>JBAMJV010002744.1:80000-119761 GCA_037951105.1 Echinarachnius parma | reverse complement strand
GCCTATTGCTGCCTGCGATTCCCAATCGAGAAGCGTTTCGGGTCTCTTCAGCATGTTCAAGCGCGAAAGACGTCTCTTGTTCACTTATGTACGGGGAATGACTCCGTGTCATTGTCCTGGTCAAAGACAGTAAAAATTATCAGACATCGCCATGATTAGGATAATGTCTAATTAAAACTTCAATAATCCAGTCTGAGAATGAAACTAGTTCTTCTTGACTCTTAACTTCCACGTGTGTAACGATATCATGAATGGGCATGTGCAGTTTCATTGTGATCTGGCCGATATCTGGAATGTTACCGTCCCAACAGTTAATGTTTTTCCTTAACCTACACAGAAGAAACCAATAATCGTACTTGTGCACCATTCACTTTATAAATGTGGATTGCGTTTGTCAATGTTATCGTTCGGCATGGGTGAACAAAAAAAAGAATTTCCTCTCAGAAAAACCACTGACAAATTGAAAACCAAAAACACATTCTGACGGTCAATTAATTGTGCCAGATTTATGACGGAATGCCCATTTTATTAATTAAAATTGAGTATATTTTCTGTAATCAATAAAGCCGCTGAGCTGGGCAGATTCTTCTTCAGGCGTACAAAATGACAGCTACTGTACTCACATATAGTTAGATACATACACAGAATATATATAGGTGGAATGTGGCGACCAGCAACAAGCTGGAGTGAACAAGAACAAAAGGATGGGTTAGGGTTACAATGATGGCAGTGTCTGGTATCTGTGTACGATTGCTGCCTACCGCAACGTAGGCAGAAAATGCATAGATTTGAAACAGTACATCATTGATAGTTTCTATACCACGTTTGTTCCCTAATTACTGTTTCAGCAGTTTGTTTACATTTAAGTATATTATCGGTCAGTCCAGATGCAGCTATATAAGAATACAACATCCAACGCAGTATTTAGATGCCATTCGATAACCATGCATCATATACTACCCATAGCCCTCTATACAATATAATCGTCGGATCTAACTTTGAGTTAAAAAAAACAAACATTTGTACGCTCTCAACGATTCCATAATACCATGAATACGTGAGCTTCTCTTTATGATAGTCACAACTCATAAAACTGCAGTGAAACAAATCATAGCCCACTATTTGTTTATAGAATGGATCTGTAGTCAAATATTTCCGCAACGATTTACAATGTTATGGTTCATCCTCCAAATTACAATAATAATCAATGATCAATAAATAAAACAGTAATGACTGTCCAATCAATAATATTAACACACCAATTGTCCGGTAAGTAATTAGGAATACACAGTGTATAGTAGAACTATCAATGATTTACTGTTTCAAATCTATGCATTTCTGTCTACGTTGCGGTCTGCAGCAATCGTACACATGTCACACACGGGTGCGGGTATGCGTAATAATAGGGTGAACTGGGAAGGGGGCAAGGGTGTTTATACATGTGTATGCATTGCCGTGTTCCTCTCCGCAGTTATCGGGTTAACCCAGGGAATGGGAGTTATCTCCCATTTCCCTGGGTTAACCATCACACTGCTGGTAACAGTGTAAACAACACAGGGTATATATTACTGGCCGTGTAGATAGTCCATAAGACGAGACACACGTCCAACGTCATTTTCAAGACCCAAATAACCAGAGGGGATATGAAGCTGGATCATCCTATGACACCAACGTAGATGGGCAGCAGAGAGAAGCCCACACCCCAATCCAGAGCATGTAGTTTAGGCTTGCTCTGTAAGTTCACCAAGGCAATGAACGCGCTGAATGTGAAGACGAAAGCGAGATCTGATGACGATAAGGTTCTTCAATACCGTCTGGGACTAAGTGTCTGGCTCCCTTGTCTACCGCTCCGGAAGTTGAGCCGAAGTTGAGGGTGTTACGAATTTGATGTCCACCTATTGCTGCTGCAATTCCCATCGAGAAGCGGTTTTCCGGTCTTCTTCAGCATGTTCCAGCGCGAAAGGACGTCTCTTGTTCCTCTATGTCGGAAGGACTCCGTGTTATTGTCCTGGTCAAAAGCCAGTTAAAATCATCAGACATCGCTCATGATTTAGTAAATTGTCTAATCCAAACTTCACTATAATCCAGTCTGAGAATGAACTAATTGTTCCCTACTTGACTCTATAACTTCCACGTGTGTATCGATAATCATGGACGTGGGCATGTGCAGTTTCATTGTGATCTGGCCGATATCTGGATGCTACCGTCCCAACAGTCACTGTGTTTTTCCTAAACCTTCACAGAAGGAAACCAATAATAATCGTTGTGTCACCATTCGCTATTTGAATTTGATTGCGTTTGTCAATGTTATCGATCGCATGGTGAAAAACAAAAATTAATTCATTTCTAGCTCTCAGGAAAACCCTGAACAAATTGAAAACCAAAAACACATTTTTACTGTCAATTAATGTGCCAGATTTATGAGGAATGGATCAATAAATAACAGAATGAATGTCCAAATGAACACACCAATGTCCCGTAGTACAATTTGATGTTTTCGTCTTCATGAAATAAACCAGCAGTCTGGAATACACCGTGTATTGAACTTATCAATAATGTACTATTTCAAAAGCTATGCATGTTAATTAAACATAACTATATTGACTATGTTAACATGTAATGCACACGTAGCCACACAACAAACACTCCAGGCAAAATATCAGTGGAATTATTAAAGGGAAGCTAGATGCTGGCATGTTATGGCCAACTTGTATTGATACGAGCAGTAATCCTGCTGCTTATAGTAATTTATTTCGTCTTATATCTCTCATAATAATGATGAATCGGTGTTTTGAGACCACTCTTCTGGCGACTGTCAGGTTTTGAAACGGCCCACATTCATGAAATGAATACGGACTGTAGAAAAGTGGGTTACGTAACCGATATTCAATCGATTGTATGTTGCAGTTAATTGTAAGTCAGACAATTTGCGCATTTCAACAGATCAGATTTGCCCAAATGATTTAGTCACAATTTTTATTGCAACTTTACAATCGATTGCATCTCTTCTGCAACGGGGCATATAAGTAACAAAAGTATGTATGTTGTCATACAAGTGCCAACTAGGAAGCGAACATACCAGCATTAAGTTCCCTTTAATAAAAACAAATATGAGTGCAGTAAATGCAGTATGTATGTACAGTCACAGTCGATGAGCACATGTCACACGCAATGCGCCAAAGAAGTCTTTCATAAATGATATCATTATTAGCCTAGCACACAAACAACATGATTGTAGAGTGTGAAGATAGATATATATATATATTTTACATAGAAATTTGGGCCTCCACTGGCTGACACATTGAAATAATATAAAATTTTACATGGCAAAATAAACATAGAAATAAACATATATACAGAATAAAGCAAACATGGGACATCAATGAGTATACAATACTAAAGAGGGGGCAGCAGTGAAAGTGAAATCTAGGAATTTACGATATTTAAAAACACATATTTAAAGGGATAGGGTGAGTTCTGGTAAAGAGAGTACAGTTTTAGTCAAACTGAATCTTAGTAACCAAACCTGCACCATTACATTACAAATTAATAGTTATAACTCCACCATGCTCGAAAGGAATACAAAATTACAAATGACTAAGTAAAAAAGCGTGTTATCATTCAAAAAGAGCCGTTAAAACTCATGAGGGCGCTCTCTAAACACTCATCGGTTTCAAACAATTTTAAAATACAATATTGTGCATGCTTTGTTTTGTTAAAATAGTGATTAGATAGAAAGATAATCAAAACCTCTTTTGTATTTTTTTAAAAAAGGAAGCATTTAAAATTTTTTTTTTATTAACGGCTGGTTCAAAACTATGGAATAAATTTGGGCCCCACATTTATTACAAATGGTTATGTTTATGGATATTCAGCCATTTCTGAAACCGATTTGGATCAAATAAAGTTTATTTTGTCATTAAAATGTATGCTCTTTTTAATTTGACACTCAGTTTTGCATTATGTCGCCAACAAATATTTTGTGTAGCGCCCTCTATACCAAAACTGAACTATCCATTTAAAGTGAAGAAATCAAGAAGTGGAACAGTTAGAAAGATAGTGACAGTAGATAGAATCAGTCAATGAAGCAGGAGGAGTGGACATTTCCGCATCATTTCAGGTTGATCATAGATTCAGTAGAAATGTATTGTCAATGATGAATAAATAATGTATGGGATTATTGTTATATGATATAACTTTATATCACAAATATTGCAGCATACAAACAAAATTCCAACAGGAATTATGCTCCCATTGAGCGATTAACATTATTATACAGTATTTTCTTCAAAGGTACGAAAGGGGGTTCCCTATACATTGACAAAATAAGAACGTAGTATTCATGGATGGATACCAATTGTTTGTTTGTTTGTTTTTATTTCCGAATCGAAGTAAACAATACAACAAAAGTCATAACATTATACATAAAACAATATACAAAGATGTAACAAAAGTAATATTACAGGAGTCATAAAGAATAAATAGTAGTTGTATGTTGCATATTATATAAAATTATTATCGGGAGGATAGCCTGTTTCAGAACCATCACACGATGGTTCTGTTCTTCCACGGGGTCCTATAGCAAAAGCACTCCTGAGGGTTTATGGAACACAAAATATAAAACATCAAACCTGGCGTTTGACCAATACAATGGTTAAAACAAAGTTAATCATAAAAAAATGCATGTGTATGTCAGTAATCTGAATTATAATTAATATTATTATTATACAAATAGAAAAGGAGGGGGGGGGGTCTTATTTCAATAATATGCATTACCAAAAGGGGAATATGTTTGTATGGTAAACAAAATGTATAAATATAGTAGAGTCATTATCTCTCCATCAATACAATATAATCACATCATCCCATATCCAATAGGGAAATAAATACATAAATACCAGACTCAGTGCAAGACTTAAATGGGTTCAACAACTCTGGAAAAATTCACAGAAGTGACAAACAGTGAAAAACATTACATGGTGGAGCTGCTTGGTCCCTTCAAGTAGGTACAACCATAGATTACAACCGACACAAATTCGATAAATACATATACTGTATATCACACTCAGTCTCAGTGCAAGACCATTGAGGGATCTAGTAACTTTGTCGACATGTGCAAAACAGTGATGAATCGTTGATACAATGTATATTGGTGTTATCTAATATGTCCACTGGTGTTGTGTGAACATTTCAAGTTAAATGGGACATTATATGGCCGAGTAATGAGCAAAAATGCAAAATGATATTCACTAATCATTAGTACACTCACTTTGTATATTTATACACGGTTTCGACGATCCAGTGGATAATTTAACCATTTTAACACTTCAATCGTAAATATCTTTTTATTGAAAGGGAAATTTGAAAAACCGAAACATGTCCATGCTTTTATTGTTGATACGAATACAACAAGGTATGAGGGGAACCGCTATAATTACAATTGGATTTTGAGGATTTTGACAACGTTACTTAGTCCTTTAAGGGGTCTAGCAACTCTGAAGAAATGTACAGAAGTGACCAAATTGTTTATACACTATGTATTTCACGAAACAGTGGAAATAAAACATTACATAGCAGGAGCAGCTGGGTCACTTCAAGTATTACACAACGACACAAATTCAATTGATACATATATACATGTCAGACTCGGTGCAAGACCTTAAAGGTCCCCTGAAATCCAAATGCAAGTTGCCTTCAAATATTTCTCCAGGTTTGCCAAGGCCATCTCTAAAAAAAAAACTCTCCAGTAAACACCCTTGTGACATCATCTCTCAATCTCTGGTCAACTAAAGCCACCCTGACACTTGCACGAATTTTGTCCCCCGCATTGCCACGCAATGCGTCGTGGCAAGGCGTGCCATTTCGGTGCTACATCGCGGAGCGTTTGCGACCTGTTCGCGCACTGTACACGCAATAGTTACGCACTGTCTACGCAATGCGCGGCCAATAATGGGCCGCATGGGCACATTTTGGCACGCAATGGCACTACTTGTTCACACATAGGTTAAAGTATAGTTCGCGCATTGTTCACGCAGTGCACGCACGCCACGCATATTTCCCGCATGCGTGAAGTCGTCGGGGCAATTTTTGGTCACGCTTTGTCCCGCTTGGTGGCACGCTATACCTGACACTACAACGCCATGCCACGCATTGTTCACGAGCTGTTCACGTTGTGTTTGCGCCGCATTCACGCATTTACGCAGTGTTCGCGCCGAGTTCGCGAAGTGTTCACGCATGGTTCACGCAAGTGCACGCACATGGTACGAAAATTGATGCCGCGTGCCAAATTTTGAACATTTCGAAATTCTCTCTACGACATGGCACGCACCCCCGCACACTTCACACACTCTTCACGCTCGTTCACGAAGACTTTACTCATTGGCACGACGCATTGCGTGGCATTGCGGGGAACACAATTTGTGGAAGTGTCAGGGGTAGCATTATATGCAGGGGCGGATCTAGCTTTTTGCTAAGGGGGGGGGGGGGGAGGGGGTTTGACCCGAGCCGCGAATCATGCGAAGTCCGAGCCGCGTAGCGGCGAGTGGGGGGGGGGGGGGGGGAGGGGGGGGGGGGGGGGGGGGGGGGGGGGGCGGGCCGGGGGGGGGGGGGGTGAGTTCGAGAGGGGGGTGGTCCCCCCTCTCAGCGATTTTTGTTGTTGCTATTTTGAACCCCCGTAAGTGCTTTTTTCCACTTTTTTTTCACTTTTTTCACTGATACATTTTCACTTGGCAGGGGAGGGGGTTAAACCCCCTAACCCCCCCCCCCCCCCTGGATCCGCCACTGTTATGCTACCCTGACACTTGCACGAATTAACAAAAGACATACTTACAAAAGAACATGCTCACAATCATAGGCGTACCCGGGGGGGGGGGGGGGGTTGGGGGGGGTTCAAACCCCCCCCCCACCCTTTGACCCAAAATGGCTGTTTTGGGGGGTTTGAAACCCCCCTTTTTCAAATTTTAGCCGGTCTCGAGACTACTTTTAAGCGGTCTCGACCGTCTAAAAACGTGGTCTCGACCTGACTAAAACCTGTCTTGACCGATTAAAACCTGGTCTCGACCCCAAAAATATTCGAAGATCGCCCGGTCTCAGGGTCAAAAATGTTGAAAATACTTGGTTTCGGCTTTGAAAAAAATTTACGGACACCCCGCCCCCCCCACCCCCCCCCACTGAGAGGGCTTTTCAAACTTTTAAGGTACTTGGTCTTGGTCTTGAAATTTTGAAGGGTACTTGGTCTCGGCTTGAACATTTTTACAAAATACCCCCCCCCCCCCCTTTACAAAATCCTGGGTACGCCACTGCTCACAATAACATGCACTGCATGTTTCCATACAAAAGCTTATCAATGCCTTTCTTGTCCTTATGTTTGAGCTTATCTGACATAGCAACTGCTATTGAAATTGAAAGTGTGTCAGTTAGAATACTATTCAAACATGTGATGCTATTGTGAGGCAAGCCCTCACCTTGGGAGAAGTCGCATTCCACCCTGTATTGTTCATCTTTTCAGTAATTGCATGGCATGTTCTTTTGTAAGTATTTCTTTTGTTCATCTCCGGTTAGTTGACCAGTGATTGAGAGATGATGTAAAGGGGTTTTTACTCTGGAGAGTTATTTTTTTGTTTAGAGATGGGCCTTGGCAAGGTACGTCGACGGGACCTTCAGGGTGGTCAGGAGCCATTTCACCAGCTTCTGAGCATCCATGCATTCGTCAGGCAGGATGGTGCGGACGAAGCAGGTGTCGCTCCTGTTCGCCCTGATGTCCCGTCGGCGGAGGAGAGACTACATCGTGGTGTTCACCGCGGTGGCAGATGCCCGTGCCGGGACACCGGGTGCAAGAAGTCACAATGGACAATGAGCACGCCCTTTGGCAAGGCTTTGCCACAGTGTTCCCCCAGGTAAGGATCAATTTTTTTTTAGAAATTGGCATTCACAAGTTATAGTCCTAATTCTAATATCCTAAAAGACCTGTTAAATTGAAAGTAATCATATCTGCCAAATATTTTCAAATATTATAGAACAAGGTATCAAATTAAACTTGTAATGTGGTCTTTCTATATGGATTGCAAATCTAAATTTCAACATACATGTGCAGGTCTGTTATATTAGATATAGGCTATTTTCGCAAGTGTGGACGGAGGACGCATTTCCCGTCCTCTAACGATGCGAATAGACCGTTTATGTAATTATACAGGGTGCCCACGAATAACGGAACGGGGTATTTGCCATTATGAAGAAACGTACAGAATAGGTTCACTTGATAGATAATCTTTTAAAAAGAAATTTGATACCAAGAACAGTAATTTTGGTCGAGTATTTTTGTATTAGGGCGTCTTAAGTGACACCATGTCAGGGTCAAATTTTTTGTCAATTTCTAGAAAGTCGGTGCCTGATAAATAGCAATTCATGCCCGCCATAGCACCAAGTAGCGATCAATACGAATTATTTTGTCCATGTGCATTCAGCTGTAAAACCGATGTCGACTATGCGAAGGGGCATGAATGCACATGGACAAAAGTATTCGCATTGATCACTCTTTGATGCTATGACGGGCATGAATTGTTATTTATCAGGCGCCGACTTTTTTAGAAATTGACAAAAAGTTGACCCTGACATGGTGTCACTTAAGACGACAAAAAAAAAATACTTGACCAAAATTACTGTTGTTGATATCAAATTTCTTTTAAAAAGATTATCTATCCAGTGAACCTGGTCTGTATGTTTCTTTATAATGGAAAGTACCCCGTTCCGTTATTTCTGGGCCACCCTGTAATAGTAACTAGGTCCGGCAAGCTCCGGCAAACTTAGCTTGCCGGACCTAGTTACTATTGTTAAGCTTGCCAACGGGGAGTCTATACGTAATACGCATAGTATTTGTATACATCACAGAAGCGGTCTATTGGATGTAGTCAACCCGTCCTGTTCACTACCTGTTCGCTGCCTTTGAACCATTTTCGCTTTTAGTCAACGCGCGTTCACAATGACGTCGTTCCCTCCCGCACACAATCATGACAAACACTCACACACACACACACACACACACACACACACTTTCACACATACACATGCGCAAACACACAAACACTTAATTACTCACTCCCACACAAACACACACACACTCAATCCCACAAACACACACACACTTACACACACGTATACACACACGCACAAACATCCACTCCCGCACGCACTCGCACTCGAACAAACACAAATGCACACAAACACCCCACACACGCGCACACACAAACACAAACCCTTACACACACGTATACACACAAACACAACATTACTAAAACTCCCACACAGACGCAAACACATACACAACACACACCCACACAAACACAAACACACGAACGCACACTCACAAATGCACACAAACACCCACACACGCACATCCACACAAACACAAACACACGCACGCACACTCATCCACGCGAGCACTCAAACCAACACAAACACACGTACACACTCAAACAAAAACACACACCCTTACACACACGCATATACACACACGCACGCAGGCACTCGCATTCCAACAAACATGCACAAGCACACACACATCACGCACAAACACCCACATACACACAACAACATAAACATCCACACAGAAGTACTCAAACACAAACACACACACACCCTTACACACATATACACACACACGTACAGACATACACAAACGCACGCACGCACTCGCACTCAAACAAACACAAACACACACATACACTCACAAACACACATACACACACGCACAAACGCGCACACACGTACACACAGCCACACACGCATACACCACAGTTACATAATCCACCACACATAGACATACACACGTATAAAACACACACACATACATGTTGATAATTCTCTGATTACGTCATTCTGAAGACGGCGTACTGGATTTTCTGACGAACCTGAAATCGGGCATGAACGAGTGCTCAGATTGGCCAGACGACGAGAGAGAACGTAAGTGACGTAATTTCTCGCCTAAATGACGTCATTTCTTCTAGTAGGGTGGTTAAGGGCCAAAAATATGGGTGTTCACTGCAGTTTAGGGTACAATTGTTTTTACTTGGCATACAAACTCCTTGGATCAAAAGAAGAAAATTCATCCAAAGAGACACTCTGTATCTATGCAAATTTAGCTTAATTTCCATAATTTATGCAAATTTATTCATGGAAATGGGATATTCCATGAAATTGGTGTCTTTATTGACATATTTGAAAGAGAACATATTCCTTGGATCAAAAGAAGAAAATTAATTCAAAGAAACACTCTGTATCTATGCAAATTAGGCCTAATTTCCATCATGTATGCAAATGTATTCATGGGAATGGGATATCTATAACAATGGTGTATTTATTGATATATTTGAGAGATCATATTCAATTATGGAAATTAGGCCTAATTTGCATAGATACAGATTGTCTATTTGGACGAATTTTCTTCTTTTGATCCAAGGAGTATGTATGCCAAGTAAAACAATCGTACCCCAAAATGCAGTCACGGACCCCTTAACTACCCTACTATTCGTCGTCCTCAGTGACGACGTGGCTTGCGAAAAGTCCGTACTATCTATAACAAAATACAGAATTTCTTTGCTTGACTACATCCTGAAAAAAAAAAATTTAAATATGGCATAGTTCAAAATGGGGGTCAAAATCGCTGAATTTTAGTTAGAAACAAAATAAACAACAAAAACAATACAATACATAAGTAAAAAAAACAAAGAAATACAAATTATAAATAAAAATAAAAAAAACATAAGGAAGAGCCTGGGTCTTCCAGATTGTTTTGTTATTATTCCAAATGGTCTAAAGAATGTATACGTATGGAAAACCAATGTTTCATTATGAAGAACATATATGATTTATGGGTCATAATATGAATTGTATGACCTTATTTGCATTAATTTCATAAATATGCAAATTAAAGAAAACAATAAATAGAATTACCATAGTATTATATACACTTCACTTAACATGCGTGCAAATTTTAACGGCGATCGGCCGCTTTGCGGCCAAGAAGGGGGGGGGGGGGGGCGTAGAAAGACCTCAAATAGCCCGGCCTTTTTAGGGTTAAGTTCAGCCTTACCAATACTGTACTACCTCTTTAAAGGTTTACATTTTGTTTAAATGTGTTAATTAATTTTATTTTGTGTGAATATAATATTTCTTATTATGGACACATACATATCTGGTGAATTAATATGTGTGCTTGTGATTTTCGAAGAAACCTATTCATAACTGTTTGTTGTTTGTCATTTGCAGGTAAACCAGAAGGGCTGCAGCTTCCACATGAAGCAGGCGATGTGGAGGAAGGCCCAGCAGCTTGGACTCCATCACGGCTATCTGGAGGACCCCCACATCAACCAGCTGATGAAGGAGGCGATGGCCCTACAGTACCTGCCGGCTGAGCACATCCCGGCGATCGATGTTTGATGCATTGCGAGCCAGGGCCAACACCCCAATGCTGGTTGAGGTGAGAAATCCAGCAAAGCTCCATTCATAGCATTTGGTGGCATAAAGTTTAGGGTTAGGGTTTTTTTTAAAATCAATTTTAGACATTTTTCTAACAGCTAATGTAATGTGACATCAACAACAGAAAATGCCCTGAAAAAAAATTCTCTGTATTGTATCATAATATGAATATTCATGATTAATTTAATGTTGATGAATTATTTCCTGGCTGCTACATAATAAGGAAACAAGTAAATAATGGAATACATTGTATAATAGAGCATATAGATGTAATAGACAACCCTTAGCAGCATCCAAACCAGCAACACTAATCGAAATGGATTAATATGTCATGTTTCTATATGATGTATGTATAATTTACTAAATCTATGTTGTTTTTTCTCAATTCTAATTTCAGTTCTTCTTACATACATTGAGAACCAGTGGCTCAACGGTCCGTTCCAGGTGGCCCAGTGGTCAGTCTTCCGCCGAGCGGTGCGAACAAACAACGATGTTGAAGGCTGGCACCACAGAATGAACTGTCGCCTGGGGCAGCGCCTGCATGGGAGTGTACCGGTTCGCCGCAGAGATGCACAAGGAGGCACGGTTTGCCACCCTGCAGGTGCGACTTCTGTCAGAGAGGCGTCTGGTCAGGGTGCAGAGGAAGGCCTACCGGACCAATCAGGCTCGACTTTTCAAGTTGTGGGAAGAGTATCCCGTGCAGCGATCAGCCGCTTCACTTCTCCGAGGATGTGCAGCGATGTTCGGCAACGTTGTGGAGTAATTTGTTTATGTGCCACTTTATTTTCACAGAATCGCCTACTCTTCCCACAACTTGTACGCCACAAGCCTGATGAGACGCCTCTCCGACAGAATTCGCACCTGCAGGGAGGATGTGCATTGATGTGAAGTTATTTGTTTATGTGCCACTATATTTTCACAGAATTTCGTCAAAGTTTAGATTCCATTGTTTTTTTTTTAGTGTACCTTTTTGGATATTATAAGCCAGTTCGTAATTAGAGCAAGGAGCCCGGAAGACGTCACAGGTCATAGGTCACTGTACCACAGAAGCTAGCTCGCGCGCGCGAGCGCTAGTAAGGAAAAACGCACTGCGGCGCGCGAGTATGCACACGTGTAGATTGTCAATGCATAATCCTTCTTCGCGATCGTGGAATCGAACTCGTCGAAAACGTGACATTTACAGTGCAAGATCTGTCTGTATTTCTTTGTTTCTTGTGTGTGATTTGGCTGTTTTACAATGGCGGATGAAGATCAAGAAATATCTATCGACGAAATTAAGTTGTGGTCTGTTGCTGCGTTGAAGGACTTTCTCCGTAAAAGGAACTTGAAAGTCAGCTAATGTGCTTTCGTACTCCTTTTTTTTTTTTTCTTTTTTCATACACATTTTTTCTCTTTTTTCCCCAACGCTTTATTTGTCTTTAAACTCAACTAAATTAGTTCGTATAACTCACTGCACTTTGTCCTTATCCCTCGATGGTCTGTTGAAATCTTTTGGTCAACATTTAAGCCCTTTTTCATTTTTTTGGAGACTTTGATCGATGTCTTTGAAAGCGTCGCGGCACCAGCTTCGCGAGTTCGCGGTCGCAACAATCGAAATAGCGGGACTTCACGAGCAGCTATGCCGTTAGGTAGCCGGTGACTTGAACGTGTGGTACGCGCGCGCTGTACCGGTTACAAAATGTTCATAAAAATTAAGTTTCTTGCAGTACGATGTGACAGAAATGATCGAATTTGTTGGAAGTGTTAGCCAGATGGTGTTCCTTTTGCCCAGTTAGCACTGAAAGTGTCATGAAATTAGTATTTATCAAGAAATAGCTTCATTAAGTGTCCGGTGTCATACCAGGAAGTAAATTGTCCATTGACACATACACTCAGTGTCGTCTGCTAAGCCCATTTTTCGATCGAGCTGTGGTTCATCCACAGAACCCGGCCGTCTAGATCGTAATTACGCGCATGCGCAGTTTGTAATTACGAACTGGCTTATTGCTAGCAAATACGGTAGCCATAACTTATGTTACCGAATCTAGCTGTTGCTTTCGAAATGATAAATTCTGCAACCTAAGACTGTTCTTTCTCCGGATGGCATCAAACATTAATAACCTGGATATATTTCCTTAGTCACATTATTTTGAAAGAAATATTAAAGGGATGCCTGGAAAGTGTCTAACTTCACGAACATTTCTTGGAGCTTCCTCGTTTCTCTTCTACCGTCTTGTTTAAGAGAAGAATAAAATAGGGTTAGATTTTTTCAAATGCCCCTTTAGTATGACGATATCTACCATTCAGCTCAAAAGCGTTAATTAACGGTCATAAACGTCCATTGTAAAAGTTGATGCATATTTTGTTTTTTTTTAACCAGGAAAGCAGTGTTCTTTTTCAATGAAACTTTCACTTTCGGACATATCTTACAAAGATTTTGGTACAGGATTGAAGTCTCAAATGTCATTTTGGGCAATATCTGACACTTAACAGGTGGACCTTTGAGGATTATTCTTATTGCTCAGTTTGATTGAACAGTCTAACATCCCATACAATTGAATCATGCTCAGTTTCATGAAATTTGTGTGCCACTTTGGCATTTAAAGTCTTAATTCTAGAGACAGGCTAACGTTGGCAGTGCGTTCTCAACAGGGATTGTCTTGCAACTTTTATAGATTTTCTCTGTTGTTGTTATTTTACAATTTCAGTACTATTTGCAGTTTCATATCCCAGTTCATACTGCACTGCAATGGATGTAATATGTTTGTTATCTGTTAGTTCATTTTAATCATTTATGAATATTCTTTATCCTTTAAGATTTAGGACTGTTCTTTGCATTTATTTAAATATAGGAAGAAACCAAAGCTGTATGTACTAGTTCACTTTTTGCTATTATATAGATATAAGTATTATAAAGTTTTGATGTATTCATTTGTTTATAATTGTTTAAGTACTGAATTGTTTTTGTGATAATCTAGTTTACATTTTGTAATTGTACATATATTTTAAACTTGCACCTGTATTCACTTGTATATATATAGATCAGGGAAAAAATTAATATTTATATTTTGGGGGCTACTTATTAAGCTTGCTTGCATTATAATGACACTCTTTAAAGGGATAGTTGAGTTCTGGTAAAGAGAGTACAGTTTTGGTCAAACTGAATTTTAGTAACCAAAATCTGCACCATTACATTACAAACTGATAGTTATAACTCCACCATGCTCGATAGGAATACAAAATTATTAATGACTAAGCAAAAAGCCTGTTATCATTAAAAAAGAGCCGTTAAAACTCAAGAGGGCGCTTTCTAAACCGTCATCGGTTTCAACCATTTTAAATTAAAAAAGTGATTTGATAGAGAGATAATCAACAACTATTTAAAAACCTCTTTTGTAAATTTTTGAAAAGAGGAAGCATTTTAAACAATTTTTTAACGGCTGGTACAAAATTATTGAATAATTGTGGGGCCCCACATTTATTACAAATGGTTACGTTTATGGATATTTCAGCCATTTCTGAACCGATTTTGATCAAATAAAGTTTAATCTGTCATTAAAATTGTATGCTCTTTCGAATTTGACACTCAGTTTTTCATTATCTCACCAAAAAGTTATTTTGTGTAGTGCCCTCTCTACCAAAACTCAACTATCCCTTTAATTTGTAGTTTCGGGGCTCTTTTATTTATTTATTTATTTTTTGGCATTTCAGGAGCGAATTTGCCCCAAACCCCCATATATTTGTTTTCCTGATATAGATAGATTGATTCAAATTTAATTGTGTCAAAGTCAATATTGTGTAAAATTTGAATAATTGTAATAGCTGTCAATAACAAAATAAAAAATAAGTGTTGCAGGACAATCATTATTGCTTTGTCATCAATGTATAAACTCTAAATAATACATGAAACATGGAATCTGTATCTTTATTTGTAAATATGCACCCTAGAAAGTTTCGAAGGAAAAAATAAAATCTAAATCTATGATAACCCAATTTTCCATAAAATAATTACTTACATTTCAATAAATTTGATGACATATATCAAACCCATATATAAATAATCCCAAAGCACATACAATCACATAGTTTTACATACACACAAATGAATACATAAATGAAAGGTATTAATCCATGATTGGCGCAGAGTAGTAGAGCTGTATTGAAAATATCTTCCCTCATGTACTAAGTATTTGATTTGATGTTGATTGTGTGTCTGTGGATGTGTCTGTGTTAGCATGTTATTTACAGAAATAACGCAATTAAAAAACCTAAAGTAAGCAACCTGGGTAAATGATAAACATCAGTATTATGACCAAGAGACTTGTTGAACATCTTGATTTTTTTTAATAACTATAAATATATATTGACAATGCAATAGCAATACAAACTCAATTGTATGCAATATTTCATATTAAAGGAATAGTTTAGTAATGGTCAAACTTAACTTTAGTAACCAAAACTTGCACCATTACGTTACAAACTAATGGTTATAACTCCACCATGCTCGAAAAGTACACACAATTGCAAACGACTAAAAAAACAAACTGTTATTCAAAAAGAGCCGTTACAACTCAGGAGGGTGCTCTCTAAAAAACTCATTGGTTTTAGCCATTTTTCATACAAAATTGTGCATTTTGATGCTTTGAAAAAAATAATGATTCAATAGAGATATAAACAACTTTTTAAAAACCTATTTAGATTTTTTCGAAGTAGTCTATGAGCAATTTTTTCTTCTAAAAAGACAAAATGTCCCCTGGCGAAGAATCTTTTGAATACAAATATGTTTATGGATGTTTCACCCGTTTCTGAACCGATTTTGATCAAATAAAGCTTTTTATATGTCATTAAAATTGTATCTTCTTTCAAATTTGACAGTCAGTTTTTCATTATCTCACAACGGAGAGCAATTTTTAGAACAAGCGTTAACTTTTATCAGTGGTATAACATTTTAAAAATACAAAAGGGCTCAGACAAGCAAAATTACCTTAGTTTAGATTTGTGTTACATTACGGATCTTTATAGCAAGTTTCCACTTAATTCTACTATTCTGCTAATGGCAAAGGGATAGTTATGAACTGGATAAAAAGAGAGCACTTCAAAATATTGTATATGGGCAGTGGAAGTAAAAGAAGGGAAGTCAACATGGCGCCCTCTTGTGTTAATAACAGTTTTAAGACAGAAATATTCAAGCATGACAATTAATATTCACAGCAGTCTGTGATAAAAGAATACTGACCCCTTTTCGAAGCATGTAAAACAAAAAAAGGGTGTACAGGGTGTTAAAGGTGCATCTGTAAAGTGTCAGATATTGCCCAAAATGACATTTGAGACTTCAATCTTATACCAAAATCATTGTAAGATATGTCCGAATGATGTGTGAAAGTTTCATTGAAAAAGAACACTGCTTTCCTTGTTAAAAAAGCAAAAATTTGCGTCAGCTTTTACCACGAATTACTGTATAACGTTTATGACCGTCTATTAACGCTCTTGAGCTGAATGATTATCAATGAAAGATATCGTCATACTAAAGGGGCATTAAAAAAAATCTAACCCTATTGTATTCTTCTCTTACCATAAGCCAAACAACACGGTAGAAGAGAAATGTGGAAGCTCCAATTAATTTTCGTGGAGTTGACACTTTACTGGTTTCACTTTAATCGGCAACAATGAAAATGTGACTATCCCGAAATGACTATCACTTATCACTGATCGTATTTATATATTGTATTTATGTGGCGCGGGGAGAGTTTAGCGCCCTCTTTCTCTTTTCTGTTGGCATTATATGAAGAACTTCATTCCAAAAGGCGCTAAAAAAAAAATCCACTTTTTTAACTTTGGAGAAAAACAGGTTTCTTTGTCCATCTTAGTACACATACCTATGCCTATGGGAATATGAAAATGGAACGTTCCATGTTTTGATTTGTATTTTTATAATTTGTTAACAAATTTAGATTTCTAGATAGAGCTGCGTTACTTTTTAATGGACTGATATCGTTAACTCAATTTTTTATGGAAAGTGGATTTAGCGCCTTTTGGAACTAAGCTCTTTATTTGTCGAATAATCAAAATATAATGTTATACCTAATTCAACTGTTTTGGCACAATACGAAAGATCCCAATAAGTTTATTTAAAAGGTGTGTCGGATTCGTAAATAAGATTGCACACACTATACGACAATGCAGATCTGCATTGTCAATTATTTTGTAATAATTTAAATGGATTTAATTTTATGTGATGTAAATGAAAAATGCTGCCCCATGTTGTACTGATTATTTTATAATTGCTTGTAAAAATGAATTAAGAACAATTAATATACTTATATATTTATCATTGCTGGGACTCCCCGTGTTGCATTGACTTAAATGGATTTCAGGCCAGGACCCCATGGCGACCCTATAGTTGCACCACCAACCGTTATAATTATTATAATCAACATGCATTTTAACAAAAAAGGTGTCGCATTATCATACTTAATCAGTCTTAATGTCGCGTTTTACTTGGTCGGGCTCAATTGGCGACAAAATAAGATCCGCATTTCTTTCTCCCTGTGTTTGAGTGCATGTGTTAATGTCCTTTTTTGCATGCATTATGTTTAATTGAAAATCGGTTCTATTCCTGACATGTTGGGCTGTCAAACCAAGGCTAATACAACACCTTAAAGGGATCTAGTAACTTTGTTGACATGTGCAAAAAGTGATGAATGGTTGATGCAATGTATATTGTTGTTATCTCATATGTCCACAGGGTATTGTGTGAAAATTTCAAGTCAAATGGACATTGTATGGCCAATTAATGAGCGAAAATGCAAAGTGATATTCAGTAACTCACTGCACTGTACTGCACTCACTTTGTACACAGAAGAAAAACTCGCCCGGAGTTTTTCTTATCTGAATACTTCAATCATACATATCTTTGTAACGAAAGGGAAATTTGAAAAACCGAAACCTGTCCCATGATTTTATTGTTAATACGAATACAACAAGGTATAAGGGAACCGCTAGAATTAAAATTTTATTTTGAGGATTTGGACAATGTTACGAAGTCCCTTTAAAGCATTGTTAAGGTGAAACGTGTACATTTAAACTGTCTCCAGGCCAAAATAGCTCGGAGAAAGACATATTCTGTATTTAATACGCCCAATTCGATTATATTATGTTAATCAACTCATCTTGCCCGTCTTATCTCGTAAAGGAGTGGTCACATTGGACACGACTCCCCACGACTAGACCCACGAATGCAGTACGCATTGGTACAAATCTATGGCAAGCCGTTTTTAACATTTATTCATATTTCTTGATATCAAGAATTCAATTTTTGATATTAAGAAATCGAATTCTTGATATCAAGAAATGCATTCTTGATATCAAGAAATGCATTCTTGATATCAAGAAATACTTTTCTGTATTGGTAATACTTGATAAAAAATTATCAAGAAAAAAACTGATATCAATAATTCAATTATTGATATCAAGAAATAGGAATAAATGTTAAAACGGCTTGCCATAGATTTGTACCAATGCGTACTGCATTCGTGGGTCTAGTCGTGGGGAGTCGTGTCCAATGTGACCACTCCTTAAGGTCGGGGGCCTTTTTAAGAATATAATCCCTGGAGGAATACATGTATACGCTAATGACCGCAAAACAAGCGTGGTACGTGCGGATCGCCATCCCTTGTATGGCCGCCGGCGTAATTAAGGGTAGAATTATGGAGTTAGAGAGAAGACACATAACTGGGAACAGAGGCGTAGGCAGGGTCGAACCTAAAAGGGTGCAAATTATAAGGGTAGGGTGTGTGTGTATTTTTTTTTTTTTGGGGGGGGGGGGGGGGGCTGTGAGATTTCGTATGGGAGAAGAGTGATAACGGCTAGGTTTATTAGGGTGGCTGAAGTGGTTTGCCGTAATAACATTTTTTCCTGTTTACATTTGGTATGTAAGTTGATTTTGCGCCCAAATAAATTATATTCGCCTCAAAATGATATGTTGTTTTTCTTCGCCACAATGATAAGATGTTACGCCCCAATTCGAATATTTTCACGATTGTAGTTGAAAAACAAAACTGCGGAGGAGTGGACGGGTGTGTGAAGTTGTTTGCCGGATAGCATCCCTTTTTGTTTGACAAAAACGAGCTGATTTTGCTCCAAAATATTATGTTATTTTACACAAGCAGGAAGTAATTATAATGTTTGCCTGCCGAAAAGTATTTTCAAAGTCTCTGTGGTGGAAGGGGCGTGGGTGGGGTGCAGTCCCCCTATAGGACCCCACCGCATACGTTGTGCTTTAATAAAAAGGGCAATGACACGACAAATATAAACAAGGTGCAATGCATTTTAAGTCTCTCTCCCCATTGGAGGAAGTGGAGGGGAGAGGGGGAGGGGGGGGGGGGGGGGTAGCCAGCTGAGCAAGTAAAGCCTACAAGGGAAGGAGTGTCTATACCCCCCCCCCCCCCCCCCCCCCACCCCCGGCCCCTTTACATAGCTACGCCTTTGATTTGATATTATGTTTCTTTTTCTGTTGATGGCGAAGAGTGATGGGAAATGGAAAGGACGAACGGAAGTCTGTATTTAGTTTCAAAATGTTAATAACAACAATACATCTTGATTAAACGGATGGAAGATGACAATGATGAGAGAATCTCACGAAAATGCTTCATCATCCGGTGAATATCCTCCTCAGAAAATAATATGATTTTGTTATTTTGTCTATTTTTGTTCATAATTATGAACAGTATTACCGACAACAAACAACTGCAGCTATGGCAGTTGAAGAAAACCAGGTCACAAAATGCACGTACATACACATTAAAGTGATCCATTAAAGGGGTAGTTCAGTTTTGGTATAGAGGGCGCTTCAATAATTTTGTTGTTGTTGTAATGAAATTGTGCAGGTTGTGGTTGCTAAAGTTCAGTCTTATATACCAAAACGAAACTATCCCAAAAGCAATTACCCAAATCATTTTGCGTTTTTACACTTCTCTTGTACCTTGTTGTTTTGATTTGGTAAAAGAAGAATGGAATGATATTTGATTGTTCAAATGTATTTCAATTATGAAGATATTTATGATTACATTGTAAAAAGCGTTCCGGAACGCCTTTTGATTGTAATTCAAATTAACGGGCAGATGTAAAACAATAAAACATGGGTTTTCACGTTTTCACCAACTAAACAGTGATCCTTTTCTCACGGAAAATACTCCGTCCCCTGGATAGGACGATAAATTGAGGGCCCGTGTATGAGACAGTCACATTGAATGCACGCAAACGGAACATAGTCTACTTCTCAAAAAGAGAAGACTATGATGTTAACCTGGTTAAGTAATATCCCCGAACATCACAACCAAACTACAGAAAGGGTCTTCAACATTGAAGGTGGCAGTGCACTCAGATTATATAATAAACCATTAAAACAAAATTCAGATTTTTTTTCATTTATTAGATAAATCTTTCGTAAGCCCTTTAAATCTGTTACAATGTATTTATTTGTAATTCCCATGCTACTGACCTGAGTGGGTGTCTCTTAATTACATACAAAATATATATTTACGTTTAATAGCAGTGATGTCTCATTCTATTTTTCAATCAATCTATTCGAATGTTTGGTGTATTATTAGCAGTGACTAATAAATGCGTATACATGAACAATGAAAAAGAGTAATAATTAACAAGATATCAGTCCCAAATGTAGATGTTTATTCACATTGATATCAGATCTGAATATCAGATCACAATAAACATGATACACGTGTCGTCAACAATAATAAAGACCACACCTACAGAAAATCAAAACATGTTTATAATCTCGTTCATTATTTCTTCATTTGCTTCTTTAATAAAATACTACATGTATTTATAATTAACATAAAGGGTTTCTAAAAAATATCAGAATGTTACACACTACTAACCAAACAATTCACTGCATCGAATCATGACCCACATCCCACAAACGCAGTCTACCGCCATCTACCGTTTAATATCATACAATTAGTACACATTAAATGATTTAAAAAAACTGTATTCAGTCGAACAACAACATGATGAAGTGAAATATTTCACACAAATCCGACCCACGTTCACAAAATTGTACAACTGAATACAACATATTCCGAGTTAAATTTATTGATGTTAATTTTGATACATGTTTCATACTTCTTATACTTTAATCTGCAAAATGCAATGACGAGAGTAAATTAGGGACCCAAGCGTATACTAGGAGAATCCTCGTCAGAGGCATTAGTTTTCAGCATCTGACGAGGATTCTGCTAGCTAGGATCGACTGCTGATCTTGCCAACAATTGATTCTCATTGTAATAGACAGGCGATTGAAGTTCATTTTGATACATGTTTCCTACTTCTTATATTTTGATCTGCAAAATGCAATGACGAGAGTGAATTGGGGGCCCTGAGGTTTTTGAATCTTTGTCAGAGGCATTGATTAGAGCATCTGACTTGGATTATGCTAGCTAGGATCGACTGCTGATCATTCAAACAATTGATTCTCACTGTAATAGACAGGCGATTTTTGTTTGTTTATAGTAGATAGGCATTTTCCAGCAGTATTTTTCTTCAGCTGATTAGTATGTTCACATCAAAGGTAGATAACAGTATCGAGTTATCCATGTTAAAAAGTTAAAGTCCTTCCCTTGCCAATTTTGGCACATAAGGCGGCGCCTATCTCCGATTCATTATAGCCTTATATAGGCTACACGTCTACTAAATGTAGCAAAAGCTACAGAAGGGGGCTAGTCCTCTGGTAACTCGTGTGATTAACTCTCCCTTCTCCATTATATAACTGCCGAGCGCCTGGCTAGAAGGCAGAAGGTACGATTTTAAATTGTTTGGTTATGACCCGGTCTGGGTTCGAACGCGAGACCTCTCGTGCATGAGGCGGAATCGCTAACCGCTAAGCCACCATGCTCGGTGTTATCAATGTACCAAATTGGAATATTATCACCTGACTTAGTAAATACAGTACATGAGCTGCCATGTAATATTTTTTGGATATTACATGGCACTGTTACATGTTACACTGTTACATGTTACATCAGATGATAAAACAGTTGTTAACTTTGCTGTCGGGAAAATCATGGAATGTTCCCCTCGGGATTTTAAATGCTATTTCGTGAAGAAAATAAGTCCCTCGACTACGTCTCGGGACTTATTTACTCTTCCCTCAATAGCATTTAAAATCCCTTGGGAGTGGAACATTCCGTGCTTCTCCCTCCACCACCAGTTAACAACTGTATAATATCTGCATTACTTGATCGGTCGTGTTGCAATTATATTGCCATCGTGTCATGTTGATTCGTTCTACTCATGGAAATGGAAGTTTTCATATCAATATCATTTTAATGGTAAAAACAATACATTTATGATGTATAATGTGTTTCTGTATGGAACTAGTCCTCAGATTAATATAAACATAATACACTAATTGCGATTTCCAAACGATCCACAAGAAGCGAAATAAGGTTATAAAATTACAAATATTTTTTTTTAACAAAGTCACACAATAAAAAAGTTTAAGTTTAAGTTTAAAGGGATAGTTGAGTTCTGGTAAGGAGAGTACAGTTTTAGTGAAACTGAATTTTAGTAACCAAAACCTGCATCATTACATTACAAACTAATAACTAGAAAGGAACACAAAATTACAAATGACGTAGTAAAGATCATGTTATCATTCAAAAAGAGCCGTTAAAACGTAAGAGGGCGCTCTCTAAACACTCATCGGTTTCAACCATTTTGAATAAAATATTGTGCATGTGATGCTTTGTTGAAATAGTGATTAGATAGAGAAATAACCAACAACTATTTAAATACCTATTTTGTAACTTTTTTGAAAAGAGGAAGCATTTTTTTGAATTTTTAACGGCTGGTTCAAAATTCTCTAATAAACCCGGGCCCCGGGTTTATTACAAATTGTTATATTTATGGATATTTCAGCCGTTTCTGAACCGATTTTGATCAAACAAAGATGATTTTATTGTTTAAATATTATGCTCTTTCAAATTTTACACGCAGTTTTTCATTACCTCACAAACCAATTAAGTAGTCTAGCGCCCTCTCTACCAAAACTCAACTTTCCCTTTAAGCATAAGTTTATCATGTTTTGTTTTATTTCATTAAGGCATGCTGCCTACCGTTATAAAGCACTGTCATTATTTGCAGGTAGGTTTTAGAATAAAGTTCGTTTTCGCTGGGGATCGCACGTAGGTTTTTAGAATAAAGTTCGTTTTTCCTGGGGATCTCCGATGAGGATTACCCGGGACAGCTAGATGAGCCACATTACCAATGTAAATGAGCGTTCCGACCTTTCAAGGTAAGTACAAATCGATATAAATCTAATTACGCGTACGTGTGTCCGCACAGTGTAGCACGTACCTCTCCTCGATCTCCCCCCGACCCAAGCCTAATCCCCCTTAATTCTTAACTACCCCTCCCTCCCTCAATCCCCCATCCCTCGATCTTCACTCCGTACCTCCCTTGCAAGCCTCACTTTCTCCCTTCCTTCCATATAACTCTCTTCCCACCCTCCCTAACTCACTTCCCTCACACCCTCCCTCCTTCATTCCCTACCGTGCTTCTCCTCTTCCTTCCTCCCTCCCTACCTCCCTCCCCCTCTCCCCTCTCCCTCCCTCCCTCCCCCAGCCCATTTATCATTATATCTCACTCGCCACCTATCGCTATACATGTCTCTAGTGAGAGTACCGTGAGAGGGGAGTGGGAATGGGAATGGGGGCATTCGTTCCCCCAGTCGGGGAATTTGCCCCCGGTTACCCCCTAGGCCCTAACCCTAACCCTAGTCAGATGACTCCCATCCTCCCTCCCTCCCCATTTACCCCTATATCTCATTCTCCACCTCACTCTACATGCATGGCATGTCTCTAGTGGCAGCACCGTGAGAGGGGAGGGAGAATGGGAATGGGGGCATTCGTCTCTCCTGTCGGGGAATTCGCCCCCTGTTACCCCCTAGTAAGATAACTCTCATATACAAGGCCTTGCCCCCTGCTAGTCCCCCCCCCCCCCTCTTGAAGTTTGTTTAATTTAAATCCTGGTGCAGCCACTGCCTCAGCAGTATGACAATTACACAAAACAACATCGCTCTCATCTACTTCTCTTTCATTCCCCGTCCTTCACCCCCTCTCTCCCTCTCGTCCTACCCCTTTCTCTCTCTGGACTCTGGGAATTCACACATTTAAAGGGTTTTTCCGGATCAGCCAGAAAGGGAATGATCTAGGGCAGCTCTGAAAGCGATTTTCCAGTATGTTATTGTCATGATTGTTGCGACCTATCAACAGGGTATTGATGCCGATTGGATAAAATAAATTGCCTTTTATATATGTCGCAAATGTTTTTTTGTTGTTTTGTTGTTTTGTTTTTTTTTTGTTTTTTTTTTTGGGGGGGGGAGATAACTTTCCCGTCTTGATCTCGCTACACCTGTATTTTCCCCCTTCTACCATCCATCGTTCACTTTCATCCTCTATCAATCACATTGGTCCTTTATCTGCGTCTCCCCGCTTCATTATGCACGCTGCATCTTCGACACTGTAATGTCCGCCAACAAGCATTGCAGGTGTATTTCAAATCTACCACCTAAACTATTTTGCTAATTGTTCTCGATACCCCGATCCTTTAATCTGTGAGTTTGTTTTTCTTCCTCGTTTTAAAAAAAATCTGCCTCTCTCTCAACTTGTCATTGCATTTTATATACTTAATATTTCATATGACCCCCTCCCATTCACATTTTCCGCGTCCCTTCTCCTTCCTCCATCCTCTCATCCACTCCCCCTCTCTAACACGTTTACTCACCCCCTCCTTCATATCTCCCGCCCTACATTTCCGTATCCGCCCCCTCTCTCCCCCTCCCTCCTCTCCTGTGCCCCCTCTCGCAACTATCTCACTGTCTGCCAGCAAATTTAGGGTAGGGGGGGGGGGGGGGGGTAGGTGGGGGTGGAGCGCATGCCTGGGTCCACCACATGATGGATACGCCACTGTTTCCGGTATCGCGTATCTAACCTCCTTGCCAACTGCATCTCTTTCTACATCACTGATTCAATAAAAAAAAAAAAAAAACCGAAACGACGTGCTTCAGTTATTTTATAAACTGCGTTGATTTGCTTCTCAAGTCATACTATACCAATGTAAGAAATAGGCTAGGTTTGTATAACCTCTGGATATCATTCGAGATTCAATCAAAATGCTGCTATGGTTTCTTTAAAAGGCCTAGTATAAATATTGTAATTCCGTTGTAGTCATGGTTGCCAATGAATGTATAAAACCGGAAAGTAAAGAAAAGGTAACTCTATCAACCAGGGTACGGTCTACAGCTATTGATCGATGGGACAGAAGATAACTTAAATCAAATGTGTATAACATGAATACAATGAAATACATCACTTCCTCAAAATCTTGTAACACAAATGTATATTACGAAAATAATGTTCCTTTAAATTAAGGACAAGACATTATCTTAAAAATGCAATTTGAAAACAAAAGGGGAAACAAAAATCGCATTTCTTACAACTTAATAATCCGTAAACACAATACAGATGCCATCCGCCATCTGTCTAATTTCCGGATAGGGATGTTCTTTGTTCTATATTATATTATATTTGTGTGTCAAAATAAACTTTAAAAACATCCATCGGACATTATTATTATTATTATATTCCCACAAATTAATTATAAAAGGAATACCTGCAAGGTAATCTGCAGTGGTGAAAGCGATGCGTATATATATTTAGCTTTGAAAAGACAACATGTACTTGACTGTACACAAGGTACAGTGGTACACATTCTAAAATTACACATTCTACACATTTTAAAAAGAAAACAAACACACAGTCGTTCAATTTACGTAGGTAATTGACCATCTTCGGTATAGAGTGCCAGAGCCGTTGCTAGGGCAACCAGAGCGCCTCTAATACCGCTTGTCAGGGAAAAAAGGCGGTAAAATTTCATTAATATCGATTGTGTGTTTTTTAAGCAGGTGAATCGGATGGGCCGTTTGCCCGTTTATACGATTTATATTTCCGCAAGATATTTTCCGTATTATTTTTTGGCCGGCTGCTATAAATAATTTTGATGAGTCCTAGGGCATGTAATACATTATTTTGTACAAGTAAATGTGCATTCTGCATTTAAACTATCGATATTATTATATATTATCGTATTTTATGCACAAATGTTTGTGCCATTCAGTATGATCGTATGTTAAATCATATAGAAATATTCTTGGATCATTAATGTAAAAATACGTTCCATAGATCGAAGGCGTTTGGGATTGTGAGAAACACTCTTCATTATATTGCCCATGTTTATTGGCGGGAACTTATAGAAAAATATATATGTAATCATGATGTTTTATAGTGCATGTATATGTTGAACAAGTTACACAGCATTATAGCATACATGTCATGTTGAAAAGAACAGGGTATAAGATGGCAACCCCCGCAATATAACATATATATTGCAGATTAAATATATGACCATGTTCCCGTTGCAGAAAAAGGATACAATCTATTGTAAGTTACAGTTAATTGTAAGTCAGATAATTTGCGCGTTTCAGCCAATCAGATTTGCGCATTTAGAACACATGATCTGTTTTACAATTAATTGTAACTTACAATCGATTGGATCTTTTTCTGCAACGGGGCCCATGAGCAATTGTATTGTTTTTGTACTAACGTAAAACGTTTTTGTAAGCGCATGAAATCCGCAACATGAATATAACCTGTGTTTATGTAGTTTTACAAAATAAAACAACAACAACACACATATACAAGCAAATAAGCCAAAACACAAACACATGAATAAAGAGAGAGACAATAACAAATTTAGCCTATTATCATGATTATATATTTGTTATAATGAGTGCGAAATTGTGCATAACCCAGATTCCGTGCCCTTCGATACACGTGTGTTCACGCCATCATACAGAAGTAATCTTATAATAATCGTATGATTTTGTTTCATAACGATGAATTTTCATGGCAATCAGTATGATAATTGACCGCACTTTCGAGATATAGGGCATACTTATAATTAGCGATTGCAACTGTCCAAATTAATACCCTAGATGCTGCTTGTATAGAGACCCATCGAAACCGTTGCCATGGTAATCTTATCTTCATGTAAGTATGTCGCCGTATTCCGACGGTTGCGTTCATAATTTTCGTAATAGTATACAAATGCTTCAAAATTCTAAGAGTTTTTGTAATTTGTTGTCCAGAATAAAATAACGTAAAAAGCATAATATTGCAACTCTATACGTCGTGTTATAATAAGTGCATGCTTTATCCCCCAAAGTCCGTCTAATTCTAATTCGC
This sequence comes from Echinarachnius parma, assembly GCA_037951105.1. Taxonomy (NCBI): domain Eukaryota; kingdom Metazoa; phylum Echinodermata; class Echinoidea; order Clypeasteroida; family Echinarachniidae; genus Echinarachnius; species Echinarachnius parma. Next base: position 91,988 of record JBAMJV010002744.1, on the reverse strand, counting down.
ATTAAATGAAATTAATAAATTGCATTATTTTGTAATTCATTTGTATATTATGTATGTTATAATAATATTATGCGTATACGTCCCTGTATTCAATCACATATAACTGTACAATTCAGTTAAAAGAATTACAAAAGTTTTTTTTTCTCCAAGAGACCGTTATGAATTTGAAGAGGTTTTTTTAAGAACTTAGGTCAAAAAGGCGCTAATTCCACTTTCCATACAAATTGAGTTAACGCTATCATTACATTAATAATCAATACATAGCTATCTATAATCCAAATTGTAGGACAAATTATAAAATCTAAAACTGGAACGCTTCAGATTCATATATTCATATAGACATGTGTACGAAGTTAGACACAGAAACCAGTTTTCTTCCAAAGTTGAACAAAAGTGGATTCAGCGCCTCTTGGAATTAAGCTCTTCATATTATGTTTCTTTGGTATACAAAAGCTTATCCATCATTCATTTGCGTTTGCAATTTCACTATTCCGAAAAGAATGCCCTGGATGCATTGTGGGCGCTTATATAAAGAGACCCATCGTCGCGGTTGTCATGGTAATCCAATCGTCTTGTATCTTTATCGCCAGAAGACAGGCACCTTGGAGGATTTCTGCTTTATCTGATTGTACTATTAATTATCATTTGCAGTTGGCAATACTACTTTGCATCGCAGTAACACTTTCGGGCATAGTTACACTGAGTGTCAATCTTCCACGAGTATTTACGTTGCATATGTTTTTTTAAAATTTATAACACAGTGTGATCCTAGTGTGTCACTGAGTATTTTCAAAGTTCACCACAGTGTGAGGAGTGTCTAAAAATATGAAATCACCCCAATTTAACCATTTAACCATATCTTTGCCAAGCTTGTTCATCTTTATTTGGTTTATACCTACATCCTTTGTTTGGATATGTGTGATAACTAGCACGTATTTTAATTTTGTTTAGCACCGTGAGCGTTGAGAGATGGAACGTTCGCCACACAAGTATGCACTATTATTTATTATTCATCATTATTGATTGTACAATTAAAACAATTAAATAGGAATACTCACTGTTTTTCATTGTCTATAGACAGTTATGCCAAACGACACTCAAAGCACAGCACTGAGTTCCGTAGGGGTCAATTTAAATGTGGGATCCCACATTTATTCAATGCTTTAAGACAAAATAAATAAAATGCTTACACTTATTCACAAATTTACAAAAGAGGTTTTAAATAGTTGTTGATGATCTCTCTATGTAATCATTAATTTAACAAACATCACAATTGCACAGTTTACCAAAATTGTTGAAACCAATGCGTTGTTAGAAAGCGCCCTCTTGTGTTTTAACAGCTCTTTTTCGAATGATAACAGGCTTTTTACTTAGTTGTTTGTAAATGTGTATACCTTTCGAGCATGGTGGAGTTATAACTATTAATTTGTAATCTAATGGTGCAGGTTTTAGTTACTCAAATAAAGTTTGAACAAAACTATAATATCCCTTTAAAAACAGTTGATAATTGCACTGTGCTTATTTTCCCACTCTTTAGAATATTAAAATGTATCAGGTTCCTGTTAAATTAAGGGTGTTGTGTGTTGTGAAGGGCACACGTGCACACACTCACACACACACACACACACACAAACACACACGCATATACACACATACACATACATACACACTCACACACACACAACACTCACAACCACACACACACACACACACACACACACACACACACACGCACACACACACACACACACACACACACTCACACACACACACACACACACACACAGACACACACACACACACACACACACACACACACACACGCACACAATCCACACACACACACAAAAGAAAACAATTTAAACTTGTCATTAGTATTATCATGAGTGATCGTCGTGATAGCCTTGTCAAAACGAATTCCCAGGGTGCATCGCGAAAGGAGACATCGCCCTGTGATTGTCATGGCAACGTAATCATCATGCATCTTTCCCGCCGAACGTAAGACGCCTACGAGGTTGTTCATCTGAGATCAATATCAATATTTTGCATTCCAAATATTCCAGTTATTCATTAATAATTATGAATAATTTCCATTGTTATAATACATGAAAACAAAGTTTGTTTTAATTCGTGTATTAAAGGGAAATCATTACCGATTCTAATTAAAGTGTTTATTGATTGAAAATGAGCAAAGAAAAATAGGCTTCGTCGGGAATCGAACCCGATACACCCGGATTGCTAGACCGGTGCTGAACCATTGAGCCACAAAGACCCTTGAATAGGGGACGATCCCATGAAACTCTTGTCATTGCTCGATTAGTCAAAAGTTGTATAAACCGGGCACTAACCCAAAATCAACTTTTCTAAAGAAAGTGCGCGGGATCACATGAAGTGATGCAGCTTTTTATCAATCAAATTCAAACACAGAGGAAACTGACTGACAGTGACAATGAAGACAATGACAATGAATTTTATTCTCAATAACGGCCCCTCACGGGGGCATGGGAGACTAGAAGTATTTTAAATGATTGAAAATGAGCAATGCCTTTTTTCTTTGATCATTTTCAATCATTTAACATATTTTTAGTCAGTGTACTCTATGTTTGAATTTAAATTGTTTATTGCATAAAAAAACTAAATTTGTATAACTTGTTGTCCTCGCAATTGTACGGTTAACATGGTTAATCAAATTCAAACTGAAAATCTGAAACAAATTGAGTGAAATTAGAATAAAAATTGTATTGTATTCATCGACACTCTTATAGAGTAATAATCTATAAGCATATTTTTGACATATCTTTAATGTGTACATAATCAAACGCAAGCAATTATTTGCTATTTCAAAATTAATATAATTTGTATTACTATGTATTATTTTAATTAAAGTTTAGCCTGGATAAAGTTTCCATAGAAACGTGTCACCATCAGTGACATCTATGACAAAGCAGTTTTAAAATTGCTTTTTGCCGCCAAAGGCTATATAATTACATACGTTATTTAATCGCTTCTATAATAGTTTGTATATCTTCAACACTACAACACACTCTTCAACTAATAAAGCCGAGTTATGAAGTTAAAAAAAAGGTAAAGTGAAATTCCCTAACTCATTGCACTTACTTTGTTGTACGCAGCTATCACTATCCAGTGGATAGTTAAACATCCGAATACTTCAATCGTAAATATCTTTTTAACGAAAGAGAAACTTGAAAAACCCAAACCTGTTCCATGATTATAATGGTAATACAGATGCAACACGGTACGAGAGAACCAGCAGATTTCTAATTATTTTTTTTTGTGGATTTGGACAATGTTACTAAAGGGATCTAGTAACACTGTCCAAATCCTCAAAACTTACTTGAAACTCTAGCCTCTATCTCATACCTTATTGTATTCGTATTAACAATATGAGCATGTGACCGGTTTTGGTTTTACGAATTTCCCTTTCGTTAAAAAGATATTTACGATTGAAGTGTTCAGATTTTAAACCATCCACGGGAGAGTCATAAACGTATACAAAGACACCGCAATGAATAGTGAATGTCACTTTGCATTTTCGCTCATTACTCGGCCATAATAGCAACCATTTAACATGAAATGTTAACACATTACTCAGTGGACATATCAGATCACAACAATACACATTGTATCAACCAAGTATTCATCACATTTTTGCCAATGTCAACAAAGTTAGTAGATCCCTTTAAAGGAGTATATTCATATCTTAAGTAGATATCAGTAAAGGCCCGGTCACATATCACCGGATAGCATAAACGGATGCCCGACGGAGAGTAACATTTTTAATCCGTTCGTCTCCGTTGTTCTATCCGGTTGAATGTTTTGTGCATGAAGCTATGGAGACGACTTTCACCACCGGAAATTTTAATTTCGCAAATTGTCTATTCGTCGAGCATCCGTTTACGCTATCCGGTGATATGTGATCGGGCCTTTAGGCTCTGTTTCCCCCAAACATGCCAAAGAAGCACAACAAATAAAACAAATCAACATCAAATCTTCACTCTTTTTTTTAATTTCGTTTATTTTGTACTTTTATTGAAACATGGCTGGCAAACTTACACCTGACATTATAAAACATACACACAGTAGCAGAGATGTTTTGGCAAACAAAATAACGACACTAATAAAATACAAACAAGCAAAACAAAAACATAACATGAACACGAGTACATTGTATGTAGAATAATTATTGTAGTATTGTTCTACTCACAATTGTATACATTTTATAGAGTAGACCTATTTCTAATTATTTTACTCGACGTTTTTATTATCATATTAAAAACTGAATACGTTTTCGCAAAGTAGACACAAATAACAACGAGCAAGCAACATATTTACAAGCTTGCACAAAGACATGACAAACGGCGTTTATATACAATAACAGAAAACAAATACATGTAATATGTAAATAAGAAAGGTTGTTTGAAGGCAATCGCTCGCTACTGCCCTAGATGAAATCAGACTTGTTGTTCCGTAAGAAGTCTCAATGCGACAATGAATTGATATATAAGGAAATCAGTGGCGTATGACTGTGCTTAGCCATGCGAGGCAGATTTTTACCGGGGGGAATGTCGCGGCGATTATTTCCACGAGGGTGGGATCGGGGGCAGCCTGTGAAAACATTTTATCGGGTTTATGTTTTTCTTTATTTTGATTCACCAAGGTGGCAATAATGGGTGGGGGCTTAAAGAACATTCACCTGTTCACAGGGAGCACCCACCCCTCCCTTACGCCACTCCTAGGTAGTTAAAATCTGGCAGGCCATGCGGTTATTTCGTGAGAAGTCCCCGTGAGACAAACGAAATCGAAAGTAATGGGTAACATAATCGTAATGAATAAATCATAGTCTTCAAGCGAAAGGAGATTTCCGGTGCGAGCTCATGTTTGTTTATCAGCGGCTAATAATGAAAAGAAGGAGGAAATAGAGAGAAGAGAAGAGAAGAAAAGAAAACAGAAGAGATTCTGAAGAGAAGAGAAGAGAAGAGAAGAGAAGAGAAGAGAAGAGAAGAGAAGAGAAGAGAAGAGAAGAGAAGAGAAGAGAAGAGAAGAGAAGAGAAGAGAAGAGAAGAGAAATCAATATAAGAGAAGAGATAGAAGAGAACGGAAAAGAGGGGAATAAAGAAGATGAAGATAAAGATATAGAGGGTGAGGGCGAGCGACTGAAGTGGAGGGAAGAGAGGAGGTGCGACAAAAGAATAAAGCAGGAAATATAGTCAGGAACAGGAGGAAACAAATACAATTATGAAAATATGAAAATAAAAACTAGCACAATCCTTGTACGTACACGGGTAATTATTGTAGCAAATACGGCATTGTATAACTACATTATTATGTATGAGAAGAACTCGCATAATACCTAACTCCATGCCTTTTTTTGAAAACAAATCTCATACCATATTCCCAAGCGATAATATGTTATTATGATAACGTTTGTGAAAGCGGTGTTTATTGCCAAATATCCATGGTAACCACAACGGCGTGGCTAGCTGTAGGGACATGGGGTGGAGGAGAAGGGGAAGAAGGGGGGGGGGGGGGGGGGGCAGAATAACAATTTAGAATGTTGCCCTATACTTTATCCCCGCCCCAGACCATCCCCTGTACCCGTCATTGTATGCAGAGTTGGAACGTCCGGAACTAGTCGGAACTAGTCCAGGGGGCAGAACCTCCGAAAACTTTTGGAGTTGAGTTATTCAAAGCCACAACATAAAAAAGGAACAAATAAAATGGCCTAAAAAAAAAAGGGGGGGGGGGGGGAGGTCGGGTCTTGGAGTCCTCCTCGCTACGCCATTAGGAAGGCCAATTATTGTGCACTTTACCTATTTATATTTTAGGAAGGCCGAAACAAAAACTAATTTGAGAATATAATTAATGTCGAACTAGGAACAAGAAGCAACTTTGCACATGTCACTCATCGCACAAGCAGCTCCTTCACGGGTGCAAATTTGATAGTTTAGTGGTTAAAATATGTACTATTTGCACCTTTAAATGTAGTGCCAATGTGGCAATGGTTTGCACATTTGAAGGTGCGTCATTACGCTTTTTTTTCTTCTTATTAGTGTATAATCAGACAGATAATGATTATGCTGATATAATTTGGCCCATCATGGCAAGGCAAAATCCCTCATGGAAGTTGATGACATGTGAAGAGCTTTCAACCAAAAGGCGCTAAATCCACTTTTTCAACTTCCGAGGAAAACAGGTTTCTTTTGATTTTGAGTGAGTTATTTGTCGGAAAATGTGAATTCCTAGATAGCTACGTAGATTATACATGTAGATATATCGTTAACTCAATTGTTATGGAAAGTGGATTTAGCGCCTTTTGGAAGTGAGCTCTTCAATTGTATTGTCATGATAATTATTTTCCTTCATCCGGTAAAAAGGGCGCGAAGCTTATAATCATGATTCGAGGAACAAGTGAGCTATAATCCAAGTGTGTCGTTTCACTGATGGGAAAACCGGCTACATCTGGTTTTCTGACGCCTACCCTCTCTTTACTTAAGCCCGGCGCAGACAGAACCGACTCGACCCGATCCGACTTGGTTTTCAGTTGGATCGGCTCTGTGTGCATTGCCTCACGACGCCAATCGGGACTCAGCGGAACGTTGCACTTCCGCATTTACTTTAGTTTAGTTTTAACCATGGTAACATTGTCCAAGTACTCAAAATCCAATTGGAATTCTAGCGGTTCCTCCATACCTTGTTGTATTCGATTAACAATAGAAGCATGGGACAGGTTTCGTTTTTGTTTTCTTTCTCGAAAGAATAGCATTCAAATGGACGTGTTCAAGAACGCGAATTACTTTTATTAACAATATGATCTGTAAATAAAACAAAATAAAAACATTATAATGAGCGAATACAAAATGTATCATACAAGACAACTAACTTCATGTAGCGCCTCATGACGCACAGTCATCGGGTAGTTGCCAGATTGCAGCCGGTTACCAACAACCGGCGGAACATTTCACTTCCTCATCAATTTTATACTTACTTTTCGTATTCTTTGATTTAAAACAATTCACATAATTGTACTTCACTGATTTTCAGTAACACATGCGTTAACAAATATATATATACCTTCCTGTACAATATTCCATATCTATCAATAATAAAACAAACACATTCATAACGAGCAATCAAACATGGTTTAGTGTTGCCTCAAGAGTCAAGATCATGACGCCCACTCTTCCTTCGGAAAGTTACCAGATTGCAGCCGGTTACCACACAATGCTGGAACATTTTACTTCCGCATTAATGTGTATACTATAATGTAGACTCTTTAAATATAGCGTAGGCTTTTCTCCTTTTTAATATTTGATAAACTTCGCAATATTCATCGATTTTCACGATAGAACACGACCTACATTCCTAAGCGGTAGTTAAAGGGGACTAACAGGCAAAGAACAACACATTATTATATGTTTTAGTACCGTTTTGTGATATCAAATAGATACCCAACATTTTGCAAAGGGTTGTGTAATTCATAAACAAAGCAATTAATTACCACCACTTACGGAACCACTGCTATTTCCTGGTTCCATACGGGCCAACCATTTGCGAGTGCGCCAATGCTATTCACGCGTACGTTTGTAGACAATAGATTCCCGGGCGATTCGTTCGCTCTGCACACACATCGCAATTCGCGGCACGCATCGCAGTCTCGCAATTCAGACCGCACGAACGCATGCTTTAGAATGGTGATGCGTTTCCAATTATATATATTTTTTCTGGAAACCTATTTTTGTGAACTTGTTGATGGAATGGAATACTAAAGATGTTACCTTTCTTTAATAAGAATATTATTTGTGGGTGGTGGTACCCTTTAACAATGTCGAACGGCAGGATGCTTTTTTTTTCTCTCTAATTATTTTCTTTGCAAACAAAGAAGAAATAAAATAGTCGGGCTTAGACTATTCTAGAAACAATGTAAAATTAATATGGAATATTTGAACATAATCACGTAGGCCTGTAGTTCCGTGTCATCACGTACACCATTGTGCTGCATTATCATGATAATTATGATAATTCTACACGACACATATTCATACAACCCGGCCTTTGTTACCATCGTGATAGGCGCTATATAAATACTGGATATTATTATTTTATTTATCATCGGAAGTTTTTTTTCTTTCTTTCAAATTTATCATTATAATTGATTATTATCATCAATGTTCTCATGAAAGCTCAATGTTAAAGTTGATACCTTGATCACGCATAACCGTCTTATCATCTTATAATTCTTTTAATGTTCTCATTTTGTATCCATAGTTTAATAATGATCATCATTACGTTAAAACTCAATATAAATTTTTTGTATATAATCACGCAATACGGTCTTATCCTTCTTTCATTTTCTTTCAAACGTTTCCTCATTTGTGATCATTATCAACAATATCCTCATCAAAGCTTAATCTTACTCTGATAATAATGACGCCTACTCGCATTTTGGAAATTTCATTTGCCGCACGTCAACATTAACACAATGTAATCATAATTCGTTCAGGTCGAACAAATATAAAGGGACATTTATGATTAAACGAATACGGTAGAAGAAAAAAAAAATCAATATTATACAATTAAAAATGCAACGTTTTGTTGAAAAGGAGCCGGTCGCACCTGGTTTGAATGATGTTAACTAATCTCTCCACTAGGATGTAATAATTATAAGCACCTGATTTCCTAGTTCAAATTTCAATTAATTATCAAATTCATTTTATTGGTCCAAAAACTGAAATGTTTTGCGTACACATGCATTTACATAAAATACTTGAATAATTTGAACATACATTAAACAAAATTATATACAATAAAATAAAAAAAACACATAAACGCGTACGGTATTACTACCATGACTACCACTTTTACAGATGTACTTTAACTTTAATACGTGCATTTATAACTAATACATAATCAATAAAATAATCTTCAAAATGTATTCTATAATATAATAATAATGATAAAATAATATATCAGCGCCACTCTTTGCTTATAGAACTCATATCATTATTATGGATTGATCATAATTCAGAAGCGAAATTAGACATTTTCCCGCTTTACACTATATATTATTACCCTGGTTATATGCATACAATGCAAACCATAATTATCCACTTCCTGGAGAGCATTCCTTCCAAGCGGCTCATGGGCATTGATAATTGCTCTATATCACATGACTTAGTAAATACAGTACATGCCGCTGTGGTGTTATATTTTTGGATATACCATGGCAATAGTACACCCCTGTGTTTGACAGTCAGATGATAAAACAGTTGTTCAATTTGTTGTCGGGAAAATCACGGAATATTCCTACCCTCGGGATTTCAAGTGCTATTTCGTGAAGAAAATAAGTCCCTCGACTTCGTCTCGGGACTTATTTACTCTTCCCTCAATAGCATTTAAAATCCCTCGGGATGTAATATTCCGTGCTATACCCTCCACCGCCATTTAACAACAGTATAATAGCTGACTCAGTGGTGTAACCATCGCACACGGAGGAGCCATTAATGCAAGGGGATGGGCGCATTGGCGTAGCTACGGGGGTCACGGGAGGTCTGTGCCCCCAATAATGAAATTTACAAAAAAAACAATACAATACATAAGGGGAGCAAAACAAAAGTTATACAATACTTGAGTGCCTCTTCTCATTAGTATGACAACGCTACGCCACTGGTTGAGGGCGGCGTACTCATTCTAATTTCATTTAATCACGTTCACCTTGTGATTACCTTGTGAGATAATTCGTCGCACCTGAGGTCACCGTAATACACACGACACGATTTCCAATCACAGATATACTCTCCGTTCAACGGAAGTTGGGACTGTTTTGATTAACGTTTTTATCAGTTTATAGCCTTAAGTTATCTGCCCAATTTTGCCTTTTTACAAATTATTTCATTTATGTTATCATTGGGCTACTGCTATCTACCTATTATAATTTAATATAAATTACATTTATGTTGATATCATTACTATTATTACAATTATTTTGTTTTGGTTTTTGTTCATGTTCGCTCATACTTATCTAAAAATTAATCTGTTTGCCACGAACATTTCAGAGGCGGTATATGCATATTTAAATAAATCAAACTGATGCCATTTGGGTTACTGAGGTCGGCACTAAGCGGTTTTTCAATCTTCATGAATTCTTAATTAAATATGTCGAGTTTTAGTAAGTACGGTCTAATCCTTATTTTCTTAAAAATGCATACTACAGAAGGGAGCATGTGTTCCAAAAAATCTATCGACTATAATTTTAAATTATGTTTGTATTAATACAAAATTACACAAATCCCGTGATATTTCAAAACCATATGGTTATATACTGAGGTGCCTCTTAAAGGGTACCACCACCCAAAAATAATATTCTTATTAAAGAAAGGTAACATCTTTAGTATTCCATTCCATCAACAAGTTCACAAAAATATGTTTCCAGAAAAGAAAAACAAATTGGAAAACGCCTCACCATTCTAAAGCATGCGTTCATGCGGTCTGAATTGCAGAGACTCATGTGTGCAGAGCGAACGAATCGCCCGGGATTCTATTGTCTACAAACGTACGCGTGAATCGCATTGACGCACTCGCAAATGTTTGGCCCGTACGAACCAGGAAATAGTAGTGGTTCCGTAAGTGGTGGAAATTAATTGCTTTGTTTATGCATTACACAACCCTTTGCAAAATGTTGGGTATCTATTTGATATCACAAAACGGTACCGAAACATATAATTATGTGTTGTTCTTTGCCCGGTGGTCCCCTTTAAGCTCGATTCGAATCTTCCTTTTGGCTAAAGGGACATCGCTGCGCACACGTCAGTGATCTGTCTTTTAATTATATGGTCTTTGGTATGTGTGTTTGTGTGTGTGTGTGGGGGGGGGGGGGGGGGTCATCGTCCCTCAAATGGGATCAAATTATTCACTATCAACAACGTTTTTTTACAATTAGAATAATGCAAAGAATCGTCAATATAAATTCAGATAAGGTTCGTTAAAAATGCAAAATTTACTGTGGCGATTGCCTTCATTGTTCTCATTTAAATAATGATAATGTAGAGAATCTTTTGATCACATTTGGACCCCATAGAAGAGCATTACCATTCTAAAAATGGTCCCGCGATGGAATATCGAACCATTTTTCTTTACTTACATGATACATAAAATAATATTTACATATTTTAATTGAATTACATTGACATGTATTTTGTGTAATTATTATATAATATATATGTGCATTTCCATTGAAAGTGGACATAAGTTGAACAAATAAATGGCTCTACGGTATTAAACAAAAACCGGAAGGGTAATAACTTGACTAGTTATCGCACTTGTTTGTACATGTATATAAGCAAATTACAATGCCCTAACAATTAAAATATAGAAACAAATTATAATCATCATAATAAGTAGCCGTTCAAACCCTAAGACCGAGATACGGTTTTGTACATGTATTGTTTGTCATAATAATCCAAATATAATAATATATTAACCAACTTCCAATGCAGTAATACGGTACCTTCTATCACGACGCAATCATAATTACACGTTTATCAGACAGTTACGTATACGTGGCGGCCGACGTTTGTAATATACATTATACCTTCTATCAGTTTCGGATTACATGTATCCATGGTAACCAAGAATTATATGTTTCGCTCTGTTTCTCGTTTGCAATCGCTTTCCACATTGTTCGTCCATTTTCCCCTTTTCAATCTAGAAAAAGTGATTGGAATTGGAAAACGCAGAAAATAAACTACACAATGTTATACCGTGGCATAACTAGTCTTATCCCAGACGGGGTACAATAATTGAACGTGGAGAAGGTTAGGGGGAACAAATTCCTAGTATAAGGGGGTCGGCGATCTTGACCAATATATGAACAAGATATATGTAACATGTTACTTATTTTTTATTCTTCTTAAAGGGATAGTTGAGTTCTAGTAAAGAGAGTACAGTTTTGGTAAAACTTAATTTTTGTCA
>JBAMJV010002744.1:47500-75000 GCA_037951105.1 Echinarachnius parma | reverse complement strand
TAGATTAGATTATGGCATTTCCAAGATGTAACCATGAGATAAGAATAGTTGAAATTATCAACAACAAAAATCAGGCTCCTTTACAAAAGAAACAATCAGGCTAAACATGTTTACAATTCTAGAGGCTGCACGTACCATCGTTCTTCCCCGCAAGTTCGGGGTCAGCAAGTTGAGTGTAACGTACACTTTGAAAAGCAGCAGAATCGCGCTCTTAAAGGGATAGTTGAGTTTTGGTAGAGAGGGCGCTAGACTACTTATTTTTTTGTGAGGTAATGAAAAACTGAGTGTAAAATTTGAAAGAGCATAATATTTAAATAATAAAATCATCTTTGTTTGATCAAAATCGGTTCAGAGACGGCTGAAATATCCATAAATATAACAATTTGTAATAAACCCGGGGCCCCAGGTTTATTAGAGAATTTTGAACCAGCCGTTAAAAATTCAAAAAAATGCTTCCTCTTTTCAAAAAGTTACAAAATAGGTATTTAAATAGTTGTTGGTTATTTCTCTATCTAATCACTATTTCAACAAAGCATCACATGCACAATATTTTATTCAAAATGGTTGAAACCGATGAGTGTTTAGAGAGCGCCCTCTTACGTTGTAACGACTCTTTTTGAATGATAACATGATTTTTACTACGTCATTTGTAATTTTGTGTTCCTTTCTAGTTATAACTATTAGTTTGTAATGTAATGATGCAGGTTTTGGTTACTAAAATTCAGTTTCACCAAAACTGTACTCTCCTTACCAGAACTCAACTATCCCTTTAAACACTACTTAAACAACCTCTCGCAGTCGTCTAAAGTTAGACAGGACTTAGACAGGACTTCGCGTCTAACTTGACTTAATCACGACTTCAGAATACGAAAAAGTTAGTCACGACTTCGTGACTAAAGTTAGACAGGACTTTAGACAACTGTTTAGTTAAACAGCACTTAGACACGACTTCAGAATACCGGCCATAGCGTTTTTTAAGTAATGGTGTTATAATCTTAAAATATAGTGTTAAAGTGATACCTGTAAAGTGTCAGACATTGCACAAAATGACATTTGAGACTTCAATCCTATATCAATATCATTGTAAAATACAATTGAAAGATTTGTGAAAGTTTGAAAGAAAACGATCACTGTTTACCTAGTGAAAAAAACGAATATTGAGTTCATATTTTATCACCGAATACTGATGGCCTGCCGTAGATTTGTTGCAATAATAATCATCCGTTTGATCTTGACGATATCCGCATCCGTGTATGTTTACAGACGGAACAGAATTCATGGAATTTGCGCGCGCTCGGCTCAAAGTTCAGTCGGGTCGCGGAAGGTTTCCCACGCGCGCTGGCCGGACGTGTTCAGCTACGACATTTGTACTTTATTTGAAAAGCGTTTGCTAACGCTTTTCAAATAAAAGATTTCAATGATAATTATCTTCATACTAAAGGGACATTTGAAAAAATCTAACCCTATTTTATTCTTCTCTTACCATAAGCTAAACAATATGGTAGAAGAGAAACGAGGAAGGTCCAACACAAATTCGTGGAGTTAGACACTTTACAGGCATGCCTTTAAATATTACTTAAAAACACCGGCCAAAGCACGTCGCATCAAACAACGTCCTGAGATTCCGTGGTATAATCATGAAAATACCATGGCAAAGCAACTAAGAGAAGACAATTTGAAAGGAGATGGCGAGCAAGAGGTCGGCGCGAAATAGATCTCCAGCTACTTCAGGAACAACGAAACAACTTCAACAAGCTTGTTTACAAAGCTAAGAGGACATACTTTGTTAGTCTAATTGACGACTGTGGGTCTGATAGTAAACGTTTATTTACTGTAAGTAATCAACTACTTTACCGTTCAAAAACATCACCCCTTCCTTCTCACACCAATAGTGAGTCGTTGGCTCAGCTTTTCAGCAGGTTCTTCCAGTCTAAGATCGAAACAATTTGCAGAGGTTTTTCTCCAGATTTGACTGCAGCACTGCCAGAACGGACTTCAGCTGTATTGTCCTCGCTCAGGCCAACAACTTCAGATGAGATAGAGTCACTTCTCAATAAAACTCCTCCCAAGACATGGGAACTAGATCCAATCCCATCTAAGCTTGTAACAGATTGTTCTTCAACCTTCGCACCCATCATCGCAAACATCATACACCTGAGCTTCCAGCAAGCTTCGGTGCCATCTGCCTTGAAACTAGCTTACATTCGTCCGTTTTTGAAGAAGTCATCACTCGATCCAGATATGCTTAATAATTACGGGCCGGAATCAAATCTTCCTTACCTGTCGAAAATTCTTGAACGTGTTGCATTCAGCAGACTCTCACATTACCTCCACGAAAATCACATCCTTGATCCCCGCCAGTCAGCCTACCGACCGCACCACAGCCGCGTTGAAACCTTACTTGTCAAAGTCTCAAGTGACATTCTTCTCAACATGGATGCTGGAAGAATAACTGCTTTGGTGTTCCTGGATCTTTCATCTGCATTTGACACTGTTAATCATGAACTTCTAATAAACACATTGTCTTCACTCGGTGTAAGGGATCACGCTCTTTCGTGGTTCATTTCCTATTTATCCTGCCGTCATCAAATTGTATGTGTTCATGATTCTTAGTCTGACCCTAAAGACTTAGTCTGACCCTTAATCATGATGGCGTTCCACAGGGATCAGTTGGTGGTCCATTGCTGTTTTCTATTGACTTTTCAGCCTCAAAAGCATTCTCCAACGTCATGATATAAATTACCATTGTTACGCTGATGATATTCAGATCTATGTTTCTTTTAAACCTGACCAGGATGCTGCTTTTGAGGCAATAGACAAGCTTGAATCATGTGTTAAAGGCATCAAATTGTGGATGTTTTCTAGTTCTTTGAAACTGAACGATGACAAGTCTGAGTTTTTATGTATAGGATCTGTTGTACACCTAAGTAAAGTTAATATACCATCAATCAAGATTGGAAATATAGAAGTAGCCCCATCTGCGGCTTTTAGAAATGTCGGAGTAACTTTTATTCATCTATGTTTATGTCCGCCCATATATCTTTTGTTTGTAAATCAGTTAGATATTATTTGCGTAATCTAAGATTCATTCGAAAATAATTGACTCGTTCAGCTAACGAAAAGATTGTTCATGCTTGTATTTCATTTAGGCTAGATTTTGGTAATGCTCATTTCTTTCAACTTCATCAAAGCCAACTTACGCGGTTGCAGAGACTCCAAAACTCGGCAGCTCGTATTATTACACTAACAAAATATAATGACCACATTACCCCAGTCCTTCATTCTTTGCATTGACTGCCCATCGAATTTTGTATTATATTTAAAATCTTGCTTCTTGTCTTTCATTGTGTCCATGGTTCCGCCCCTGAATATAATATTAGTTTGACTAAATATTATCTTTCTTCCAGGCGACTTCGCTCTTTGGATTCTGGCATACTTGTTGTCCCTAACACGCGCACAAACTGGGGGATAGGTCCTTTGCACACGCTGGACCATTCCTTTGGAATCAATTGCCCTCACATATTCGGAATAGTGGCACCGTGGACACATTTAAGGACAGGTTGAAATATCATTTGTTTCAAACAGCCTTCAAGTAGACCTTCTTTCTTCCCTTCATTCGTGTTTGTTTCATTATTATAAACTATCTTTTCTAATGTGCTGTGAGCACCTTATTAGGTGGATATTGCGCAATATATATATTCAATATTATTATTATTATTAAAACCTGACCAATCTAAAAACATACAAATGTGGACCTATCATCTTAACAAAAAATCCTATATTGGATGTATGTAGTTTGTCCTAATGAATTGCAAAAATTAAAATCTTAGTCAGGACTAAAATATTGTTATACAGCTGAAATTAAATAAGAATGCAACGGCGTAGCTACGGTGGGAGTGGGCGACGAGAGGGGGGGGGGGGGGGGTGGGGAGGGGGGTGCAGGTCCTGGGGGCAGATAATTAGACACCAAAAAAAACATATGGGAGAACACTCTTTTTTAGATACAAATTTAGAATTACATAAGGTGTGACCCTTTATTTAATTAGTCCAACCAAGCAAGCTTCGCAACTTGATGTGGTCGGCATCATCCGCCCAATTGATAGTCCTGCACATTTTTCTACATGTATCTTTTGTTTACTTAAATAAACCAACTAAATCGCGATTCAACAATTCCTGTTGCTAATTCCAATGATTGCAAGTCAGATAAAGACCATCTCGAACTAATATAACCAAAAGAAGGAACTTATGTACCCGAGCCTGAGTAATTTGGGAAACGGCCATCTTTGATTTAAGAAGGTTGCCATGGTGATATATGGATGTAAGTATCAGAAATGGGAGCCTTGCAACCGAAAACTTGAAAAGTGGTATTACACGTCACGGTTGCCCACTAGGGTTCACAATATTACATATTACGATTTTACTAGATTTCTGCGAATCTGCAAATTAAAGGGGTAGTTTAGTTTTGGTAAGGCTGAACTTTAGTAGCCAAAACATGCACAGTAACATTATAAACTA
This sequence comes from Echinarachnius parma, assembly GCA_037951105.1. Lineage (NCBI taxonomy): Eukaryota > Metazoa > Echinodermata > Echinoidea > Clypeasteroida > Echinarachniidae > Echinarachnius > Echinarachnius parma. Next base: position 70,485 of record JBAMJV010002744.1, on the reverse strand, counting down.
ATAGTTATAACTCCACCATGCTCGAAAGGTATACAAAATTACAAACGACTAAGTAAAAGCCTGTTATCATTCAAAAAGAGCCATTAAAACACAAGAGGGCGCTTTTTTAAAAGGCATAGTTTTCAACCATTTTTCATTCAAAATTATGCATGTGATGTTTTATTGATATAATGATTAAATAGCTAGATCATCAACAACTATTTATAAAACGCTTTTGAACATTTTTGGAAAAGTGCAAGCATTTTTTTATTTTTTTCTAAAAATCATCTAATTATTTGGGCCCCAAATAATTATAAGATCAGATATATTTATTGATATTTCAGCCGTTTCTGGGTCGATTTTGACCAAATAAAGTTTATTCTGCCATTAAAATGGCATGTTCTCTCAAATTCGACACTCAGTTTTTCATTACCTCACAAAAAATTGTGATATGCAGCGCCCTCTCTACCAAAACTAAACTACCCCTTTAAGTACATGCAAAAAATAACGTAATTATGCTAATATACTTAGCTTTGACCAAATAATGTTGCCTAGATGGCAACCGAGCTGAAATATGTAATTTTAAAAACATTTAGATGATGGATCACATTTTGTTATACAAATACATTTTCTAAAGCGCCACACACAGATAAAGTGCAGATAGAGCATGGGAAGCTGCAATATGACTACAGTTAAAGTTCGAAGTATAATATATAGATAGTAAATGTGACAATTTATTGACATATTTTTTAGATTTTTAAAGAATGTATAAAGAACGAAAGATGGGAACTAATGCACACTTCTATATTTTTTTGCAAACTTTTACAGTGACGTATTATGCAGATTTCGCCAACTAATTTCATATACATGTATTAAAGTGTGGAGAGATGAAATTCCACGAGATGTTTTTAGAATATTTAGATATAGCTAAAAACAAATTCCAAATCTTGAACCTAACGTACCTAATAATAATAATAATAATAATAATTATAATAATAATGATAAATTATATAATATAGCTCTTTATACAGTGTTTCTAAGCGCATTATTAATACCTATATCTCACTACCATTCAAGCATATTGCAATTTCACAAATCTGTGTATATGAGTGTGTGTGTGTGTGTGCTTAAGTGTGCGTGTGTGTGTGGGGGGGGGGGGGGGGGGTGCAGAGCGGAGGATGCAGCCCCCAGCAACCCGACTCTTCTTCAGCCTACTTCACTCCACTGCACTGCAGGAGGAAGGCCTCTTCACCAATTTTCAATTTTGTTCTATCTCTGCCAAGCAATGCCATTTTGTGCTGTTAAATCATCCCTCCATCTTCTGCTTTGTCTCCCTCTTTTTCTGGTTAGGTGTCTAGGAGTCGAAACTGTAGTTTTGTGTGTCAATCTGTTGTCATACCTCCTGGCTAGGTGTCCTGCCCATCTCCATTTCTTTGATTTGATAGTCAACACTATATCCTGCACTCCTGATTTCTGTCTTAGGTCTATATTTCACATCCTGTCCTTCTTTGTTACACCTATCATTATTGTCTCCGTAGACGGTTCTGTCACCCTAAGTCTTGTCTCCAAACGTTTGGTGGTTGTCCAGGTTTCAGCTCCATATGAGAGAACAGGTATGATACACTGATCAAATACCTGCCTCGTCATGGAGATGGGAAGAGAAGAGTCTCGAAAGATGTAGCTGAGTGAGCCAAACTTTGCCCAACCCAACTGGATTCTTCTCTTTATTTCCTCGCCGGTGTCATTGTTGAAGGTGATCTTTTCCCCTAGATATATTATATAGTGATATAATGTTTCTAAGTCTTTTCCCAGCACAGTTACTTTGGAGTTTTGGTTATTGTTGCTCATCATTACTTTTGTTTTCTTTATGTTCATGTTGAGGCCTGCTTTGCTATTTTCCTCTGCAAGATCATGAATCATTTCCTGTAGCTCCTCAGGGGCTTAGGAGCCTGACTCATATTTGACTTTTATTATTTCAGCTGTGCAATATCTAGAGTGCATTAAATACATGGGCAAAACAACTATTTTAATCTAACCATATTTAGATGATGGATCACATTTTGTTATACAAATACATTTTCTAAAGCGCCACACACAGATAAAGTGCAAATAGAGCATGGGAAGCTGCAATATGATTGCAATTCAAGTTTGAAGTATAGATAGTCAAGGTGATAATTTGCCCTTTTTACATTATTATTCAAACAATGTCTATAGAATGACAGATGTGATATATTACACACTTATTATTGTTGCCAAACTTTAACATTGACGTATTAGACAGATTTCGCCAACTAATTACATAAATATTAATTTGTAAAGATGTGAAATACCACAAGATGTTTTGTAATATTTTGATATAACTTTAAACAAATTTTAAATCTTTAACCTAACATGCCTAACGTACCTAATAATAATGATAATAAATAAATTACCTTTATATAGCGCTACAGCGTTTCTATTCGCATTATTATTACTCTTAATCATTTCACTACTATTCAAGTAAATTGCAATTTCACAAATATGTGTATGTGTGTGTGAGTGTGTGTGTATGTGTGTATACGCGTGTGTGTGTGTGTGTGTGTTTAATTATTGTAATTATTATTGAAGGATTAAAGAGACGAAATGAAACATGCATTGAATGAGTTTGGTCATTTAGTAACAATTGTGCTTATTTTATAGGATTTTCCCCTGTTGCTATGTTAGTTAAAGTCTTTCCCGTACCAATGTTGGCACATAAGGCGGCGCCTATCTCCGTTTCATTAGCCCTAGGCCACACGTCTACTAAATGTAGCGAAAGTTACAGAAGGGGGCCAGTCCTCTGGTAACTCGTGTGATTAACTTTCCCTTCTCCATTCTATAAAATAATGCCGAGTGTCTGGCTATAAGGCAGAAGGTACCATTTTTAAAGTCTTTGGTATGACCCGGTCTGGGTTCGAACCCGGGACCTCCCGTGCATGAGGCGGACACTCTAACCGCTAAGCCACCATGCTCGGTTGTTGCTATGTGGGGCGAGCCTATTGCAGGCTCGGGTGCAGGCTCGGGTATACAATAGGGCATGGATTTCTTTTAAAGGGAATGCACATGATATATGACTTTCATGAAACCTCGAAATAAAACCGACAATCCCGATCTCACATGAAACATAGTATAAAACAAGTATAAAATAGAACTGTATAATTATCGAGATGTGATGGTCATCATTTCACAGCGCCTAGCTTCCATTGCAGGAAAATCTTTACATGAACCATAACAAAGTTAAAGGGATAGTTGAGCTTTTGTATAGAGGCCGGTATACAAAATAATTTGTTTGTGAGATAATTAAAAACTGAGTGCCAAATTTGAAAGAGCATACAATTTAATGACAGAATCAACTTTAACAAAAATCAAAATCGGTTAAAAAAACGGCTGAAATATCCATAAACTAAACCATTTGTAATGACTGTTGGGCTCCACAATAATTCGATACTTTGAACTAGCCGTTAAGAAAAAAATCACTATTTCAACAAAATATCTTATGCACAATATTAAATTAAATATGTTGAAACTAAAGTCTTTTTAAAGAGCGATCTCTTGAGTATAAACGGTTCTTTTTTTAATAATAAAAGGCTTTTTACTTTTTAATAGTCGTAATTTTGTATTTATTTCGAGCAAGGTGGATTTATCAGTACTAGTTTGTTATGTAATGGTGAAGGTTTGGGTTAATACTAATATTAAGTTTGACAAAAACTGTACTTTAACCCAAACTCAACTATCCCTTTAAAGGGATCCAGTGACTTTGTTGACATGTTCAAAAAGTGATGGGGTGGTTGATACAGTGTATATTTTTTGTTATTTGATGTGTTCACTGGGTGTTGTGTGAAAATTTCAAGTTAAATGGACGTTATAATTATGGCCAAGTAATGAGCAAAAATGAAAAGTGATATTCACTAACTCATTGCACTCATGTTGTACACAGTTTTCGTGGTCCAGTGGAAGTCTTGGAAGAGAGTTAGTTAGACTACGCTACGCCACAGTGCTGGAATTAATGTCATATACAGAATGTCCCAAATAAATCGAAAACGGATTTCATGGCAGAAATGTTCAGTCATAATGAATAATTTCTTTGATAAGATATACATGTATGAGAAGCTCTGTTTCTCTTCTTTTATTTGATGTACAACTTATGTCACATAATTAACGAATGACTGAATTAGAACAATGGAATTCGTGTTACCAACATTCCATTTGCACGCAGAAATTGCAAGTTTGGGTGAATTGTTAGGGTAGTAAAATATTTTGAAAAAGGACAAACACAGCATAAAAATTCATATTTTTATCTTGCATATGACACCTCATGATTACAAAATGAATGATTTATGCCAGAGAACGAGTACAATGAATAATTGCTTGATTTTAGCCCAAATGCGTAACTTTCCTGATCTAGCATGTTTCCCATGTTTTCCCTGATCCCCATGTTTGTGTAAATTCACTCATGCATCAAGTGTATTGTCACTGCTAAGTCAGGAAAGCTGAGCGACTTCTCTGGCATACATCGTTTATTTTGTGTGCATGAGGTGTCATATACAAGACACAAATATGAATATGTATACAATGTTTGTCCTATTTTTTAAAAAAAAGTACGCTTACTACCGTAAAAACTCACCCAAACTTGCAATTTCTGCGTGCAAATGGAATTTTGGTAACAGCAATTTCCATTGTTTTAATTGAGTCATACGTTAATTATGTGCTATAAGTTGTACATCAAATGAAGGAAGAGAAACATAGTTTTTCATTCATGTACATCTCATCAAAGAAATTATTCATTTGACAGAAACCTTCTGCAAATGATATCTGGTTTCGTTTTTTTCTGGGACACTCTGTAGAGGCTTCAAAAACACGTTCCGTGTGGTGGGGAAGTATTTATTTTAGTTTTTAGCTTATAAACAATATGATTTGTTGCCCAAACATATTATTTTGTTGCTAAAATCACACCCATGGTGTAGCTCACAACACTGAGGAATTCATATTTTTATCTCAGAAAAATAACTTGGCATATTAAAGGGATAGTTGAGTTCTGGTAAGGAGAGTACAGTTTTGGTGAAACTGAATTTTAGTAACCAAAACCTGCATCATTACATTACAAACTAATAGTTATAACTAGAAAGGAACACAAACTTACAAATAACGTAGTAAAGATCATGTTATCAATCAAAAAGCGCCGTTAAAACGTAAGAGGGTGCTCTCTAAACACTTATCGGTTTCAACCATTTTGAATAAAATATTGTGCATGTGATGCTTTGTTGAAATAGTGATTAGATAGAGAAATAACCAACAACTATTTAAATACCTATTTTGTAACTTTTTGAAAAGAGGAAGCATTTTTTTTTTTTTTTTTTTTAACGGCTGGTTCAAAATTCTCTAATAAACCTGGGGCCCCAGGTTTATTACAAATTGTTATATTTATGGATATTTCAGCCGTCTCTGAACCGATTTCAGGGGCGTCGATCCTGGGGGGGCAGGGGGGGCGGTCGCCCCCCCCAATGAAAATATTGGGGGGGGCGAACATATCATTTCGCCCCCCCCCCAATAATTCCGAAAATGAGGAAGAACAAAATCGAGTGATATAATGCCAAAGAGGGGAAAGACACATTTATCAATAATTAATCTTCAAAATAGCCGTTTTTTAGTTTGAAAAGGACTGTAAATCTATTTTTGCCGCGCGCTTCGCGCGCATACAGTTTCTCATATTGCAAGTTTCATTTTGGTTGCGGGAACTCAGCTTTCGAAATGTGTTCGGCAGTGTAATTTCTCAAACGCACACCTCAAACGAAGTTTATTAAACCCTCATCTATAGATAGCACACCGTCATAGAAAATAAAATAATCTGAAATATATCTTTCAGTCAATTCGGTCCATGATATGCGCTGAACGCAAATCAAATTGAAATATCATGTCCCCCCACATTTGAAAGTGGAGGAGATTGTCCCCTTTGTCATTATGTATGTTTGGTTCCATACTTATATACTTCATATTACGTGAAATTTCTGTCTCAGGTGTGCACCAAATCGCACAATTTCACGCCCAAAAATACAAAGCTCCCTACTGTGGGAGGGGGACACCCCCTCCCACACCCTCCCCCGCTCGGTCGCTTCGATCGCTTCCTCGCAATGTCTCCCCTCCACTTTTGAGAAGTTGTTGACGCCCTTGCTCAGTTTCATGGGAGCCCAATGCCCTAGACTATATCGATGGCTCTATAGTATACAGGCTCACGTGGATCCATCTCATGCAAGGCTCAATCTTTTCCTCGCTATGCCCTTTAAAAATACGTTACGAGTAGGTTCACTATTTTATACAATTTTAACACCCATGATAGGAGTTGCAAATGTCTGAAATCTAAAAGCTTCCGGGGGCTCCGCCCCCTGGACCCCCATTATTGTCCCCAAATGTGGGTGCCCCCCAAAGTCAGGTCTTCGAGCCATCAAGACACTTTCAATGAGCGCATAATAAAACTTCCGGGCATGCCAATGTGGGGCTTTTAGCTCTCTCAGTGGTCACTCTGGAAATTTTTTTCATATTTCGCCCCCCCAATCGCAAAAACGGATCGACGCCCCTGACCGATTTTGATCAAACAAAGATGATTTTATTATTTAAATGTTATGCTCTTTCAAATTTTACACTCAGTTTTTCATTACCTCACAAAAAAAATAAGTAGTCTAGCGCCCTCTCTACCAAAACTCAACTATCCCTTTAAACCACACATTTGGCCCCTCCTCAAAAGTGCGAGGAGAGTGTTTGTTAACTAAGCAATTTTGATTCGGTCGAACTGAAACGAATGAAAACTGAATGCAGTTTGTTCGCCCAAACGATGCCCGCATGCGAAATTTGTTTTCCCAAACAGCAGGGGCGTCGATCCGTGTTTGCGATTGGGGGGGGGGGGGGGGGGGGGGCGAAATTTGAAATGCGCTCATTTAAAGTGTCTTGATGGCTCGAAGACCTGACTTTGGGGGGCACCCACATTTGGGGACAATAATGGGGGTCTAGGAGGCGGAGCCGCCGGAAGCTTTTAGATTTCAGACATTTGCATATCCTATCATGGGTGTTAAAATTGTATAAAATAGTGAACCTGCTCGTAACGTATTTTTAAAGGGCATAGCGAAGAAAAGATTGAGCCTTGCATGAGATGGATCCACGTGATCCTGTATACTATATAGAGCAATCGATATAGTCTAAGGCATTGAGCTCCCATGAAAATAAGCAAGGGCGTCAACAACTTCTCAAAAGTGGAGGGGAGACATTGCGAGGAACCGAATCGACCGAGCGGGGGAGGGTGTGGGAGGGAGCTTTTGTATTTTGGGCGTGAAATTGTGCGATTTAGTGCACACCTGAGACAGAAATTTCACGTAATATAAAGTATATATAAGTATGGAACCAAACATACATAATGACAAAGGGAGGGGGACAATCTCCTCCACTTTCAAAATAATGTGGGGGGACATGATATTCCAATTTGATTTGCGTTCAGCGCATATGGACCGAATTGCCTGAAAGATATATTATTTCAGATTATTTTATTTCCTGTGACGGTATGCTATCTATAGATGAGGGTTTAGTAAACTTCGTTTGAGGTGTGCGTTTGAGAAATTACACTGCCCAACACATTTAGAAAGGTAAGTTCCCGCAACTGAAATGAAACTTGCAATATGAGAAACTTTCAACAAAAGAGATTAACAGTCATTTTCACAGTTAAAAACAGCTATTTTGAAGATTAATTATTGATAAATGTGTCTTGCCCCTCTTTGACATTATATCACTCGATTTTTTTCTTCCTCATTTTCTGAATTATTGGGGGGCGAAATGATATGTTCGCCCCCAATGTTTTCATGGGGGGGGGGGGGGTGGGGGCGACCGCCCCCCTGCACCCCCCCCCCCCCCAGGATCGACGCCCCTGCCAAACAGGTTTGAAATGGCACTAACGCATAAGATATGCCCGTTTAATTGGATCCGGGCGACTTGAATGGAGACCAAAGTGCGCGTATTCAATTCGAGTTATAAATAGACTTACTATATACACTAAATCTGACCTATAGCCACTAAATCTGACCTATAGCCACTAAATCTGACCTATAGCCACTAAATCTGACCTATAGCCACTAAATCTGACCTATAGCCACTTAATCTGACCTATAGCCACTAAATCTGACCTATAGCCACTAAATCTGACCTATAGCCACTAAATCTGACCTATAGCCACTAAATCTGACCTATAGCCACTAACATTAGGGTTAGGGTATGGGTTTATGTTAGGGTATAATATACCCCTAAAAACTAATACCACCCAAGCGAACTTTAGTTAGCTTAGTTGGTAGAAAGCTAGACTGATATGCTAGAGATCACTGGTTCGAGTCCTACCTTGGTTCAATTTGTTTGTATTTGCTTTTTGTACGGCACTGGACTCAAAGTTCAAATTTCGGGTATGCGTGGTCTCTGACCAAGTCGCTAATTTACAAGGATTTGCAAACCTGTTTGGGAAAAAAAAATCGCTGACCGCATCAACACTGACACGTCCTTGCAAGCTCACCGATAATTTGTCGGGGTGGGTTCTTTCGAGCGTGCTCGAAAGATCCCACTCCGACAAATTGGGAGTCCGAACTGGACACCGACAATAGACCGACAATTCCGATACCACCCCGACACCCAACCGACAGCACCCCGAACGACCCCGAAACGTCCCAGAATTGTTCAGTTTGGTTTCGGTAAAGTTTCGGTAAGTTCCCGCAACTGAAATGAAACTTGCAATATGAGAAACTTTCAACAAAAGAGATTAACAGTCATTTTCACAGTTAAAAACAGCTATTTTGAAGATTAATTATTGATAAATGTGTCTTTCCCCTCTTTGACATTATATCACTCAATTTTGTTCTTCCTCATTTTCTGAATTATTGGGGGGCGAAATGATATGTTCGCCCCCCAATGTTTTCATTGGGGGGGGGGGGGGGGGGGGGGGCGACCGCCCCCTGCCCCCCCCCCCCCCCCAGGATCGACGCCCTTGCCAAACAGGTTTGAAATGGCACTAACGCATAAGATATGCCCGTTTAATTGGATCCGGGCGACTTGAATGGAGACCAAAGTGCGCGTATTCAATTCGAGTTATAAATAGACTTATATACACTAAATCTGACCTATAGCCACTAAATCTGACCTATAGCCACTAAATCTGACCTATAGACACTAAATCTGACCTATAGCCACTAAATCTGACCTATAGCCACTTAATCTGACCTATAGCCACTAAATCTGACCTATAGCCACTAAATCTGACCTATAGCCACTAAATCTGACCTATAGCCACTAACATTAGGGTTAGGGTATGGGTTTATGTTAGGGTATAATATACCCCTAAAAACTAATACCACCCAAGCGAACTTTAGTTAGCTTAGTCGGTAGAAAGCTAGACTGATATGCTAGAGATCACTGGTTCGAGTCCTACCTTGGTTCAATTCGTTTGTATTTGCTTTTTGTACGGCACTGGACTCAAAGTTCAAATTTCGGGTATGCGTGGTCTCTGACCAAGTCGCTAATTTACAAGGATTTGCAAACCTGTTTGGGAAAAAAAAATCGCTGACCGCATCAACACTGACACGTCCTTGCAAGCTCACCGATAATTTGTCGGGGTGGGTTCTTTCGAGCGTGCTCGAAAGATCCCACTCCGACAAATTGGGAGTCCGAACTGGACACCGACAATAGACCGACAATTCCGATACCACCCCGACACCCAACCGACAGCACCCCGAACGACCCCGAAACGTCCCAGAATTGTTCAGTTTGGTTTCGGTTTGGCGGTGTGACTACTACATAAGTGGTTAAGCCAGGAATGCACATTAAATTGGCTATGACAGGCGAAAGAGAACATTTCGGCTGAAATTGCATTGAAATAGGACTAGAGTGTAAATTAAGGTGTCTCTAAAATCGCTTTTGAACGAATGCATACCAATTTTGAAACAGAAAAGATTGAATTTCAAATTCAGTGTGCATTCAGTTGTGTGCCGAGAGAATGGGCATAGTTGTTCGATACTATGACCATGATGATCGGCAGTAAGTCCGATTTGTCAGGTAGTGCCTTTATAAAAAATTGACAAATATGGGAGCCTGACATGGTGTCACTCACAGCGCACTAAAACAAAAACCACATGACCAAAATGACTGTTCTCGGTATCGTTTTCATTGAAAAGACACCCTATCCGATGGACAAAATCATTCTGTTACTTTATTTTGGATTGTTAATTTGGACAATGTTACTAGATCCCTAGTATTGCTGAAAATTATTTTTAGGCAAAACGTGTCACGTCTTGAACACGTGATTATGCTTTTCCATATAACAAATTTCAACTAACATATTGGCGGCAATCAATGAAGGCGTGGCAGGACCACACATCAACCAATCACAATTGATATTGACGGTATTATATTACATCCAGGCATCATAGGTATACCATGTATACCTAGGCATCCACAACTTTATAAAAGTAGCGTATCAAGCAGGCTTGCCATCAAAAGGTATTTCGCCGTTTCAAGAATAGTTTTGCATCATCTCTTCGTCAATCGACAACCTCCACAGCTCGAGCCGAAAATGGGTAAGGTAGCTCTTGTACTCCTGGCGTGTCTCCTGCTGGCCCGCCAGACGCTCTCTCAGCAATGCAGTGGTGGTAACGACGCTCTCATCACCTTTCCGGCCGGGACTCCGGCTTGTGTGGAACGTCTTAACAAAGTCGGTTTCTCTGTGTCCCTGAGCGGTACTGTCGGGCCCTCATCAACAACGGACATCGTCATCTGGAACGTCGTATTCACCAACGTCGGTAACGCGTTCGACCAGACCACGGGGAAATTCACTGCTCCAGTGACGGGTGAGTGGGGACTAATACCAATTAGTTTAAAGGTGCACCTGACTGTAAAGTGTCAGATATTGCCCAAAATCATTGTAAGATATGTCCGAATGGTGTGTGAAAGTTTCATTGAAAACGAACACTGCTTTCCTGGTTAAAAAAGCGAAAATATGCGTCAGCTTTTACAATGGACGTTTATGAGGTTCATGACGTTAAGTAACGCTTTTGAGCTGAATGATAGATATCGTCAGACTAAAAGGCATTTGAAAAAAATCTAGCCCTATTTTATCCTTCCCTTACCATAAGCTAAACCACACGGTAGAAGAGAAACGAGGAAGCTCCACGTAATTTTCGTGTGTCTCATAAAGAATGGTACAGTTAAAAAATATTTGTTTAAGGTATGAAGGTAATTTGGAAAATGCTAATATTATTTAGTGTCACATAAAAAAAACAGGCTGCCTGTAACGCAAGGTCCGATTTTCAAAAAAAATAATTAAAAGATGCGCAAGACTTGAAAGAAAAAAGTTACCAAGCGGCGGTGCTTCATCCTCGCGCGTTTCCGAGCAATTTGACAAATTCCGGCCTTATTAGGGTTAAGGCGTGGTATGGCAATGCGAGCTTGAAATAACCTCAACTATGTGAAAATCAATTAAACATTTCAGAAAGAATATTAATGGTCTTGAGATGCAAACATAAAGCGCAACAAATGATTGCAATCGATTCCAGTAATAGTCACTGTGTCCAGTAGTTTTAAGCCAGTGTCGTGCCACTGTTTGCGCAAGTATTAAAGGGGTAGTTCAGTTGTGGTATAGAGGGCACTGCACAAAATATTTTTTTGTGAGATTTGAATTTGAAATAGCATACAATTTTAATGACAGAATTAGCTTCATTTGATCAAAATCGGTTAAAAAACAGCTGAATTACTCGATCCAGATTCATACGATGATTTTTGTTTTGTGTTAATACTTACACTTTTCCCCAAAAATTTTAAAGAGATTTTTAAATAGTTATTGATGACCTGTCTATTTAATCATTATTTTAATAAAACATCACAATGCCTTTTCGGAAAGCGCCCATTTGTGTTGTAATGGCTCTTTTTTTTAGGCGAACCAAAATGATAGCGTTTCATCTATGCTACTTCGTTTGCGACACCGAGAGCTTTAATTTCATATACAAATCACAAAAAATGGCCCACTGATGAGGCCACACCAATCTCGCAAAGAGACGACACAAATTATTTGTTTGTGGCGTCCCGTACTAACATGGAAACTGCCATGTTTACATTTTTGTTCAGACCCCCAGCAAAGATGTGACGTTTTTTTGGACTTCAACGCTAAAATTCCATTCATGATCATGTTGAAAGAAGAAACAATTTTGACTTTGTTGAATCACAGGCCACAACAAAAAGTATATATATAAAAATAGAAGATATTAACCAACGACCATTTGAGACGGGGAAGGGTGGAAATGTGACTAAATGTGGTTATTTAGCCAATATACCATAGCTTTTGGACAGAATTGTCAGAGGTTGCCATGGTAACAATTGTTTTGGCGTAATGGCGGCGTCAGACTAGAGCTACGCTCTAGCCACGATCTAGACAATAGCTGATCACAATCATTGGAATGAATCTGCAAAATGTCTTTTGTCCAATGAGGATCTGAATGGGAAGATTATCTCACATGTGTCAATAGATGTCCTTCCATGAATGCACAGACAATAGCTCGCTGAACAAAAGACTAGGTGGCCAAAGACCCACGACCGACCCACGACCGCATTTTAAGCTTTGGACATGTCGAAAGCGCTCGAAAGCGGTCGTGAGTCTTTGGCGACCTACTGTTTTGTTCAGGGAGCCATTGTATGTCCATGCATGAGAGGCTATCCTTTCACCTATGTGCTATAATCTTCCCATTCATTCGTCATCTAATCATCGTTCGGACAATGCTTCGCCTCCCACTGCCAAATTTATGAATTGGGATTAGGAGCGTAGCAATTTTATGAATGGGGATTAGAAGCGGCGCGAGAGCGTAGCTATGTGTGACGGGGGTATAAGCGTGAACGTGCACACTGCTGTATATGATTCGTGTCGAGCATGTTCGATTTTCTCTAGCATGCCCCCAAAACAGCTGCGAAGATGCCGAACTACGTACCAATCTTTCCTTTTCTTTGATTTGGAAAGGGTTAGGGTTCCTCTTTGTCGTACAAAACAAAGGCTTGTACAGTGAACGAATTGCCTAGACCCGTATTTCTATCGTTACCAGGTTACAGTTTTAAGAAATGCAAGTTTGTCATTTACCCCACTATTTCACCTAAACAATTGAGCTGTAGTATCGAGATGACATTGTTCCCTGTCTGAAGCCAATTTAGTTGCTTTTACAGTGATTATATCAGAATATATCATATGTTTAACATGTTTTCGAAGTAGAAACAAATAAAACACATACTAAATAATTTGATTCAAAATGATAAACTACATGCAGTGCAATGTATTTTTGTTCGCTCCGATTTTTCATAAAAATACGTTATTAAACTAATAGTTAAAATCGCATTTGGCTAGACCAATCAACGTCAGTCCAAAAAAAACGTCACGTTTCGGCGGCAAACAAAAATCATGGCGCCACTCAGAGCATCCATAAAGAGCCTGCGATAGCAAAACAGAAACTATGCCCACTCTTCAAAAGAATTCATGGAACGGGTGATTCAGGGACATTTGGGATGTGTGAAAATAGGTCTTACTACACAGTTTGCTTTGTGTTATGCGTTTTGGTTCGCTTTAATGATAACAGGCTTTTTACTTAGTCGTGTGTAATTTGTATACCTTTCGAGCATGGTGAAGTTCATCCATACGAATACTGTACTACCCCTTTAATGAAATTGTCTAGTCTCAGCCTTGGCTCGGCCTGGAATTATCGTGAGCCAGGACGGGAGGTGGATTACGCAGATGCTAGACAAAGCTAAGTCACTGTTATGCAAGTGTGAATGGAACAGTGGCTGGCATAACTCTGCGCATGCGCATTACGGTCTTGTTATATCAGCGCGTGTGTTCTAACTTGGCACAAATATAATTATTATCTCATTGCAATACTTATAAATATTTTTGAAAAATGTAGCTCCTTGAAGTATTACTTGCTGTTTAGATTAAAATTAGTGTAACGATTCACCACCCAGCTAAAATTACCCCAGCCACGTAGAAAATTGTTGAATACGAGACCAAGAATTTTCAAAATTATCGAGGCCCAGACCAGGACCAGTCCAAATGTTTCGAGGCCGAGACCAAGACCATTGTTTGAGAATCGTGTAAGCGGAGGGGGGGGGGGGGGGGGGGGGGTGTCTGTAGAAAATGTTCGAAGCCGAGACCAAGAATTATCACATTTTTCGAGGCCGAGACCAGGATTCGTCACAATTTTCAAGGCCGATGCCAAGATCCATCAAAATTGTCAAGGCCGAGAGCATTGGTAATGATGATCGAGATTCGAGACCGATACAATGTGGTCTCGAAACCAGCTAAAAATGATAAGGGGGGGGGGGGGGGCTAACCCCCCCCCCCCCCCCCTCCGGTACGCCTATGCTGGTAATTCACGTCGCTTGAACATAACGCTTAGTAAATACGAGCTAGGGTTACTTTCTAGGAAAGTATGTAAAAGTGAACTTGAGCGTGATGTGATCACGTGACGGTAATTCGTTGCAAGCCAGTCGAAATTAGAATAGGGGTGTTCCGCACAAGTACAACAGGCAACGACCAATTCTTCACTTAATGTATCTCTTTATTGTGACATTGGGTGACACAAAGTACATTTATTTCCATACATTCCACTTATGTACGAATGCACGAATATCACTGGTGTCGATTAAAAATAAGCCATGTTTGAATTTTATTTGGGGAGAGGCATCAACCCAGAAAGCCCCCCCCCCCCCCCATCCACCACCACCAGTACGCCAGTGACTCACACACACACAATACACATTATATGATGTCTCGATTTGAGAAAATGAAACCGTCCAACGAGAATCTAAAAATTATCGCCCGGCAAAATGAGTCAAATATTTAACGTGCGTCGGAACTACTGAAACTCATGAAATGTGATCGGTGGAATGTCAGCTTTTAAAAACCCGTCGCCCCAAGTTCATGCGATCTTTCATTCCTGAGATATTGATCAAACAGCTTAATGACAGCAAATTTTGACTACTACTAGTAGTAGTAGTAGTAGTAGTAGTAGTAGTGTTTTTTTTAGCATGCGTTCGCGAACATTTAACGTTCGCGAAATTTGAAAAATGAGGGCATATTTTCTCGAATGGTTACATGACGATGCTCGCGAAATGTTTGTGTATAATTGAGTCATGTAAGGTGGTGTTTGTTTCTTTACTTGGAATCTTGAAAAAGGAGGTGTGTTTGGAAGTGGGTGGGTGGGTCCACGGCCAATTTGGATAACAAATAAATACATTGGAAAACGGAGATGGAGATCGGAGATGGAGATCGGAGATGGATTTCCAAAAAAAAGAAGTTTGGATAGGGAGGTGGGTGGGTGGGGTGAGCTCTATCAACATTATATTTGGATGTTTGGAATTTGTTTAACTTTGCAAGGCCCCTAAGTGTGTACTTGAAATGCAAAAAAAAAAACACTTTCAAAGGCCATTTTGTACCTTTTTGCGTGAAAAAGGGGTGTAAGTTTATGAAAATCTTCTTGAAATGCCGCGGAATAGGGGGTCAATTTCAACTTCTTTAACCATCATGTGTTACGCCTTCGAATATGAAGTGACACCACCGGGATACACGCACAGGGTTGCTATCATGACTCCAAACTAATCCTATATGTTTTACGACTTAGCGTTTCCTTTTGGATATATTTATTTACCGGTGAAGAGTTTAAATCTGCAAACAAAGTAAAACGCTAATTAAAACAAGTTTAGGGAGAAATCTCATAATATTACACATTTCAAATGTTCTTATCATTGTATGTCTTTACAGGTACTTATTTCTTCACCATGTCCATCTACAAGCGTAGTGGCTTCACAGCTCCGATGGTCTATTTGCTGGTCGACGGTGTGATTAATGTCAGGGCAGACGAGTGCTGTGACGACGATTCGTACGATAGCTCCACCAACTCAATCCTGCTCACACTCAACCAGGGCCAGGAAGTCTGGACAGAGCTCGGCAAGACTCGCGTGTTGAGCGTAAGCGATAGTTACCACGAGAGCACCCTCACAGGGTTCTTGGTCTTCGCCTAAAAGTCTCAAATCTGTCAAGACTTTTAAAGGGATCTAGTAAGACTGTCCAAATCCTCAAAATCCAATTGGAATTCTAGCGGTTCTCTTATACTTTGTTGTATTAACATTGTAAGCATGGGACAGGTTTAGGTTTTTTTTCGAATTTCCCTTTTATTTAAAAAGATATTTACGATTCGAGTGTTCAGTGTTAAAGGGGTAGTACAGTTTTGGTAAGGCGGAGCTTTAGTAAGCAAAACCTGCACAATAAAATTAGAAACTAATAGTTATAACTCCACCATGTTTTAAAGGTATAGAAAATTACAAACGACTAAGTAAAAAGCATGTTATTATTCAAAAAGACCCATTAAAACACAAGAGGACGCTCTCTAAAAAAACATTGGTTTCCACCATTTTTCATACCAAATTATGCAGTGTGATGTTTTGTTGAAATAATGATTAAATAGAAAGATCATAATGATTAACAACGATTTAAAACCTATTTTAAAATTTTGTGAAAAAGTGTAAGCTTTTTAATCAAAAAAATAAAAATCATCGAATAAATCTGGGGCCCAGATTTATTCCGATTTGATATATTTTATTGATATTTCTGCCGTTTATGAACCGATTTTGATCAAATAAAGTTTAATCTGTCATTAAAATTATATGCTCTTTCAAATGTTACACTTAGTTTTAGTTATCTCATAAAACAACATTTTGTGCAGCGCCCTCTATACCAAAACTGAACTACCCCTTTAAACTTCCCACTGGATAGTCATAACCGTGTACAAAGTCAGTGCAATGAGTTAGTGAATATTACTTTGCATGTTTAATCATTTATTGGCCATATAACGTCAATTTAACTTGAAATTTTCGCACAATACCCAGTGGACATGCAGGTAACAACAACATAATGTACATTGTATCAACCACTCATCACTTTTTGCACATGTCAACAAAGTTACTAGATCCCGTTAAGAGTCGATCTTCCGCTTATTAGACCCCGGTTCGTGTGACGACGGAAATCGTATCAATTTATCATAATTTATGGGTGTAAGTTATATTTGTTTAGACTTTAAGCACAACAAGGTTCGGTTTGGATTGAGCTTCGTAAACATTTAGTCTACACATGGTTTGATTATTTGATTTGATTGGTGACTTTTAAAATGTATAATCAACATCATATTATACTAAATGATACATACACAATTTCACTAAACATGAATAATTTGTCTCCATATAGCTCGTTAATATGTCACAAGCTTCAATCTGTTCTAGTTCTTTTGTCAATGACCATGTTTCTGATCCATATGTCATGGTTGGTAGAACGCATTGGTTGTACAATCTTCTTCTTAGTAGCATGGGTATATTTGTATCGATTTGCATGTCTTTGTTTCTTCCAAAATTCATCCATCCTGCATTTTACTCTTAAATTCTGTTGTTTTTTCAAAATGAATTTATTTGGAACATAATTGTTTCCAATAGTAAAATAAAGTATGTACGGCTCCCATGTATGTAGCACTTTTAAGCAACTGACAGTGTCCAACATGGCCACGACGGGTTAATACGTTATACGCCTATCAACATAGCAGGGGTTCTGATGCTGTTTGTCTGCTTAGTTTTTTGCTTTCAGATCAGACAACCTCGCTTCATGTAATCGAAAACTGCCAAAATACAACCATAATTCACGCAGTCATAATATATCATTTCTGTATACGTGTCGTAAATACGAACTATTCACACCTTATTATGCGGTGTGGTGATATCTAACTTTAGTGTAAAACTGAGAATGAAGTGTTACTAATTGACCAGCAAAAACATGAAACAATTAAATGAGAACAAGCTAATGTATTTTGATGTTGCTTAAGTTATATACTTGTATCATGTTTCATAATTGATAGGTTAATTAATATGACTTTAGTTCATGCATTGTCTAGATCTTGTGTAAGATCAGACCACTCTCTGAATCGTAATCAAGGTAACGAATTTCCTGCTTGCTTCTTATTTTTCTAAAAAGTGTCAAACTTCTCAACTTCCGGATGTTTCGAGTTTTGTCTCTATTCCTTTCAAATTTAAATATTTACATAAAATTATGTTAAAATTATAGTTCAGGTAATAGACCCTCGATATACAGGCCATCACGGTGTAAAGATTTGTTCTTTGTCTATGATGTGTAATTATGGTCTTATGTCAACATCAGAAACGGTTAAGAATATTTAAAAACGTTTGCTATTTAAAAAATAACAATTTGTTTATTTTTAGGGATTCAAATTGGCAACGTACTCCTGTAGACGACTATGTTTAGTTCTTGTCGTCCTAATATGTTTAGTTTGTGCTTCCTTCGGTTAATTTCTTAATTAACACTATATTAGATGAATTCCAAACGTAAATTTCGAGAAATAAAGGAAAACATTTATGACAATTCGTGTAATGAAAAAAAGGTAAAAAGCAAACGCGGAGTTTCCATAATCTCGTCGGAGTTAATGTTGCCAATTTGAACCCCCCCCACATATATTCCCAATACCAGAACAATTCACAGTGTATCAGAGTGTAAACACAATGTGGACCACGTATGTGAAAACACTGTGTGGACCATGTTAAATTGGAAAATCAATGTCAACACTGCAGTATATGAACATACTGTGATCACACTGTAAACAAACTCGTCAGCATGTATACCCTGCGTTCACAGTGTGTAAAACGCATTGCTAACACTGTTTATCACATTGTCATCATAATTATACTTTGATCACAATGGCCCGAATTTTCATCAGTGGCTCAACTTGACCCCAGCCTAAAAAAGACAAAGACTACCAGTAACCAGTTAAACCATTTTGCACCCGCATACCTTTTGTTTTGTTGGCCACCGGATATATTCTAATGGTTTACTTTCATTATCCAGTCAATCCCTTGACTCGAGTTCTGGTTATAGGCATCAGGACAATGGGCCCTTTGAAATTCAGTCATAGTATAACCGGTCACCAGCAATACAATGTCCAGAATGATCCAGGACGCAATTTGGCTGATGACCGACTATGCTATGATTGAATTTACAAGGGCCCATTATCATGATGCCTATAATCAGAACTCAAGGGATTGACTGGATGATGTAAGGAAACAATTAGAATATCTCCAGGGACCAATATCAACAAGACAATAGGTATGCAGGTGCAAAATATTTTAACTGGTTACCGGTAGTCTTTGTCTTTTTAGGCCGGGCTCAAGTTGAGCCACTGATGAGAATTCGGGCCAGTGTGTTTTAAATACCGCATGATGTGTGCCGTCACTGATAAAAGCTCTCCAAATCAGTATGGTCTACACATGCATGGGTGTGTTAACACTGTTTTTTTTTTAAACCAACATATTTCAGAGATTGTTCCTTTTTCTTAATAAGCTTATTATACTGAAAACAATTGTTGCCAGTATACATCCTAATTAGAACACATTCATGTGCGTACTGGTAAAAGCTTTATTTCTAACTCCTAACTTAAGACTATTTAATGTATTTTTCTATGGTATTAAAGATGGGTCCTGTCGTATAATGATTTGTGTTATTAATCATGTACCTGTTTTAATGTTCGGTATACAGGGTGGCCCCCAAAAAACGGACCGGGGCACTTCCCAAAATATAGTAACAAAATGATTATGTCCATCGGATATGGTGTATTTTCCAATGAAAAACGATACCAAGAACAGTAATTTTGGTCGTGTAGTTTTTGCTTTAGGGCGCTCTGAGTGAAACCATGTCAGGTTCCCATTTTTGTCAAATTTTACCAAATCAGGGCCTGATAAATCACACTTACTGCCCATCATATCGTCGGACAACGAGCAATACGCGCGCTATTGTTAGTGTGCATTCAGCTGTGTGTCGAGAGAATGGGCATGTTTGCTCGACGCTATGACGAACAGGAAGTGCGATTTATCAGGCACTGACTTGGTAAAAATGACAAAAATGGGAACCTGACATGGTGTCACTCAGAACGCCCTAAAACAAAAACTACACAACCAATTGGAAAGGACACCCTATCCTATGGACATAATCATTTTGTAACTTTATTTTGGGAAGTGCCCCGTTCCGTTTTGTGGGGGCCACCCTGTATGTGTTGGTGTTGTTGTAATGATTGTTGTTTCATGAATGTCCATGTTTGATTTATGTAGCCGTGTTGTCTGTGTGTTTGCGTGTATTTATGTGTGTGCGTATGGGTGTATTTGTGTTTGTGTGTATATATGTGTACATGTATGGGTGTGTGCGCGTGCGTGTGTGTGTGTGTGTGTGTGTGTGTGTGTGTGCGTGCGTGCGTGTGTGTGTGTGTGTGTGTGTGTGTGTGTGTGTGTGTGTGTGTGTGTGTGTGTGTGTGTGTGTGTGTGTGTGTGTGTGTGTGTGTGTGTGTGTGTGTGTGTGTGTGTGTGTGTGTGTGTTTGTGTGTGTGTGTGCCACAGCTGCCTTATTATACTACACCTGCTATACGTCTAATTGCAATAGCAAGATACCAGGACGAGCTGATGCTTGGACACCTAATGATGACGCAATGCAAATAACCCGTGTCTAACATGATTTCATATCTAGGTACGAGTACTTAACGTAGTTATGGGGGTGGACGATTCCCTCGAGAAATTTCTGACCCCTACATTAACCTATTACCCTCTTAAACATTACCTACCCCCTCCTCCTTCCCCATACACACATTGCGATCCTGCATTCGCCCTATAGCTAATGAGGTTTTATAGAGACTTATGGCTAAATACATAATTGCAGCCCTTTCACTACGCCGATGGATTCATTTGTCGGTCCCAATTATATGGATTTGCCAAGGTTTAGCGCACTTAATAATACATAGATTCACCAACCTATGATCGTTATGGCGTATAAATAAATAGTTTCATTGACAACACGCAGTTAATGGCACCCGTTTGAAAGTGTTCAAATACGACAGACACAATTGTTACATATATAATAATGCCTTCCTTTCTAATGATAACATTATTTTCAAGATAAATTTAAAATAGTTTACCCTCCTACTGTTAAAATTAGTATGTGTTCTAGCCCGCTCACGACAGTAGTGTGCATTTCCATTGAAAGTGGACATAAGTTGAACAAATAAATGGCTCTATGGTATTTAAAAAATGGAAGGATTAACTTGAGTATTTATCGCACTTGTTTGTACATGTATAAGCAAATTACAATACCCTAACAGTTAAAATATAGAAACAAATTATAATCATCATAATAAGTAGCCGTTCAAACCCTAAGACCGAGATTCGGTTTTGTACATGTATTGTTTGTCATAATAATCCAAATATAATAATATATTAACCAACTTCCAATGCAGTAAAACGGTACCTTCTATCATGACACAATCATAATTACACGTTTATCAGACAGTTACGTATACGTGGCGGCCGACGTTTGCAATATACATTATACCTTCTATCAGTTTCGGATTACGTGTATCCATGGTAACCAAGAATGATATTTTTCGCTCTCTTTCTCATTTGTAATCGTTTTCCACATTGTTCATCCGTTTTCCCCTTTTCAATCTGGCGAGAAAAAGTGATTGGAATTGAAAACGCCAAAAAAGAAAAAAACACAATGTTAGACCGTGGCATAACTACTCTTATCCCAGACGGAGTACAATTATAATTGAAAGAAGAGAAGGTTATGGGGGCACAAATTCCTAGTAAAAGGGGGTCGGCGATCTGGACCAATATGAACAAGATATATGTAATATGTAACTTATTTGTATTCTTTTTAAATGTGATCGTCCGGGGGGGGGGGGGGGGGGGGTGAACTGCAGTCACCCCATATCCTCCCAAATGATACGCCTGTATAAATACAAGATTATAATCGTAACGCGCTTTATAAATCAGATTACATGATTAATACGGTTTTGAACTTTGAAGACTGTACAGCCTGCATAGAATAGAGACGGATAAAAAACGAATACATGGGAAGCATTGGGAAGCATTTGGGAATGTTTACTGAAAGCACGTTTAAATGATATAAAATAATATAATACAAGGCTATAGTTCATCTATACTTGGGACAAAGCCCTCCTCATAACATAAATAGAAGCATTGGGAATGTTTACTGAAAGCACGTTTAAATGATATAAAATAATATAATACAAGGCTATAGTTCATCTATACTTGGGACAAAGCCCTCCTCATAACATAAATAGAAGCATTGGGAATGTTTACTGAAAGCACGTTTAAATGATATAAAATAATATAATACAAGGCTATAGTTCATCTATACTTGGGACAAAGCCCTCCTCATAACATAAATAGAAGCATTGGGAATGTTTACTGAAAGCACGTTTAAATGATATATAATAATATAATAATATAATATAAGGCTATAGTTCATCTATACTTGGACAAAACCCTCCTCATAACATGATGGATTTTTGCAATATACGCGCTGGAAAGACGTGTTGTCAGTAGGGGGAGCAACTGATGTGTCCTCCCACCTGTGCACTGATTATTATATTAATTTGGTTGTGATGTGCATGATTTGATACTAGTCAACCGGGCTAACACCCTACTCTTTTCGAGAAGTATAGGTCCTTGGCGTGTATGAGGTGTGACTGTCTCATATACCATGTATACGGGACCTCCATTTATCGTCCTATCCGAGGGACGGAGTGTTTTCCGTGAATCCTTTCCTGCCAAGGAAACACGGGGAAGGCCGTTAACACACAACGAGAGTTAGCACGAATGACTGTAGTACGTGATAAAAGACGCATTGTCTGATGGTCGGGATCGAACCGGGGATCTCTCGCGTCTCAGCCAGACGCGCTCCCAACTGAGCTATAAAACTATGGGTATATTAATCTTTTTGAATTCCGGCCCTCGAGTTAATAATGAAAGATAATGCACCATAAATAAAGTACGTTTAAGGGCTTCACCTACTGACCTTCTGTATATATATAATTAAAACTCAAACT
>JBAMJV010002744.1:25000-42500 GCA_037951105.1 Echinarachnius parma | reverse complement strand
TTATGTAACTAATATGACTTTAAATCCTTGCAAAATGTTTTTTTTTAATAAACTAAGAAGCAGAATAATTATGAGGAGTAATTTCTGAACGTTTAAGCAAAATCAGTCAAGAAAGTTATGCATGACTCTTTGAAGAAAAAAAAACATATTCTAAGGGGATTCAATTTGGAAAACATACTTAAAACAAGATTGTAGACATCTTTCTTTAATCATAATGTGTTCACAAACTTTCAGTTGTTTTATATTTTCTTAAAATGTACGTTTCCTTTTCGTCTGAGACTCTGTGTTCAAAATATGAGTTGTAAAATAAATGTTCATATTACATAATGAGACTACGAAGAAAATAGAAACAAATTTAAAATTGTGGGGACAAGACAAACGCGGCGTACAGGTAGCGAGGGAAATGATACCTGTATTATTTGCCTCACGGCTGCGAGCGATGAGAGAAAAGGGAATCAATGGTGGCCCGGTTTCCCAGGGGTTTTTTTGGTTTACGAGTGATTGATGGATGATTCTCGATTTCTAATTACTGATGGCGCGAGCCGTGCAAATCAACAAACCCTAAGGCAGGGGCGTAGATGGGGGTGGGGGTGGGGGGGGGGTGGGGGGCTGGCCCCCATGTTTCCTTCAACTAGCAAAAGAAGAACATCAGCAAACTATGTCTTTTTAATTAGGTAAATATATTAATAATGTTTGGTAATTGAATGGTAAAGGCACCCCCTCATTTTATTTGCTTGTCAGCTGACATCGAAACGTATGCCCCCAAGGAAATCATTTGCCGATTGATGCCCCCCCTCCCACCAGCCACGAGAAACCAAAAATCGTACGCCGCTGTTTGCATAGGGTGAACCAAGGGGTTGGATGGAGTAGGGGAACGGGGGGGGGGGGGGGGGGTCGGAAAAGGATTCCCGTTTGGGGGAACCTGGGATAAAAACATATCACACTGGTGGCCAAATGACATAAAAGGGGGGGGGGTGGGGGTTATAGGGGACAAGCAGTGGACGATGCGTTGTGTAGGGGGGGGGGGGGCTGTACCCGTACTTGGAGGGCAAATGCAACCATGCCCCAGCTCCAACCCACCCTAACACACCCCTTAAGCAGCATCTAAAACTATCTTCCTTTAGTTTTGTTTTTTGCATTTAGGGGGCAAGCATTTATGTGAAATTGGTGTAACCCTCCCCTAGCATGTTACCCATCCACTTATATATTCGTATATTTGCCAGTTCAAAATTTTACGATAAATAACAAATCCTTGGCCTTAAAGTAAAACATAACATAACATATGTTTTTGGTATTTCAACACGAGTAACACGTCTCGCTGTTCAGAATTACACAATAATCATTATTATTGATATGAAATATTGATATTAAAACATCAATTCTAACCGATTCTGACATTCAGAGCGTGTATTGGAGAATAATAATCATCCTAGCGGTCAATAATAATTTTACTGATTTCACTCATAATTATTTTCATTGAAATATCTCTTTAAAACAGCATGTTTTGTCAGGCATAATTTTGATTTAGCCTTGAATATTTATTTATATACGGAAATACAATTAATACAATATCAATTTAAACGTGCGGTCGTGTAATTTACCATGGCGGCAGTTTATAGAAGAACCCGCCATCTTGTCAAGGACTGCGATTATCAATTAATTGTTCGTTTTATTTTCATTTTGTTTGGATGTTTTATGAATAAAAACATACATAGTATTCAGATTTAACTTTAATGGAAAGTGCTATTTAAATTTAAACCTTAGACACTTAAACAAAATAGACATGAATAATGACTAAAAATAAAATTTATTTTGACAATAATGATTGCGACAATAGTATAGGCCCGTTGATGTTTCTATAATCTCATTTAAAGGTGGTTCGGATCCGTACATAAGACATACGAACATACGAACGCCTTGTGTACGGTACGTAATGCACACTGAACATGCTGAATGAAATAGTGCGCACAAACTAGCCTAGTTAATGCTACAGTCACAAATGGTCCGATTTGGGCTACGGCGCCCATACGATGCCACTTTTAGGTGAAATCTTGCGGGAATCTTGCGGCGCCCGCAGGGGTGCCGTGGCTATCGTACGGTCGCCGTTGCATTTTTCCTCGCCGTACGATGTCAAAAATTAAAACAAAAAATGCATCGTACGATGTTTTACTTGCCGTAAGCCCATAGACACAGCGTAGAGAATATCGCACGGGCACCACAAGGGCATCGCACGGGCACATGCAGCACGGACATCGCATCCTTTTTTTTTCGAATATCGTACGATTTTGAGACAGAAAATTTGGCCACTCAAATCGTACCGTAAGGCACCCGTACGGGCACTTAGTTTGTGTTCACGAGGGCCGTACGATTTATGTTTTATTTCAAGACAAAGGTCATCGTACGGGGCCCGGAGAATATGTGACTGCTACTCTAAAATACCACAGACATCGTACGATATCACGATTTCCCAAAATCGTAGAAAATCCGCCGTAGGGAGAAAAATCGTACGGCGCCCGGACCATTTGTGACTGTAGCATAAGACAATGAAGTTTGGACAGTTTCGGACAGGTTCCACAAACCCCGCGCTTGGCGATGCTTTACTAAAGGACGAGTGACTTTCGTCATTTTTTAAAATCAAGATGTTTCTTTTTCTACGATCTCTATTTCTACAGACTTCCCTCGAGTTATTTTTTCTATTATTTCTTATTCCCAAAGACCCGAGTAACATTACACCGACATACGGATAGCGGGAGGCAGGTGAGAATAAAATAAACGTTGTTATCCCAACCCTCTTTTTGAGAAAAGGTCGCGATTGTAAATTCAAACGAAGTAGTTTTCATGTTTTCTATCTGACGGTGCTAACGGCTAACATATCATGTTATTAACTTAATTAAACCATATACGATGACAACATCATTGTATTGAAACGGAGCTCTCCTATCGGTTGAATACCATTGACTATTGTGTTACATACAGTCCAACCTGTCATAGCAGCCAACTGTCTATAGAAGTCAAACTTCCTATACAGGGTGGCCCAGAAATAACGGAACGGGGTACTCGCCATACTAAAGACTCATGATGCCCGCCATACTGCATCGAGTAACGATCAACCGTGCGCCATTGTGAATGTGCGTTCAGCTGTGTATAGAGAAGAAGGGGTACTAACAATGGCGCACGCATTGAACGTTACTAGTTGCTATGACGGGCATCATGTGTCTTCATTATAGCAAGCACCCCGTTCCGTTATTTCTGGGCCACCCTGTATAGTGGCCACAAAAGTGTTCCGCTTTGGAGAAAACCATGTTGCGTAACCTGCCTATAGAGGCCACCTGTCTTCAGTGTCCAGCTTTCTTTTGTCCCATATAGGCGGTCAAGATACACAAGTTTGACTGTACAAATTTGTCCTGAAGTATCGGATCCATGAATAGGCCTTCTTCTATATGGTCAAGGCATTTATATTAAATTCGTGTTCTTGAATCTTAAAGAGGAATTCCATTCTGGGTATATCTTGGTTGCAATGAAATTGTGTTGAGTTTTTCTTTTAGCTATGGATAAACGTATGTAGGGGGGGGGGGGGGGGAGGGGGGGGGGGGTGGTGCGGAAGGGGGCAACAATTTGCACCCGATATGAACAAGAAAACAGTTATCATATTTCCATTTTTTCTCTGATATTATAATAAACTAATGTCCCATTGCGACAAACGACTTATTCTCTGTGTATAAAAACACAAAGTAATCGGTCAATATACATGTATGTTTATATTATTATTAGGTGGAAGGGATGAGAAGGGTGTCCATGATTTCCCCCTAGTTTGGAAATTGGGCGGGGCGGCGGGGGGGGGGGGGGGGGGCGTTTTCCCCTTACCACCACTACCACGCTTATGCCCTATTGTCTTAATTACTTAGTATTTGTCTTTCCCTTTATGCGATTTTCTGTGTAAACATGGTTAAGGTATGTTTTTTTTCTATAATTACCTAACCAATATTTAAAAAAAAAATTTAAATTCAATAAAAGGACTGATTAGAGCTTTTAACATGTTTAAGCTACTGTCAACCACTTATGCTTTTAACACTCTCTCAATATAAATGTTTATGATGTATGTGTAGCTCTCTCCCCATCTCTCTCTTTTTTGTTTTTATCTCCTTCTATCTCTCTTTAAATAATATTAATCTTTATCTCTCTCACTCTCTCTTTTATATCTGTATAATCTATCTCTCTTTCGCCCCTCTTTCTAAGTGCATTTTCCATCTATATTTCCTGTAATTATGTGTATATCCAAGGTTTCTCACTTTAGATGGAATGATTAGCATGACGCCGAGAAAAAGAAAAAAAAAACCCCACTCAAACCTCAAAGAGGAACAAATAACAAAATGGTTTCTGAGATAAGTGGCTTCGTCACTTCCTGACGGGCAAGGCGTATAGCCTTGGCGTATCCAGGCGAAGGCGAGAACCCCTCTCCCCCTCCCCCATCTCCCATCGTAGATAGATGGAACCGTACAACGCCAAATATTATATTAATCTCTTTGTAAATGCCCCATTAACCCTTTGTGTGAGTTTTTTCCCTCCCCTTCCCGATAACAGTGGGTATATCTGGGGTATATCTTCTATTATAAGAAAGAAACGCAAATGGCTACACCCCCCCCCCCCTCCCTCCTCTAAGGCAAACACTGAAACACGAGTAATGTACACTGATTAAAATAATGGACCACCAACACGAGAACATGCTGTGCATACGAATAGACGCATTTATTTGTTAATAATCGAAAATGGTTGTTTGTGCGAAACCACAGCGCGTTATATACTCATCCACTATACTTAGCATGACCACCGCACAGAGTCAGAAAGTAGCACCACAATACGTAATAATGTACAATGTTATCATTAATTGAAGTCAGTAAATGCCCAAGCGAAACAAAATATAAATATTTTTTATGTATATATCTGTAAACATGGCGAATATTTTTTGGTTCATATGCCTTTTCAAATAAAACATCATTAAATGAAAACTCTTCAATTAGTATTTTACCGTATGATATAAATAACTTGATAAACATTATACATATTATAGTTAAAATAGTGCTCTTTGTACAATAATATAAACAACAATCTGATAAACATATATATAGTCATCGATTTGTACCAAAATAGTTACTTTTAAATAATTATATTCTGCATAGTATCTGTATAAATATAAACATGGATATTTGTTCTCAGCATTGTTCATTTTGTTCGGTTTGTATATTAAACAATTTTATCAGCGATGCAATACAGCATGCGTCTTCTTCATCTTCTCACAATTCCACTTTACATTATCATGGGAATAGTTTACCGTATATGTTTGATTCAAATTAATGTATAATGACATATGCATGCATGCTCTTATAAAATAATGTTCAAACTTCTACAAGTATCTATATACATTTGATCAATCATATTTACTGACTGTATTCTTTGTGAATTATACGTGTCCACATCAAATTACGAACCCGTTCTACAAGCTTCAAGTGATATTTGTATGATTTGCAGACTATCTGTCGAAATCAACCTAATATCATTTGATTCAATAATGATATTTGAAGACCGTGCATATCTTGAAATCAATTCAATATTATTTGATTCAATAAAACGTTGCTCCGATCAATTTTGTGCGAAGAAAATAATACAACATGGAAGATTGAAATGGTCACGTACAAGACGATTGAATATACAAACACAAATTCAAGTCTTTGATGCAACAAAATAACAAAAAAGTTTTGCCTCAGCTCGTTTCCATTACAAACATAATGTAGATACAAATCATAATCATAAAAACAAACACTTTCTTCAAAAGCAATTTATGACGCGCGAAGATTAGAAATCAAATTAGCATTTTGTTTGCATCTTTATCTCTGCCAAATACACGAACTCTTTCAAGGATATCTTTCTAAAATAATATACTTATGTCGATTGTACATTGTTTAACTTGAGATAATCGTTCATATACTCTAGATACATCACGAGTTATGTATATACATGACAACGTGAGTTGTGGCAGACTTTGTGTTAAAGTTTCTTACACCAGGAACACCGGATGTGCACTAAACACTAATGGAATGTATATTTACATGGCTTTACATGTTATTATATCCGTGGCAATATGCATTTAAATACATTCACTATTTAAACACTCAAAGTAGAATGACAATTCGTTTTGAGCATGGTGGTGAATTATGAGAAAGGCATACACACTATCACAATTGTGGTCGTGCGAGAAAAGGGACCAGTAAATCCTCAAGTTGGTATGCATTTCAACAATGTGCGTACATTACATTTGTATCAATAAAGGTTTGAAAGAAAGGGGTAAGTACACCAATACATAATTAACGTTCTTCGGTTGGTTATAAAGAATCTTGTAATTCGTCACTGTTTCTAGATATTATCATAACATCTAAATCCTTACGAAATCAAGTATACAAGTATATAATTCTACAACCTTTTGATTATGATTGAATAATTATATTATTTGGGGAATTGATATAAAATAATGTTAAACTATAACATAAGTCGCATTTTCTATTGCAGAGGTGTGATGGTCGGTCATTCAATAAGAAACATGAATAATTATAAGATACTAACAAGAAATATAAAATTGACTCAAACAGAATTAGGCTATAATGCTTTAATGTGAGAAACATAAGTACATCGATTGCAAAATGACGAATCCACCCCGGCTTTACATTAATGTATATGCCAACCGTTGCGAAATGACAAAATGAAGAAAAGATACATTAACTATTATATGATAATTATATTCATTCACGAATTTGACTGCGAGAGAGCGGAAATGAAAGCGATAATGCAAAATTGAACATTACTTTATAATGGAAGGTGACACAGTATTTTCCCGACGAAAATTGATCTTGACATTTAACTCTTTTCATGAATTCAAATGACCATAGTTTGGATAAAATGGATGGGGAAAACCTATAATATTCAGCACCGCCAGTTGTAGCTATAATCAGTATCACCATGACGAAAAACCTTTCATTTTAAGGTGCCCTTCTCATTTTGTATGGAAGGCAAGGTGAAAAACCTTTCCTACTTGTGAGAACAGCGGTTAGTCTGTGACAAAATGATTAAACAAACATTTTACAGTATTGTTCAATAACGTTAATGCAATACAAATGGTTAATTTGTATGTAGTTTAGTTTTAGCGGCTGAATTTGTTTTGCCTGAGCCTATACGTGCAAGGCCTTCTCAAAACATGGTCTAATACAATGCAGCCATCTTTGTGAATTGCAGCCTTTGCGTACATATAATTATGTTTAGATATAAATATATTAATCCACGATTATATTACACTACAAAATATGTTCATATACGGTGCAAATATTAAGTTTGAATGCAGTACTTTATTTAGGTCTTCGCTCTATCGAACAACAACATGCCTAAGGCTATCATTACATGATTGTCCGTATAATCACGTGTATCATCGTTTGAAAGCCATGTGAATTATGTAGGCGTACACGTGGAAACGCAAAATAAACACAATCATGAAAAGTGATTAAGTGAGAGAAAGACAAATCACATTACAATTTCAGAAGGACAGGAACAAAAAAAAGAAGAGAAATTAAGAAAGATATGAAGAGAGATGGAGATACATGTAGAGATATTATGGACATATATTTGAGTCACATCTGGAAAGAGAAACACAGAGAAGGGTAGATATTTAGAAAGGGATAGGAACGATAAAAGAGAGCAAGATGGAGAAAGAGTTTGCAATATAGGAATTGAGACGGAGGAATATAATAATAGAAAGAGCGAGGGATAGAAGGGGAGGAATGGGGGGAGGGGAGAGAGAGAGAAAGACGGGTAGATGAAGAGATATATAACTATACAGAACGATATGAAGAGATTTTTGGGGACGGGAAAGGTCGGAAGAAAGGGCAATTGTGAGAGGGAGGGGAGATGGAGGGAGGAGAGGGAGGGAGGGAGAGCGGGGGAAGAGGGAGGAGAGGGGGAAGAGAGAGAGAGTGGAAAGAGCTGAAGAAGGAGGGCATGCAATGGAGAGACAGATAGACAGAGGGTACAAACCAATTAAGATGTTGATGCGGACCAGCAGTAACCCGTGGAAAATAAAATAAAAGACCCGGTGGCTATTAACGAATTAAAATACGTGCGCATCCATCTCTACCACTGAAACCATCATACCAACATATGACACTACGATAAGTTTAAGATAACATAATACCGTTAAAGGCGCGCTATTTCGTCAGTTAGCAGAAAGACGCCAATTTCTATAAGTAGTGTAAAGACTAGACGCTGTTATGCCTCTCATATGCATGAGGAATTATCAATGATTATAGACAATCTTGAAACCGATGTACGTCACGCCACTGCTATTTTTAATTCCTGTAAATCAAGCAAGAAAATCTGCCTCCTCGTACCAAGTGAAATGCATATACAGTCATGTGAAATTGAGCAACTAGCAATCGATCTTCAATCTTCATTTCCGCGGTTAGATCTTTAATGAGTTCGGGGAATCAATCCACATACCCCCATTATTTCCACTAGTGCATCTTTTTGATGAAAAAGATACAAAAGCAAACATCCTCTCCCATTTCGGTCATTTTGCAACATTTAAAAAAATTGGATTTCACTTGAAAAAACCCAACCATTTTCCAGTGAAACGTTTTACGTCATGCATGTACTTGTGAATTTGCCATAAACCGCATTGTACGACAATAAGCATTGTCTGATGGTAGGGTTTAATTTTTTTTTCTTGCGTAGTACCAAACATATATAAAATGTGTCCTTGATACATAATAAGACAACACCATGTACATTGTTTTGCAATAACTGTACATACAATGTCAAATGCCTCACCACGTTCCTCCACACAATATTACGATTTGTCATTATGATGTGACATACTATTCAGAGCAAGAAACATAACCGTTTTTAAATTTCTATCATGCAAATCGATACAATATTGAAAATAGCCAAGAGATGTAGATTTTGTCCAGAAATATGAATTCAAAATTGTACCAAAAATTAGAGCGAATTTTATAAGATAAAGTCAACCATACATATAAAGGTACGCAGTACAGCCCATCCATTAACCATTGAAGTACCTGGGGCATATTTAGGAGTTAAACGTGTACAATAAGGCAGCGTGACCAAATATAGAAGATGCTGACGTAGGTGAACGTAATACGGAACCACTTTCTCTATATTAATATCTCCTTTCCTTGACTTGTAATGATTTTCTCTTCCAATAAATTGTTATTGATTTACCTCGTAACTAGAGCGTGTTTCATTCATGTGGGCTGTATACAATCGCACGGCGATGATTACCTTGGAGATAATGTTCACATTTTATAATGAGAACCTCGTACCATGTCCACATAGGTCAACCCTACTACATTATGAAAACATTAAAGATTGGCTTCAATCAAAGACGCATTGTTCAGGATAAAAGTATGATATTTAAAATCTATATGATAACATACATGTCATATTTCAAGGATAATAGAGTATACGTCAACTCTCAATATATATTATTCTTTCTTAAAATAGAGCCACAATGCATTAAGGACACTTTTTACGCGTTTAGTGGACAAAATTATTTATGTTGATTTTTGATGTCATGGCATAGCCTTTTTATGACAAATAAACGAACACACAAATTTGTATGTGCTAAAACCAA
Organism: Echinarachnius parma; assembly: GCA_037951105.1. NCBI lineage: Eukaryota > Metazoa > Echinodermata > Echinoidea > Clypeasteroida > Echinarachniidae > Echinarachnius > Echinarachnius parma. The sequence goes on along the minus strand of JBAMJV010002744.1, from coordinate 32,812 downwards.
AGATAAAAAACGAGAATAGAGCAAACCGGCATTTAAATTGATGTTCAAACATTGTAAATTGTGGAATGACGTCAAACAAACTTGCCAATATAGAAGTAGTCGATGCAATAAACACTGCATGAGAGAGCCCCCCAGTACACGATGGTGTTCAATACTTCTTAAATAACAATCAGTTACCAAATCAACTAACGTACTTCTGAAGACATACTTTTCATGTTGTCAGTCGGTTGAAGGAAGAACCGGGGTCATAGGTGGGGACACGACTTCATCCTGTCCGGGTGTCAAGTATCCATAACGGACCAACCCGTCCGTCTGTCTCCTGTTCGCTTTGAGGGGGCTCTGGCATGGCGACCCGACAGTAGGACCCGATGCTGTTCGCCGCGGGGCAATCCTGGGTCCGGTAAGCGTCAGCTTCACCTCGGGAAGTGTTGGGATTCGAGTGGCCCCAGAAGGTGGGCATGCTTTATGATGTCGCGGGAATTCGTTTGAACTTTCACCGTCTAACGAAAGGGAAAGCCTTTCGAGACGTCCCTCGAACATCAAATCGTTGGACTTCAGGGTCGGAAGCTGCAACAACGAGGACGACGGACTTGTCGCGTGAGTACGCAGAGAGTCCCTGATATCCTCTGACAGATTTTCATCGTCATTGAGTACGAGGGACGGACGCGGTGAACGCGGTGCTAGCGAGGCATTATCATCAACCGAATGTAAATTGCTCTCCGATTTAGATGGGCGAAGAGGGGAGTCTTCGAACTTGAGGTGTGAAGGGGTGTGCTGTTGGGAGCGGAATCCGGGCGAAAACCGAATGCCATTTCCTTTGAGCGAATAATCAGGCGGCGCAGATTTGTCCTTTGAGGAAGCATTGGCATTCCATACGATCTTCCCCTCTTCCGGTGAGACGCAAAGGTCGTCGTCATCCACCCATGTGTCAAATTCCTCTGCTTCTTCGCGCGGAATCGATCGCGAATAGAGGTCATTTGCACCCAGCCGAAGATCCTCGATGCACTGCTCTACCTGGATGACAGGTGCATGCATAGGAGACGATGTGGCACTCCTCGATGTGATATCAGCCGGACGAAACTCGGGTCTGCGGAACGGCGTCGCCTTCGGGAAAAGACTGTTGGCTGACATCGAGCGCTTCCTCGGCAGCGGAGACAGCAGCGTCTCATTCTTAGTCAGGTCCGAGTCGGATGCTGTCCGATGGGGCTCGGATTTGATCACGTGTGAGAAGTCTCGGACGACAACTTTGATGTGCTTGGTCGACTCACCCCTTTCGCTCATCGACTTTCCGAGTTTGAGTTTCCTCGTTCGGGATGGGGACGGACACGGAGAGTTCTGTCGTGAGGGAACGCGAGGCAGATTCAGGTTAATCGGTGCGTGGACCAAGACATCGGATAGGTCATCGCTAATACCTCTCCCATTTACGGAGACGCCGTTACGGGATTTCCTTTCCTCCGCAGTCTCTCTCTGCCTGCTCTTTAAAAGTCGCTGCGATTCACGGTCGACATCTCCACCACCCATGCATGTTGCAATCTGACGGTGACTTTTGACACCGGTTGCGTCCACCGTGGAATCCTCCAGGTTTCGGTGTCTACAAATTCCTGATTTAGCATGTCTAGCTAATTTCGGGCTTTGGTGACCAGCTGGCGCGTGAAGAGCCCTTCCATTCACTATGTTCACACCGGGTGGTACCGGTGTCTTTCGATCGGTGTAAGATGTAGCCTTGTTTGCAGCTGGTCCCACCTTAAGTTCGTTGCTAGGGGTAGCCTTGGCGGCTCGTCTCGGAGGGTGAGGCGAGTGTTGGTACTCGTTGCGATGGTGAGGCTGCGGGGATAAGCTCCTCGGGCGGCCGATGCTTAAAGGCATGTCGAGCATTGGCAGGCAGCACGTAGAAACACGGGGTGGAAAGGTAACGCAGCGGAGTCAATCCTGAACACTTATATAAACTTATCAGAAATGCACGATTTGGGAGTTTGTAAAATATTTAACACGGCACGAAACGAGAGCTTCTATGGTATTCACCACCAAGAAGATTTCTTCAAATCATAATTTGGTTATATTTTCGCGAGATATATTATTCCCACCGATACGAGACGGACGACGAATTGTCTGGAAAGTCAAAATGATTCGGTTCAGAACACCCGAGTATACATATCACACTGCAAGAGATACCGGAGTGATACGAGTCACATTTAAGAAACACACGTCGCGCGCATACGGCTGTCTACTGAAGATATGAACCAACCGACGGTCCTAGTCGATTTCGGTCCGACGCTTTTTTTTTTATGAACACCTCCGTCGACAAAGAGCGGGCAAAGAATGGTAATCCTTTGCGCTAGCCGTGGGTAGTGATGTTTCAAACGGACGATAATTAACATACAAAAATACAGCACTAGAATGATGCACGCCGCCTACACTTGATGTCGTAATCTGTAATCTGTGCGCTCCGATCCGCGGCGTGTCTCGTTGGGCAGTGCAGTGGTAGGAAAGAAAGGCTTGAATGTTTACCTTTTTTTATTGTGTGTGTGTGTGTATGATATACGTGTGTACGTGTGTGTGCTGATCATCGCGTGCGAAAGTGCGGACTGATCAAATATCGCCTGCGCTGACGTATTTTGTAATAATGACTCGAAAACGATAGACGTGTATGAAGGGCGGTGCATGTCAAAATATCGGGACATGGATTGTTATGGTACAAACATGCCGTACAAAGTTTGAAGTGATGGCTTAATATCCGCGATGAATAAAATTGGTTTCTACTCAGCTCAAGAAATAATTAATTCTGATTATTGCTTATTAGTCAAAATTGTATGAATAACTTGTTAACCGTTGCATTAAGTAGGTTTTCACTCAATAATTTAATTAAACTATTTAACTACACTTTAATGTGTAATTTGATACGACGGTGCTCATTATTCATCGATTGGCAGGTCAGTCGTAAATACCTATCGTGGCCCGGGAGAGAGACTACTAGTTTAGATGTCCAAGTGGACCTTTCTGATTTTGTACTTTTACAATTTTTATTTATATTTTCCGTATTTTGTTGTATTATTTTGTATTTATTTTGTATGTTTTGTATGTATTTATTAATTTATTATTTATGTATGTATTTATTCATCAGTGATCGTCGCCAAAACCCATCATGCCCGAGACCACTGGTGTTTTGTATATTGTAAGCAGGGGGGGGGGGGGGGGGGGGGGTGGTGATCGTCGTCAAGACATATCGTGGCCCGGGACCGAGACCTCTAGTTTAGATGGCCAAGACCGGTACAAAGTGAACCTTTTCTTTTTTTTCTCCTGGGGGAGGGGGGGGGGGGGGGGGGGGGGTAGGGGGAGGGGGGAGGGGGTGCGTACGCCCCCAACGCACCCCTTCGGGCATGACAGGGAAGGTCAGTATGTGAAATAAAACAATTATTACTGTTTTCAACGCAACAGTTGCGACGCCATATTAGGAAAGTCGATTTAGACATGACACGCTGTTCATAGTTGGCTATGCATGCGATGATGGTGCAATTTATTGTGTATATAGGGAGAAAAGAAAAATGGGAGTCGAACTCCAATTTGATTGGATGTATTGGACTATTGGATGAGGACAATGGCGTAGCAACGTGGCGGGGGGGGGGGGGGGGGTGGAGTGCAGCGCCCCCACCTACTAAGTTGACCGAAACAATATACAGAACAGAACGGAGGAAAATATAAACAAATGCATAATTATAGAGAGGAAACAATATAATAAACATGGGGGAAACGAAATACATAGAAAGTGCCCCCAAACAATTAGCGTGCCACCCCCTCCCGCTTTCCACAGTAAGTAGGCGACTCCCCCGCTACGTCATTTAATAGGGCATGGGGAAGAAAAGAGACATCTCTTGTATGCTTTCGGGGAAATGCATTTTATGAAATTTGTGCAGTTTCTAGAGCATTCATAAACGCCAACCCGCAATTCTATGGCAAAAAGGCCTAAATTACCTTTCAATTTACCTCCATTAAAACCATAATGACATGAGTAATTCACACCAGAACGGGGCTATATCATGTTTGCAAATCCGCGTTCTTCTGTTCTTGCAGCTTCTAGAATCTTGTTAATGAACGCTCATGGCTTTTCTTTTTTACGCAAACGTTGATTCATCTCAACGTTCGTCGTTGAAACGCTCTTACGCTTCTTGGATGCAATCATGCATTTCAGGGGAAGTTGTCTTCCACGATCGTGTTCCTGCAAACTTCTAGAAACAGGTAAACTGATCTACCTTGTATTTTTTTTTCTTTTTCGCAAACATGAGGAAATGAAATAAGGCATCACTTTGTTGCATTTCTATCAAACATGTTCTTTACACTAGTGTTTTCTTGGAACTTCCTTTTCCTCCAAAGCAACAACAATATTATAAAGCAGAAAATAAAAGAAATGACAAAACGAGCAAACAAACAATCAAGCAAGCAAGCAAGCAAACGAACAAATAAACAGATAACGTTGGCCTGCGAATGATTGTGTTGATTTTGCTGTAGTAGTTCCGGCGTATTATTCACACGAATTGATATATTTTTTATAATTAAATAAACTTTGCAAAAACGGTGGCAACTTAATATTTTGTTATTACATGTTTCTATGTAATTTCTGGTCGTCGATTCCTCACAACCTTTTGCGGTTCAAGTGAATTTAAATATGCATATTACTGTCACTTGAAATCACGTGCTATACAGGGGCCGCGGAAAGGTTTTTAAAGTGGAGGGCTGACCACATTTGAATTGTTATATATTTTATTCCTATGTATTTCTTTGTTTTAAGCCAAACAAATTGGGGGGGGGTGGGGGGGGGGGGGCTGCAGCCCCCAGCCCCCCCCCCCCCCCCGGTTCCGCGGCCCCTGCTATAAAGATCAGATATTTACCGCCATTGTAGGCCGATTATGACGCAAATGTAAATAATTCCCATTTTCCAGCTGAATTCTGATCTAATTTATATAGACAATAAATTCTCTTGATTGAAGACGATGCGTTGCGACTTGTGCAACATGTGCACTGAAGAAGATATAATTGATCAAAGCGCATTATTGTTATAATTGATATACTTCCGTTCAAGACATGACTTTCGCACGTTCGCCATGTGCCCATTTGCTACAAAAATGTAGTTAAAGGGATTATGTAGTACAGTTTTGGTCAAACTGAATTTAAGTAACCAAAACCAGCACCATAATATTACAAACTAATAGTTATATCTCCACCACGCTCGAAAGGTATAATTAATTACAAACGACTAAGTAAAAAGCCCGTTCTCATTTAAAAAAAAGAGCCGTTGAAAAAAAAGAAAAAAAGGCGCTCTCTAACAATGCATTGGTTTCAACCATTAAACAAAATGAATTGTGCATGTGACGTTTTTAAAATACTGATTTAATAGATAGATCATCAACAACTATTGATAATTCTCTGGTAAATTTGTGAAAAAGTATAAGCATTTTTTTTTTTAAATCATCGAATAAATGTGGGATCCCACATTTATTCAGATCGGATATATTAATTTATATTGCAGCTGTTTCTGAACCGATTTAGATCAGTTTTTTCCGTAAAAATTGTATGATCTTTCAAATTTGACACGCAGTTTTTCATTACCTCACACAAAATGTGTTCTTGTAGCGCCTTCTATACCAAAACTCAACTATCCCTTTAAAGGGAATTCAGACCGGTATATTAGGCGCGTGGATCCATCTTGCGCACTTTTACGCACGGTACGTAATCCCCATTGGCTCAATTATAAGTAGCGATCGCAAACTGTCCCACTTCCGAATACCCGAGTCAAAAATGCATCAAAAATAGTCGCGTTCGGAATGTTTGTACTAGTCGAATGGAGATCCATCAGTGATGTTTACGAGCGAAAATATCACGTAACACGCTTAACCGCAACCGACTTCAAAGTGCCGCTGTTTGATGCCTTAGGTGATAGCGTGAGAAATTTGGTTGCTGCATGCAATTTCATAAGAAGGCCTTTGTTCAGATATTTCGAAGCACCTCTCTTCGATCGATCCAACACATATCGTGAGTTTACCTCGAGAGATTACGGTGGAGTCGAGTTGGAATTTGCTGACTACCCATTATAACCCACGCATATATGCCTTTAAACATTGGTAAAGTCAACTAAACCTTTGTTTGCCTCGTTTTTCATGACCAAGAAGCAGATCGATTGGATATGTTTTTTTTTCGCGTGAATTTCACAGTAATTGTAATAGATTTGCGTTTTTCCTTTCCCGGGTCACGAACAATGCATCCTTGAGTTTCTAATTTCCTCCTTTGCGAGTGTTCCCCCTTTTAAAGTAATCCATTATCTTTGTCAAATTCAACCCAAATCACATGCAGCTTTCACACTTCTCTTCTACCTTGATGTTTGGCTTAATATGGTAACATAACAATGAAATGAGATTTAATTTGTGTTGGTCCCACTTATCATGAAATCAGAATATTAATATATCATTGAATGAAGAAAAAAAAACGTGCCAGAACGCCTTTCGATTGTAGTCAAAATAATAAGACAGTAGATGATACCATCTGCCATGAATGTTCATTTTTTTGTTAGTAGTTTAACAATACTTCTTTGCTATGAAACTACCTTATACGTCATTCAAACGAATCTTAGAGTGGTATTTGTATTATGACTAAAGTCTCACATTTCATTTTTTGGAAAACCCTCATGGAGTTAATGGATCGCTTTAAACATGTATTCCGCAAACGTCCTCGAATGCAAGCTCAATTTCAACCCTAACCAGTCAGCACCGGATAAAGATTCACATGCACCGTATGTATTCCGAAAACGTCCTCGAATGTAAGCTCCATTTTAACCCTAACCAGTCAGCACCGGATTAATCAAATTAAAGCCTATAATGACTGGAGACATGTATATCATAATTATGATCATCTAATAATCAATTTCCTCCTAAATCATAGGTATTCATGTCGGGGAAGTGCGTCATAAATTCTTGTCAAGTGCATGGGTGGACTGCGCATATTTATAGTTTATTTCTTTGAGTAAACGATATATAAGAACAACAGACCCACATTTGTTCCCCAGATCGAAGGACAGATTCATCGAATTGAACTCTCTGCAGCTAAGTGGCCCATGCATGCTAGCGCAGGCATGTAGGTCAGTTGTTAACGCTTCACTCACCGTGTTGCATTTTAGTAGGTGAAACTTTCAGACACTTCCTTTGCCAACGGGTGATGAAAGGGTTCAAAAGAACCGTGGCTGTCCATGAAAAATATTGTGATTTCCGAACGTTCCCGCTGACGCAGATTTTTGTTTTCGTAAACATTGTAGGCGATGATTTCACCCTGACTGAAGTATCAGCTAACAAGCAATCTGTACAGGGGCGGAGTTATATAAGGAGGGGACAAGGGGAAGCCACCCGTCCGGCCATCCGCCCGCCCTCAAGTGTGTTAACTGTCCCTACCGGAAAGAACGCTGTGTGGCGAAGTGTGATCACACTGTGTTACTAATTGTGTTCACAACGTGATCCACGCTGTTAAACACAACGTGATCTACGCTGTGAAACACAATTGGCCCGTATTCGCAAAGGAGGTTTGTACATACCATGGTTTACATCTATGGAATGCCAATTGTAAACTGATGGAGAGAGAATGTAAATTCCTTACTTGTTAACAATGTTGATGGTACACATTCTCTCTCCATCAGTTTACAATTGGCATTCCATAGATGTAAACCACGGTTTGAACCATGGTTTGTACAAACCTCCTTTCTGAATACGGGCCAATTCTGTTTCACAGCGTATATCACGTTGTGTTTAACAGCGTGGATCACGTTGTGAACACATC
>JBAMJV010002744.1:17500-20000 GCA_037951105.1 Echinarachnius parma | reverse complement strand
TGTGATGTTTTGTTGAAATGATAATTAAATAGAGAGATAATGAACAACTATTTAAAAACCTCGTTTGAAATTTTTGGCCAAAGTGTAAGCATTTTTACAATAAAAAAAAAAAATCATTGAATGAATCTGGGCCCCAGATTTATTCCGATCGGATATATTTATTGATATTTCAGCCGTTTCTGAAACGATTTTGATCAAATAAAGTTTATTCTGCCATTAAAAATTGTTCCAAATTTTACACTCAGTTTTTCATTATCTCACAACAAAATTATTGTGTGTGCATGCGCGTGTTTGTGCGTGTACCTATCTGTGTTTGTTTGGGTGAGTGTATGTAAGTATGTTGTGAGTGTATGTATGTATGTGTGTGTGTGTGTGTGTGTGTGTGTGTGTGGTTGCTTTCGGACACTTTGTCCTTAAACGCGCAATATTGGCGTGATTTCCTTCGAAGCGGAACCCCTCATTTTGTGGCAATTTAATCTCCAGATTATGGAGACACATGCCGACGAAAACGTCCTCGAATGGGTAGAGCGGGAGTGTGATGGCTGTGTGGTAGACCGATTCGATGAGGTCAGCCGACATGATATATCCTGCGTCGACGAGGAACGGTCGGTACTTGTCGTCGGGGTAGAATGCCTTCGATATGAACCACTTGCTCTTAGCGTCGCGGTTAACGGATAAGTCATGCGGGACGGAACCTGCGCTGAAGTTAACGCCTGGCGCGTATCTGATGATGTTTAGGATGCGGGGGAGGTTGACCGCGATGTCGTCGTCGATCTTCATGACGTAGAGTGCGCGGCGACAGTGGTTCGTCGCCCATTTCAGCCCCATCACCGTCTTGCGCGTAAGGTTGAGGTACGAGTCTACAAAGTCTTCTTGAACGATGTCGTTGAAGACTCCGGCCTCCTCGTCGAGGCGCTTCTGAATGCCGTTATTCGAGGTCGTACCCAACAAGAACACCGTCTTCGTTCCCGCCGTATCGATGATCGGCCAAAACGTCGCGTTCCCGTGCGAACTCCGAATTGACTCGCGTCGTTGGAAGTTCCCCGGCGCAGTAGGCACGATGAAGAGTAGGTAGACTCCGGCTTGAGATCCATTCTCGTGCAAACACGTCCTGGTCGGGTTGTGGAGGTAGCTGTAGGTGTGTGGATCAATCCCCTTACTCAGTTTCGCGGACGTGTTCGCAGTTCTGCTTTTAAAATCCTTGACAGAATTCCCTGTAGATTTGACCGCTTCACTAATTCTGCGAGTTGCCTTAATATCATTACGTTCCTGCGTTTTGTTTTCGTTTGCGCCACCGCGATTAGGATTCCCAACGTACCTATCAAGGCGCTTGACTGTTCCGTGGGAAAACGAGCCGTTGCTGACATGGCTGAGTTGTTTTGATATGGAACCGTCAGTAACCAAGCCGGCAACCAAATCGTAGCTTCGTCCACGGTTCCATTGTCCGTGGCGACGGATTCTCGATGATCCCGTGTCGCGGTGAAAGAGAACGAACAGCGTGACAACTGAACATGCTGAACAGGCCGATAAGATCACAAACGATTGGCGAAGCGTCATCATTAAATTGAATGTCCAAACTTCCCTGATCTCAGCCTCAGTGCTAGCATTCGACTGTCATACTGTGCCAGAGCGAAACGAGTATCACACTTCATAAATCAATATTCTGCATTATGATATTCCAAATCTCTTCCTGAATATAAATAACACCAGTATTCGCAATGATACACGTAAAGGTGCATATGAGTATCAAAACAAAAGGGTTGTTCACTATACTATTTGTTATAAACTTCTTTTACTGACTTGGCATTCTCCAGAATTCTGCCGAAATTTGACGATCGTAAAACCCAATCTGTCTATATATGCCTGCCACATAATTATGACTAAGTGTTCCTCTATGATTAATCATACGCACATTCACCACTAGTTTAAACATGTTGAACTCCCGAAGCAGATTCGCGATCGATCGGTACAAACATGATAATGCCCGGCGCAGACAAAGCCGACTCGACCCGATCCGACTAGTTTTCAGCCTGATTAACTCAGTATGTGCTGCCTCAGGACTCCGGTTTTTCCAGTCAAGTGCCAGTCGGAGGTCATTCGAGGCCGATTCATCATGTTGGATCGGCTCCGACTGAGCGAAACTGACTCTATAGCCTGACTGAAATTGAAAACCAGTCGGATCGGGTCGAGTCGGCTCTGTCTGCGCCGGGCTTAAAAGGCGTGCGACAATGCAGTTCCCAGGACGTCTGTCATGCCTGTGAATTGCTGCAATCCTTGAAAAAACACTTTTTCTGGACATGTACTGTATGTATGATCCGGTAAGAACAGTTTTCATTGAGTCCCATATGAAAACGAGCTGGAGGGTGGTGGGGAGGGGGGGGGGGGGGGGGGGGGGGGGTATGGATCCATTCCCTTCTCTATACAGTTTTTAAATCTGCCATATTCGGCACGTTCGGACAGAAATCACCTCATATTTGGCCCGAATGATGCCTCCTTATGG
>JBAMJV010002744.1:0-12500 GCA_037951105.1 Echinarachnius parma | reverse complement strand
ACTCCAAACCCAGCCGGATGTTCGGTGCTTTCAGGGGCCGCCCCAAAAAGCGTCGTCATCATGAGAAAGGGTCAGCTAAGCAGAACGAGGTAAGAATCGAGTAAATGTGATGTATCCTTCTTAATTTAAAACAAAAAGGAAGAAAGGGTTCAAAGATGATAAATGAAAAGTTGACAGAATGATAAAGGGAAGGATAGAGGACAGACAGAATAAAAGAGCAGAGAAAAGAATGAATAAACAAATACATCATTAAACAAAATAATATTGAGAAGGATAGTTGTAAAAAAAAGGAACGGTGCGAAGGAAAGTATAAAGATTGTATATAAAGTATAAAGAAGAAGTATACATTATAAACAGCTCAATCTTATGTCATATACCCAGATACCCAATTCCGTTGCATCTTGCAAAATGAACAAACAGTTGTACCATTGTGGACTGAATTCTACTTTTCGTCAGCATAAGCATATGAACGTATACACAAAAGCATCAATATATAGATTAAAAAACGAATTTGATATAAGCCATTCGTGGTAAGAATCATTGCAATACTTTGGAAAACCTTCTACATGAAAGTAATCAGAACTCAAACAAAGTGAATAGACATTCCAACGAATAATCAAGGTAATGACAAAATAAGCAATACTAAACACTCTTAAACCTAACCTAATAAATTCAATTATACATATTGTCATGAATAAATGAAAAAATTAAATCAAGTAAACACAATTCACATTCATTTTATTCGCATTGCTTTATGTAATTGAAGATTGCGAGAATGGCATGTTGTGTCGATGATCGTACATTACTTCATGGTGATAATTTCCGAACCGGTTTGTAGGCTTTCATCACTTCAACGTCCGAAGCACGAACTTCAATACAAATGCATGAACAATATAACAAATAGAGTAACTGTTTGATTTACAAACCAAATATAGACGTAAGCGCATTATTATATCATCTGACTTAGTAAAATACGCGTCTGTGATTGGCTGAACACGGTTCATGACAGGGGTGTCAATTTGGTATGACACTATGGCCAGAGAGTTATGACACCCACCGGTCCCGCGATTCAATAAACATTACAAAAAATGTATGGTACGTAGTACGGTACCTTACCGTATCGTACCGCTATATACCGTACCGTACGATAATCAGATCTTCTCGCAGCCTCGCAGGCACCAAAGTCAAACGAAAATCAGCGATTTCCAGTACAATTTGATCAGATAATTACCTGATTAACACAATCGAAGGAAACAATCAACACATATTTCCGATATAGAAATGCAGTGATCGGAACATGTTGAGATATTAGTGCGGAGAGAGGCAAATTCCGTACGAAAATCGACTGTATTGTGCATAGGCTATGTACTGTGTGTTGTGTTGTGTTGTGATGTGTGTGTGTGAGTGAGTGAAAGTCCAACGTCCACGAAACGGATTTTTTAGATGATAGTCACAGATCATAGTCAGATGATATAACAGTTGTTAACTTTGTTGTCGGGAAAATCATGGAATGTTCCAATCCTCGGGAAATGCTATTTTGTGAAGAAAATAAGTCCCTCGACTACGTCTCGGGACTTATTTACCCTTCCCTCAATAGCATTTAAAATCCCTCGGATGAAACATTCCGTGATGATCCCTCCACCACCAGTTAACAACTGTATAATGTTCATCTCAGGCTGCAATGCTGCATGGTATCATTTTGCAGCAGTCTCAATGAATTTGTATGGTTATTATTATTTGTCATAATGTAAAAGGCTATTGAAACTGCTTACCGCTATAAAGGCAAGTGTTATCAAATGAGTTAAAGTTTGTAGCCGAGCTTTTAAATTAAACTAAATTAGAAAATAGACCAACAACGTCTCTTTTCTTATACTGTTAACGCACACCAAGGCGAGTACAATTTTGTGAGGAAATGTCACCATCATGCCCAAAATCAACCTGTAAACAAATAAATACATTTCTTTATCTGAGGAGCCCGCCCCCCCCCCCCAAACAAAACAAATAAATACAAATAAATAAATAAATAAAATGAAAATAAATAATAATAATAAATAAATAAAACAAAAATTAAAACTAAATAGGCTATATACAACTGAAAAAAATAAATACATTCAGCCGGTATTAACATACACTTGATGATTTTGTTGCCTCAAATGAGATGATTCAGGCAAGACTATCATCATTGGCAACACACACAATATGCTATTGTATTTCGACCAAAAGTAGCGCCCACTGATGAGACGCCGACGTTCATTAAACATTATGTATGGTGGAACAGCACTGACATAGGTAATTTAAGTGCTCGTTTGTAAGTTTGTTTGTTTGTGTGTGTGTGTGTGTGTGTGTCCTTCGTGAATTTGCGTGTGTGCGTGCGCCGATACACGCTTGGTCAGAAATCCCACATTTTCGTACGTGTTGGTTCATGATTGCATGCAGAAATAACACGCAGTCAGTAAGATAACCTATTTAGGCGTTGGTCCATTGGCCATTTTATATACAAAATAACGATTCAAACGTGATAATACACATCAATAGAAATTATAAGCACTTTGTTTTCGCCCTACACTAGTCAAGTGGAATATGAAAAGGTGTCGCATCTAATTTGCCCTCGAATAAATATGAAATGTTTTCATTAAGCACAACGTAAAAAAAACAACACTCGTAACCAGAAAACAAAAATGAAACGGTATATTTTTAAAATAATAATAACAATAATAAAACAAATTATAATAATAATAATAATGATAATGATAATAATAATAATAATGATAATGATAATAGTAATAACAACAATGATGATGATGATGATAATAATGATAATAATAGTTAGTAGTAATGATAATGGTAATAATAATTATAATTAAAATATTAATAATATTAATAATATTAATAATGAAAATAATAATGACAATAATGGCAAAAATCAATAATCATAGTAACTATTATCATAAAATGATTCCTAGTGAACCTTCTTCATTGTTTTGCTTATTTCATCCAGAGGGCCCTGCAATAGTTGTATAGCCTCATCAAACTCATACCACAATCAATTCGTACACCATGTTCACTCCCTGGAGAGCATTCTAGCCAGTGTTTCCAGAAAAGTGCACACATGGCTTCATTCACGTTCATCTTTGTTGTTATCTAGAAGAAAATGCTAAACATAACCATTATTTCTTTATATGACTCACGTCAAATTTATTGCTAACTGAAACAAAAAGTGGGAACACAATTTGTTTTCTTAATTGTACACTTTGCCTATGGAAACGTGGGGGACCTATATCAACCCTATACTTATGGAGATTGCAAAATTGAAGATACCGTATTAGGGATAATATTACTCATTGTCAAATTATATGATAAGTCAAACATCAACTACCAGCATGGTAACTACTTTGTGAACTTTCAAATGATACAGGCAAGTTAACATGGTCAGGTCTGTATGCATATGTAGTTAAAGGGAGAGTATCGTTTGGGTTTAGAGGGCGCTTCAAGAATTACATCATTTGGAGGTATGGTAGTGAAAAGCTAAGTGTATAATTTGACAATGGAAATTATATTAAAGACAAAATAAACTTTGTTAGACCAAACTCGGTTCAGAAATGGCTGAATTATCCATAAATATATCTGATTCGAATAGAAGTCAACTCTAATGAATCATTATTTTAATATAACCAAACATCATATTCACATTTTGTTGATTAATAATGGTTGATTAAAAATGGCAGCCTTTTGTGAATTAACGGCTGTTCTTCAAATAAAAACGACCGTTTATGTTTGTTTGTTTGTTTTTTTTTTTTTTGCAATTTAGGTACCGTTGAATTATAATTATAACTATTAGTTGTTAATGATAGCATACCAATTTTAGGTACTGCAATTCAGTTTAACAAGAGCTGTTATATCAGGTAAAAGGGAAAAGGAAGATCAACGAGAAGATTCATGGACGTGTCGTGGATGACATGTGCTTGACTGGATTGAAAGTCCATAGTAATTCAATGTGTTACGAGACTAGCCCCTATTTATTTCAAATTTCCCGCGCTTTCCACCTCATTGAAATCGCTGGCCAATTGTTGGTACGCCGGCGACTTTGGGTGACTGCGCATGCGCCCCACTGCCATCAGGATGGTGGTGATCAAGAGCGCAAAGAAGGCAACTAGAGACACCACTGCAACCACTGTCATCGGGTCAAAGGTCATCTATCTCCATCTGTGAAGAGGAAAGGAATGATGATTTAAAAACTCGTATTACAAATAATAATTTGTGTTATGTCCGTGACTGGGATCAAATTATTAATTCATAGTAAGCAATTGAACATTGACTAGCTTTATTTAAATCATTCTAGAGACACAACTGCAACCAAAGTCATCGGGACTGCGGAGATCTCTTATTTGTCTGTGATGAGGAAAGCAGTGATGAGCATGTATTGCAAATAACCACTTTTGTTACGGCATGATCTCCATCTGCAAAGAGGAAAGCAATGATGATTTAAAACAAAAGTATTACACATAATCATTTTTGATACGTCCGTGACTGGTTTCAAATGAAAGCAATTCAAAGTGAGCAATTAAACGTTGACTGGCGGTATTTGAATCGCTCTTGATACACAACTGCGACCAACGTCGTCGGGTCAAAGATCATCTCGTCTCCATCTGTGAAGGGGAAAGCAATGATGATTAAAATAAAAACAATATTACAAATAATCACTGTTATAACGTCCATGACTGGGTTCAAATTAAAGCAATTCATATGGTGCAATTAAACGTTGACTAGCTTTATTTGAATCATTCTATAAAATCGAGAGACACCACTGCCACCACTGTCATAGGGTATACGATGATCTCATCTTCATCTGTGATGAAGAAAGCAACATAAGTAAGAAGAAATCGATGTACATGTTTACCACATAATTAAAACAAACATCTTTATGATTATGGTTATCTTAGTAACTATAATGTTTTATGACACATTAGAAAATGTTATAATTATATGACTGTGAAAGTTATATAATGTATATAGGGTTAGGTTTAAATGTTGGTTAAGAAGAAAAGTAACTGTTAGGAATATTGGATTAGGGTAAGACATCTTTGTATAACAATGTATTGGAGGAGTCGTTGACGCCAGAACAGATGTGATGGAAACGCCTTAAAGTATGTTATCATCTACTCTAGATTTGTATCACTGAGCTGACAAGTGTTTCCCGCCTTTTTACTATCGCTAGTGAGATGAATTCTTACCAGGGCAGAGCATCGATATAATAATCGATGCCTCGCGTAAAATTTGCGGTTAACGGTAGTCGTCTGATAATTTAGACCTCGTATTTGTCATGGCTGTTGTGTACCCGACATGTCCTTGGATTTTAGATTTAGATTTTCTTTATAAGTGTTTTCCACTGTTTTCTACAATGTATTACATAAACATATACTTATAATATGTCATAAAATAAAGAAACACGAAAGTCAAATTTAATGAACTTTTCGTCAACCATTTGCCTTTTTTGATTAAAAAAAAAAAAAATTAGTAATTTAATGTTTCTATTAATATCAGATAAATTACAAGCAGGCGCGCCGATTCCATCCGAAAACACAATGCATTGGGGGGCAAAGCATTGTTCTCAAACAATGCTCGCCCCCCCCCCCCCACCCCCCCCCCCCCCCCCAATGCATTGTGTTTTCGGATGGAATCGGCGCCGGTGATTACAAGGTACAAATTTACAGTAAATAAAGTAACAGGTATTTACTGTTGAAGAATATATAATTAATAATAATCGTAAACTCGATTTATATAACGCCTAATATGATTGATAATCATCTCTAAGCGCTTTACAATGATATTATTAACCCGGTCACAAGATACAATGCAAACCAGCACACATTGTGTGCACCATCTCCACTCCATGGGAAGCATTCCTTCCAAGCGGCTCTAAGGTTACCGAATCAGTATTATCGAGTGCGTTAATAATTTCTGATCTTAACATTTACCGTTGTGGTTGCCTGCCACCCTGTTCATGCTCGCGGCGGTGGCTCCGGCCGACAGCGGCCCGTTGGAGATGGTGTGAGGCTTGGACCTGGATCCCGATGCAGCTGGTTGATGGGGTTCATCGCTTCGGCGTGCTCTGGTCACGCAGCCCCGAGCGCACCGGGAGCTTGGGTCGTTGGAATCGCAGACTAGCACACTGCAGTGGACGTACACCTGATATTGTATAAGTTTGTTTTAATATTTTGGCAAAACTTCAACAAATGAAAACAACTTTGTATAATGAAGTACAGCGTATGTAATTATTTAACTACAACTTGTCTGTCATATTTCGTCTTCGTTTTCGAGACCATATATGCACAGCAACGACTCCAATGAGGTTACTTTAATTGGTTCATTATAAATTATTTATAACGAGCAATAACCCAGCTGTAATTGGACAATTTTATTTATTATAATTTACAAAATCGTGCGGATAGACAAAGATGTCTTCTCTATTTCCAAACCTATACACACTAAGAAATAACGGTGCAAATGTGTACCTTTAAGGGTGCAAAACGCTGCTACAATAGCCATGATAGCAGCACCTTTCAGGGTGCAAATTTCTACCCAGAAGTAGGGATCTGCACCCTATAGGGTGCACAAATTCTCCCTAGGGTGCCAATACCCCATTTTGGGGTGTAGAACTACACCCTTTTATCGTAGCAGCGTTTTGCACCCTATAATAATTGTACCCTCATTTCTAAGTGTATATTGTTGTAGTACTTTGTACAGCATGCCTATCACTAGTCCGAAATATCAGCCAATGTTTCAAGGGTTCTTTGACGATTGTTTGTTCCCACCCGTTCTCTACATTGAGTATGACGTCATAATATTAAAGGACCCCCATAGCGAGATGGATTTTTCTGTCTAGCTTATCACAACCTTAAGTAAACATGGTAAACAAAATGAATGTTTAATTCGGTTAATATCAACTGTTACGTGGGGTTGTTCCATAATCAATTATGATGAGCAACTTACTTCAGGATAATCTCCCATGAACGCAAAGGCATCGACCTGGAAATCCTTGAAGGTTTCGCCAAAGTAATTCCGGAAAACTATGGTGTCGTCAAGGGGACATCTGCAGAGGAAAGGGGCGAGGGTGAAGGAATTGAGCAAAAGTTGTAAATCATATTATTTGATTCCTTAAAATATTCAGGATAAAGTTTACTTCCGTTTCCAGCCGAAAGAAATACAATACATTTATGTGTACAATTAAAGATACTTTTCAAACATGACTTGTTATAAGTCAGTGTAATTTCTTTTAAAATTGAAAATAAATAATAACTATGATAATATACACCCCTACAAGTCAATGGGCTAAATATATGTATAGGTTTCATTACGTACGCCCAATGCGATACAATACCATCTCTAAAGGTAGTATCTCACTGGCAGAGACGTCACCGCGACTGCCGCGACTGATCAGTCGCGGTAGTCGCGGCGACACGACGTCTCCGCCAGTGAGACCCGAAAAATGGCTTGCAATCTCACCAAGGCGACGTCTCCGCGACGTCTTCGCGACGTCTCCGATAGGTCGCCATGGGTCTCCACAAGGTTGCGGAGACGTCGCCGCGACTTCTGAATGTCTATATATACCTAAATCTACAAAAAGATGATAAACACCTCAGTCACGTGGTCTCTAAAGTGGATCAAGCAACGTCAAGCAGTGTCGCGGAGACGTCGCGACGCCGCAACATTTCCTCTTTGTCGCCTTGGTCTCCAGTAGGTCTCCGTGACGTCGCGGAGACCTCGCGGAGACCTGCTGGAGACTGGAAAAAGTCAAAAAAAAAATCAAACATGTTTGTTTTCCCCGCGACTCACCGGAGACTCGGCTAGTCTCCAGGAGACGTCGCGGAGACGTCTCCGCGACGTCGCCGCAACTGATAGAGACGTCTCCGCGACGTCGCCGCAACTGAAGGGGAGACGTCTCCGCGACGTCGCCGTAACTGATGGAGACGTCGCGGAGACGTCTCCGAGACCTGCTGGAGACTGGAAAAAGTCTCAAAAAAATCGAACATGTTTGATTTGCCCGCGACTCCCCGGAGACCCGGCTAGTCTCCAGGAGACGTCGCGGCGACGTCGCGGAGACGTCTCCGCAACCAGCGGAGACTCGAGTCGCCAACAGGTCACCAACTAGTCTCCAGGCCGGTGAGATACCACCTTTAGCGCTTAAGACTATTATGAACCCGGTCATATATAGTAGTCAGTTCTCTGCTGCCAGCTCGCACGTTAGATGCACCATCTCAACTCATTGGCGAGCGTTTCTTCCAAGAGGATTATTTGCAATTAAATTAAGTGGTGTCCACTATATTCCACTTTTGGGGAGCATTCCTTCCAAGCGGCTCATATATCATATATATATCGTGTATAAACCAAAGTTATGGTGTCTATAATAATAATGAGTACAACTTAAGCGGAGAAAAAAAATGGTGACTTGCCATTTGGACTACAACCATTTGGTCCACTACCCATTTGGTCCACTGTCATTTAGTCTAAACCCGGTTCGTCCACAGTAAGTTCGTCTACGAGCCATTTGGTCTATAAGCCAATTCGTCTACCTGCCAATTCGTCCAATAACCACATGTTCTACTACTCAATTAGTCTAATGTGCATTTCGTCTAATAGCCAGTTAGTCTACTTATCAATTGGGCTACTACCAATTGGTCTATACATCATTTAGTCTACAAACAGTTAGTCTACGAATCACTTAGTCTACTATTTAGTTGGTCTACTAACCAGTTAGTCTACTATACATTTGGTCTACTATTCATTTGGTCTACAATCGATTTGGTCTACAACTCATTTCAATATCAAAATGGAAGAGGGGGGAAATAATCATACCCGTTAGCTATCATGGTGAAGTTGTTCCCGCCGAGTGGGTAGGCCGATGGGTTGGCCCAACAGGAGTCTAGGAACAGAGATATGTCAGCGGTGGTCGTGAGGTTCACCCCGAAATAGAGTGGCTCGCCGAGAGAGACCTGTGCCGAATCGTCGGCCGGGGCGCTGTACAACGAATCCGCGTAGCGTTGAAGTGACAGCGAGAACACGCCGTAGCTCACCTGTAGCAGAATTCGTTTGTACCAGCAATCATGCAGAGATAAAGGAGAGGGGAAAAGAACAATAATATGCATTATAGATGAAAATCTAAGGTAGGAACCGAAATGGGTGAGTGGTGATCACGAGGTTAACTCCAAAATAGAGTGGCGGGTCGAGAGGGACCTGCGCCGAATTGTTGGCCAGGGCGCTGTGAGAAGAATCCGCGTTGCACTCGATTGACAACCATGGCGATGCATGTGATGACGATAAGGATGACGATTACTATGATGGCAATGATGATGATGATGATGATGATGATGTCGACGATGATGATAAAGAGAATATGATTGTGATGATAATGATAATGATGAGGACCATTATTAAAATAATGTATAAGAAAAGACAACATCTGTAATTTATCATCATGATATTGATGATATTAAGACACCTATGATCATATATTAATAATCAAGTTATACACACCTCGTCGTAGACGACTTCTCCCGTCTTGGGTACGAAGGATTCCCCAAGGACATCCTCTCGCCTCATGTTGCAAGACACCGGGAAGTGAAGATAGTGTTCCTGCGTGATCAGCTGGTTGTCCCCGCTGCCTTCCGGGCGGGGCTCGTAAAAAGTCACCAAGTTGGAATACACGATGTAGTCCTCCGTTTGCTTTCATGATGGTGAAAAATACAGATAACGGCTGTCAAAATAATGTCTCCCTAGTTATGTAATGGTCGAAATGAAATGCGTCCCAGAACGCTTTTCGATTGATGTCAACATCAATAGGTAGTATAGGTGATAACACCTGACATACATTTTTGACCCGGCGTTTCACTATAGGTAAACAGTATTTCTTCTCTATGAAACTATAACACATATTCAGAAGAGAATTTCCGATGACATTTGTATAATTATGATTGAAGTCTCAAATATCACTTTTTGACCAATCTTATAAAGTGAATGGATCACTTATAAATCTTTACCATGTTAACCTTGCCCTATGATAACCTGGACCCGTCATCAAAGTGGGCGTCATCCTTGACGTCGAGCAGAGAGCTCTACTTCACTTACCTCTTGGATTGTGGAACATTGGTCAAAGGGCGTTGTGATGGCAACGTGCTGCGCGTCGTGTGCATAGCCCACACACGACTCGTCATCAAAGTGGACGTCGCCCCCGTCATCATTGACGTCGAGCAGATATCTGGCCATGATCAGTGTCATCGATGTACTGTCACAGATCAGCTCAGTTTCTATGGGTACGATACAAAGAATAAAATATTTTCATCATTCTTCCGTTTGTCGTTTGGTTGTTTGATTATGTATTTGTTTGTTTGTTTGTTTGTTTGTGTGTTTTTGTTTGTGTGTTTTTGTTTGTGTGTGTACTTGTTTTGTTATTTAAAAAAAGTGTACTATCCGCTTTTGGTGCATCAAAGCATGCAGATTGTAAGATACTATACAAATGTATGGCGTTTTGATCAATGCTTTGCATTCTAGCAATATAATATTGTATAATATGCAAGTAACATACCAGCAAATTTGTTTGCGTTTTAAATAGTTTTTAGTCTCACTGTCTTATTCTATACTGTAAATGTTTTTTGTTCATGTCCGCATAGTCGTGATGAGGTACAGAAACCAAACCGAGTATAATTGTTTAAATAACACGGTCCTTTTGAAACAAAACTATCCTAATAAATAAAGTCACTTCCATGTTTATGTTTTTTTTTTCTCTTTATTAGACTTGATTGTGTAAACTTGCCAAAAGGTTATAAAACACGACATAACATGTTACATTTTTCGTAAAAAGTCTCTTTATATACACATAAAATCCAGTACATATTAAAACCTTGCGGGAAACACCCCTCTCCTCACAGATGTATATTACCATACACGTATGTTTTGATTGACGGGCTTATTTCGTGTGGGTGTTGTAATACTTTACATGTTTAATATATATATACTTTTCTGCTTTATGCAAACACATACCTTGCTTTTATTATTTGACAGTGTCTAGTCGTACCAGCTAGTAGAGGATTGTGTCCTATTTTATTTGATATATTAAATTTAACACTTTATCACATACTAATTGAAACATGTTGACTAAATATGGGCTCTGTACGTGTATAATCGTTATACATTGTGAGTCACGTGCAGTTGTAGCAACGGTTCATCAGTAGTAACTTCAGGACCTGAGGACAAACGAAACCACAACAACAACAACACAATATAAAATGCTGATCCACCATGGAAAGAATGGTAAGATAATACATTAATCATAATAATAAAATAATATAAACGGAAATCGATAGTATTTCAGTAGTTCAGTTGTCATGGTTGTTGTATCTATTACATTTTACCTGTATAATAGGCCACTATATATACATATTGCAAAATATAGAAATAACCTTTAAACGGCTATGTATCTTTATTGAACAATGTTGAACTGTTGAAGTAGCTCTTTTCCTGTAACATGCATATCCTCATAACCTTGTATTGTCCGATTATACATGTTATATGAATAAACACAATAATATAATTATCAGCAAGTAAAATTAAATATATCATTCATTCGAATCACCATTATAGACGCATCGTGACAGTGACGAATCTGGATACCAGTAAGCAGGTGAATCATCGTAGCAGTAGATTGTAGACGATCCGGTCAGATAGTACCCAGTGGGACATGACATCGTCAAGGCAGACCGGACATCGTACGAAGACTGGTCTGGGGTGATTATCACGTTGCTACTCAGATTTGCGGGTCTCTGGCACCCTTTAAATTGCAAAATGCAAACGAATTGATATTATATTGAGTTAATCAAATTGTTCTAGTTATTAAATATAATTTGACAAACCGAACTATATTAATCTAACACATAGGCGTACCCAGGATTTTTCTAAGGGGGGGGGGGGGGGGGGGGGGGTTCTCCGAGGCCGTGGCCGAGACCCCTGGGAGACGTGTAAGCGGCCGAGACCGAGACCATTGGTTGACAGTTGTGTATTAAGGGGGGGGGGGGGGTGTCCGTAAAAAAAAAACTTTTCGAAGCCGAGACCAGGATTCATAAAAAATGTACGAGGTCGAGACCAATACCATTTGTTACGTTGTTTCCTCGGGGGCCAAGACCATTGATTATGATGGTCGAGACCGCTAAAAAGTGAACTCGAGACCCGTTAAAAATATTAAGGGGGGGGGGGGGGGGGGGGGTGTGAGCCCCCAAACCCGCCTCTCCTGGGTACGCCTATGATTATGACCTTGTTTGGCTATCTTTATTATAGTAGCCCTTTTCATGTCACATGAATACTATCTTGACATGTTTTATCCCGATCCATACTCAATTCCATTGTCATTACCTAACTATAATAGTAAATTGGCTCGAATACGTGTATAGTATATTCGGTTGCGTTTGTGTGCAACTTTCCAAAATTAAATCGCAGCTTTTGGCCCCAGAGAG
>JBAMJV010002743.1:0-45666 GCA_037951105.1 Echinarachnius parma | reverse complement strand
AAGTCATCTGGCCAAATTCATTTTTTTGTAACATGTCATTGCTTTTGACTAGCTCTCATTTTGTCATTATTGATGAACACAATACTGTCAAACCTGTGTATAGTGACCACCTAAGGGAACCAATTGAAAGTGGCAACTGTAGACAGGTTCCGTAATACATTGTATTTCTCTGCAGGGGAATATTTGTTGGGTGATCACTATAGGGAGGTTGGCTGTTATAGACAGGTGGCTGCTAAGATGGATATTGACTGAACAGTCAAACCTGTCCCTTAGTGGCCACCTGTCTATTGCAGCCAAGCTGCATATAGCGGCCACCAAACATGTTCCCAATGCAGAGGAAAACAATGTTATAAAACCCGTCTACAGAGGTCACCTGCCTACAGTGGCCACCTTTATTGATTCCCTTGGGTGGTCACTATACACAGGTTAGACGGTATTACCCTACACGTTTCTATTGCCGGAGTTATCTTGCGATGGGACGATGGGTACAATATTGAGCTCCTTTCCAAGCACAATGCGAGGCGAGTTACCAAAAGGCAATGAGCTATGCTTTGTTTTCTGTATACCATATGGTTCAAAGTATCTATGACGCAGAGTATTTGGTAGAACGATGCTAACTAGTTTGACAATGGCATTGCACGATTCACTTTGTCTATTTACGCATAAAAAACACGATAGCATCGATGCAAAATTACAAACTTACTACCTCAGCCAAGTCCAGTGAGTAATTGCAATGGGCTTAAAATGTTTACTGGAGATGAATATAACAGTAATATATAACAACAATAATAAGTGATTTCTTCAGTTACTGGACATAAATACAACAGTGAGTAACGACAACAAAAAGAAGGATAATGAAAATGGGGGCATTAGTTATTTTAACCCTGTCCTTTGGGGAAAACAAATCTTAATTCCATGGATTAAATTTAAACTATTGTTGGCCCCAACATGAACATTTAGGGCAAGATAGTTTTTGGTTGAGAAACCTAATGATAAATAGCTTTTCTGATCATCGCCAGACAATTCACACTTCTAAACCAGTTGGCCCAAATTTGTATTGGTGGCTTAAAGGTACCGTTGAGTATTGGTATTTCCCGAAGTGCCCCCCGATATTTGTTTGTGAGATAATGAAAAACTGACTGTCGAATTTGAAAGAACATACAATTTTAATGACAGAATAAACTTTATTTGATCAAAATCGGTTCAGAAATATCCATAAGTATATTTTTATTCAAAAGATTCTACACCGGCAATCAACGGGGGATATACAGACTTTTTAGAACAAATTTTTAAATGCTTAAAGACTACTTGGAAAAAAATCTGAATAGGTTTTTAAAAAGTCGTTGATGATATCTCTATTGAATCATTATTTTAACAAAACATTAAATGCACAATTTTGTATGAAAAATGGCTAAAACCAGTGTTTTTTTTAAATAGCGCCCTCTTGAGTTGTAACGGCTCTTTTGAATGATAACAGGGGTTTTACTTAGTCGTTTGTAATTGTGTATACTTTTCGAGCATGGTGAAATTATAACTATTACTTTGTACCGTAATGGTGCAGGTTTTGGTTACTAAAGTTAAGTTTGACCAATACTCAACTATCCCTTTACACTCAACCTTGGGCTAAATTAAACCCACAAGTAAAATGTGTATCGCCATAGCATGTTTAAACAATAACCAAAATACATGTACTAGTCGTTAATTAAAGATCGTAGCATAACTACTCATAAGTTTCATATTTGTCACAGCCCATAGTTGTTTATTATAATAATTAAATCATCCAAAATGAACGGAATACAAAATGTTTAAAAAATAATTTAAATTGTGTCTGGAATTGTTCAAATTACAACTCATCCCCCCCCCCCCCCCTTCTCTCTTTGTTAATAACTTTGCTTATAGGCATGTATGTTGAAGTTGAAAGAAACATTCTTGTTCCTATTGATTTTTTTTGGGGGGAGTGTCTGTTTAATATCCAAGTTGTGAAATTCCCACAGCTTTATGAAACCTTGTCATTAGTCGTGTGAATTATCATTGTAATTTAAGGGTAAGTGAAAAGCATACCGATAGTTCCTGTTCTTAAATGTATTACTCGTATAAATATGAGCTCACCGAAATAGAAATGAAAGCGGTGATCTATTTTTCTACTTGAATAATTATAAATAATACAGCCAAAATACTTTAATAATTATAATACAGCCAAAAGAGGAGTATTGTGGTAAATTATCATTACAATGAGAGAATTCAAAATTTATGTCCCATTTATCGCCACCCTTCGATCATGCATTCTAATTTGTATTTGAAAACCTTAATACTTAATCTGCTGTAACCTAGTTTAACATGTTTAAGTTATTGGAACATCTCAATTTCTCATTTATGGCTGAAATTTGTTGTAGAAACCCTCTCCTTTGCTTGTATGAGCTTTCCTTGCGAATGCTTAGACCAGCTGCGTTTGCTATGAAGTACCTAGTTGAGTTATTTGTTATTTGAATTCTATACATGTATGTTGGTATTAAAACAGTGTATACTACAGTAGATTATCAATAGAGGGTGTGAATGAATAAAATAATCATCATTATCATGAATAATTAATGGAAAGAATTAACAATTAGTGATTACAAGGAGGATTTAAAAGCCAGATTGTTGTCGAACTACCTCAAACAGAAGTCAGAAACTTCTCACTTTCGACGGCTCTGTATCCAAACATCAAATTTGTGCAGCATGGTCTCGTGGTATGTGTTTCTGTATTTTTGCTGCATTTCAAGTTTCCGAAGGGTTTTACATGTGTTTCCTATTTCTTTAATCGTCTTCTCTTTTTTGTTAATACTTTGTACAGTAATGTGACACAACATATGTAATCATCAGAATAATTTAAATGTTTTACAGCGAGAAACTCGAGAGGAAAGATTTTAGTATTATGATTATTGAGTTGAAGAAAGAAATATATAGTACAGTGGAGCCACATAATAACGAGGATCGTGGGCCTATGAAACTTACCTTGTTATAACAGGTATCTTGTTATATTGGGGTTAGAATAAACTAAAGTATAGAGCTCGTACCAATAAAATTACCTTGTTATGTCAGATATCCTGTAATATTAGGGTTACAGTTTTTCTTTTTTTTATATAAAGAGCTCGTACCAGTCAAATTATTTTGTTATAAGAGGGTTTTGCTAATATCTGAGCTCTTTATGTGCATGGTTCCACCGTAATCGTTTTATGAGTGATCATGTAAGGTGACATTTTTTTTCTTTGTTATTATTATGTAGAGCCTTTAGTATTCCAGTCAAAAAGATGATGTGTTCAAGTGATTTGTACCTCAGACATTTTTTTAACTTCCTTTCGTTATAGATTGGACTAGGTTTTAGTCGTACGCGTACAGTAGATTACCAACAAACAAAAAAAGAAGAAAGAAAGAAAAAACATAGAAATTATGTCTGTTCTCATAGATTTTGGAGTCTGTGGATGAAGCAACTCACAGCACATACTGTGTCATGTCATTTAATTAAAATCAAGTGTTACATTATATTTCTTCTTGTCTGTGTGTTTTCTTTATTGTTTATTGTGCTTTCTATTCTGTTTTTTTTACTTTGTGGTATCAGAGTGAGCTTGTTGTTTTTAGTACACTTTCTGAAATACTTCAAAGTCAAGAAACAATGATAGATAATTGTGTATGTTTGTGTGCATGTGTGCGCATGCGGATGTGTATGTCTGTTTGTGTGTGTGTGTCTGTGTGGGTGCGCGTGCGTGTGTGTCGGCAAGTATATATTTGTGCATGTGTGTGTGCGTGTGTGTATGTTTGAGTGAGTGTCTGTCTATGATGTTGTTTACATGTTTTGCAGTGGAATTCAATCTGGTATGTGGCCTTCATGTAAATTTCGTGGTTGATTGCTTGTAAATTCTTGACCTAATTTCAGATGGTGAATGATAGAGAGAGAGAGGGAGGGAGAGAGAGGGTTGGGGGTCGGATCAGTGAATAATTTTTTTATATTAAAATGAACGTTGTTTTGTTAATTTTTGACACATTTACATAAGAAAAATACGGGCGGGATATCCGTTATATTAGTACACCGTGTCCCAGAAAAAACGAAACCGGGTTTCATGGCAGAAATTTTCTGTCATAATGAATAATTTAATTCATAATATATATATGCCTGGAAAGCTCTGTGTCTCTTCTTTCATTTGATGTGCAACTTATGGCACATACTTCAAGCATGAATGAATTAGAACAATGGAAAGTGGTGTTACCAATATTCAATTTGCACGCATAAATTTGAAGTTTGGGTGAGTTTTAAGAGTTGTAAACGTACTTATTTAAAAAAAGGACAAACACCACATAAAAGTTCATATTTTTATCTTTTACATGACACCTCAGCCATGTCATACAAGACCTTAGTTAGACCCATTTTAGACTATTGCTCCTCTGTATGGGACCCTCACACGCAAATATTGATTAATAAGATAGAAGCAATACAAAACAGGGCCGCGCGTTTTGTAAGCGGGGATCATAGTCGTAAGAGTAGTGTTACTTTGATGAAACAGGGACTGAATTTGGAAAAGCTGCAACAG
Source organism: Echinarachnius parma (assembly GCA_037951105.1). Taxonomy (NCBI): domain Eukaryota; kingdom Metazoa; phylum Echinodermata; class Echinoidea; order Clypeasteroida; family Echinarachniidae; genus Echinarachnius; species Echinarachnius parma. The sequence continues at coordinate 41,101 of JBAMJV010002743.1, read as the reverse complement.
CGACGCAAAATAAATCGCCTAACAACATTCCACGAAGCAGTTGCGGGTCGCCTCGCCGTGCCAGTGCAAACGGTCTTGCGTCCGGTCCGAAGGAGCCTCCGGAACACATCAGTTAACAGCTTCATTCCGATAAACGCCAATAAGAACTGCTACAAATACTCCTTCATACCCCGGACCATACCAGAGTGGAACGCACTACCACTGGAAGTAACAACCATACAAGATAGGAACAAGTTTAAACAAGCAATACAACCCCAAACTCAAGAGCAAAGCAACCAGTAAAACAGCCTCTCTTCCGCGCCAACAAGATCAGCGCAACTATCCTGCCCGGTTGGCCCCTACCCAGGGGCGTTGGGCAGTATACCAGAAGAAGAAGAAGAAAAAAATTAATGATTTATGCCAGAGAACGAGTACAATGAAAACATGCCTGATTTCTGCCCGAATGAGTGAAAGTTGAGTAAGAAGTCGCTCAGCTTTCCTGACTAGCAGCTGACAATGGACTTTGATGCATGAGTGAATTTACACAAACATGGGGATCAGGAAACAGGCTATATCAGGAAAGTTACTCATTTGGGCTGGAATCAAGCATGTTTTCATTGTATTCGTTCTCTGGCATATATAATTTATTTTTTAATCATGAGGTGTCATATAAAAGATTAAATTATGAATTTTCATGCGGTGTCTGTCCTTTTTCAAAATAAGTACGTTTACTACTCTTAAAACTCTCCCCAAAACATCACCCAAACTTGCAATTTCTGCGCGCAAATTGAATTTCGGTAACACCACTTTCTATCGTTCTAATTCAGTCATGCGTGAATTATGTGCCATAAGTTGTATATCAAATAAAAGAAGAGACACATAGCTTTTCAGACATATATATATCATCAAGGAAATTATTCATTATAACATAACATTTCTGCCATGAAAACCGGTTTCGTTTTTTCTGGGACACGGTGTATAGTAGCTGGAAGTCAATATTATACAGATATTGACTGTCTAGAGGGGCAATATAACATTTGAGATCCTCGAGGGAAGTTATATTTTTGTCGAGGGACATTATATTTTTCCGAAGCGCGTAGCGCTGAGGAAAAATATAGTATTCCGAGACAAAAATATAACTCCCCAAGGGAAATGAAATGTTATATGGTTCCCGAAGGAAAAAGTCAATATCTGTTATATTATGATGACCTATATAGATACAAATCAAGATAAATAGAAATTTGGTGTTGAAATAAAATTATGGACAAGGGAAAATCATTAAATTAAATCGAAATCCTTCCAGTAGAACAGACGTGTTTTTATCGAAATGCTGCGCAAAATGCTTCTTTATTCGACCTTCCTTTCAAATTTACTTGCGGATCGCGCAATCTCCGTAGAAAGCTTGACAACGCTGCGCGTGCCAGAATGCTAATACACGCAAAATTGTTCATATTCACACACCCATTGTGACGTAAATTACGTCATACCAGTCGATATAACGGCGTTATATCTAAATGGTATACAAATAATGAATGTTTATGAGTGCAATGGTACGAATATTTGCATGAGGTGAAAGATGGAATGTTACATTCAACGAGGCGAAGCCGAGTTGAATGGAACATTCCATCTTTCACCGAATGAAAATATTTATAATAATAGTGTATGTGCTTCGTTTTGTATATACATTGTATATACAAAACAATCGAAGCACATACATTATACTAACAATTAACTAAAAATAATACTAAGACAAAGTGTTTTTAATGAAAAGTTTACATTAAAGCAGGAACTGAGAATATAGCTATTAAAAAAATGACCAATTAATAACACGTTTTATTCTTAGAATGTCTTACTAAAAAGTAAGTTTAGCATGCATACAAACAGGAATATTTTCTTTATTGAATTCTGACTCTTTTTCTTTTATTTTTTAGTATTTTGTATATAATAATTTTGTAAAAAAATGCATGTATTTTATATATACTTCGTTAATTATACATACTATTTAGCCAGTCGGCTGTCATGTGCATTTGACACATGACAATATTTAAATCATCATATCATTGTTGTTGCCAATCAAATAAGTATATCAACTGAAATTGAAATACTGCATAACTAATCATCATGTTTATAAGATTTAGATAGCCCATGGGGCATAAAACAAATTACCAATTGAAACCACGATTTGATTTATTTGATTCTATTCAATTTATTATTCATCCATGTTACAAAGAAAGCAAAAACAATATTACAACATTCTGATAATATGAAAAACAATAGCAATAAAAGTATTGTTAGGTGTAATGGCAATAAAGTATACAATTGAAATATAAGTAAATGTCTTCACAGTGCAGAATATACAAATAGAATCTGTACATCTTTGATTAAAAATTTGTATAAAATACAAACAATATAAAATATATTTCAAAAATATTTTGCAATCAAAACACCTGCTACCTCCCCCAGCCCTGTACAGAGAAAGCCCCTGTACGCCTCCATATCAATTAAGGGGCCCAGTGGGGTATTATTTGCCATTTTCGCGCACTTTCACGGAATCATGAATATCTTTCAAACTATTGAAGCTACCCCCTACAAACCATATACTGCTGGAAAGCTGAGGATGTGAGGAATCCAAAAAAGTAAACAGTTAGACAATAGGACTTAAAATAAGAGCTCAAAAGGCAAATATATTTTTAAAATAAAAAAATAAAAAAATTGACATGCCATCATTCAAATCGCATCTTCTAAAAATTGTAGGGGTATACATCTTTGTTAATGTAAACATAGAAACTACAATGATAGACCAACAAACCTATGATGGCTTTTTCTAATATTCATCCATTCATCCCCTGTACGCCTCCATATCAATTAAGGGGCCCAGTGGGGTATTATTTGCCATTTTCGCGCACTTTCACGGAATCATGAATATCTTTCTAACTATTGAAGCTACCCCCTACAAACCATATACTGCTGGAAAGCTGAGGATGTGAGGAATCCAAAAAAGTAAACAGTTAGACAATAGGACTTAAAATAAGAGCTCAAAAGGCAAATATATTTTTAAAATAAAAAAATAAAAAAATTGACATGCCATCATTCAAATCGCATCTTCTAAAAATTGTAGGGGTATACATCTTTGTTAATGTAAACATAGAAACTACAATGATAGACCAACAAACCTATGATGGCTTTTTCTAATATTCATCCATCTTCCTAGTGAAATCAACATTTAAAAAAAAATTAGAAATGGGACACATAACATAACATTATTTTTTTTCTCTGTAGAGATACCCCTAAAAGCCATCATTATTCTCTTCATCTCAGAAAAATAAACAATCTCTCCAAATTTCATTGAATTTGAGTGAATACTTTTTGAGTTTTTAGAATTTTAGTCTTAAAAATCTGATTTTCGGCAAATGAGCTTGAAAGTCATATACAATATTGATATTTGTTTGATAAATGTGACATGAATAAATATAGGAAAATAGTGTGATAAATAGTCGGAAGTTGGTTCAATGGAAGTTTAGGGCATGTTAATCACCTATAAACTGCCATGTTTATTATCTGCATGACATTATATGTTGCTGCTTCACTCTAAAAAAAGAGAAACCCTATTTGGATGGTAACAATTTTGATTTGGGACATTTTGATTTGGTCTATTTATGAAAAGTACAATTAAAAATCTCAAATCTAAGCCAGAAAATAATCACTTTCAGCCCCAAAATGTACAACATTGATAACGAAATCCTTAATTTGTCCTTTTAATAGCTACCCTCTACCCCACAATGTATACATTTTCTTAAAGCTTAGGATCCATGGATCATTTTAAGATAAAAATCTCAATTTTGATGAAAAAAAAGTTGAATACCCCACTGGGCCCCTTAAAGGCCTTTCTAAAAGGCTGGCCTGGGTGGCGATTCCAGACTAGTTGTCCTTGTTCGTCGACATCAAGTTGTAGCCCCCTCCCAAGCCTTTTTCAGAGATATATTATGACTGCGCCCCCAATCCCCTAAATGCCCCCATATTAAACGATTTGTGGCTGCGCCTTTTGAGTTAGAAGAGAGGTTATTTATAGCTGGCCTATATGGCGATACCACACTGGTTATCATTGTTTACTGACGGTTGTATGTAGCTCCCCTAAATTATAAATGGATATTTATTACTCTGCGCCCCCGCAGTTCCCTAGTACGCCCCTGTAATATTGTAAAGAAATTGATGCTTTTAGATTAGACGAGAGGGTAGCTGGCCTGGGTGGCGATTCCGCACTGGTTGTTCTTGTTCCTCGACATCCAGATGTAGCCCTGGTTCCCCCAGCTTGCATTCCAGCTGGAGAGATACAAACAAATAATAAAAGCATTTACCATTATAAGTTCATGGGTTGGTTGGTCATTTGGTTTTTGCAAACGCGTTCAATACTTCAAACAATAATGATTATTTACATGTACGTCTGGGACCTCCCTTTATCGTCACCATCTGATCACGGGCGTAGTGAGTTACGTAATACCTATTCAACTGGGGGGGGGGATGGATGAATAGATCATCCCCCCAGTTGAATGGATATCAATGACATGTCTACGCCCGTGCATCTGATAGACGCGGCCAAGATTCGAACCAGGGCCGAAGAGCGGAGAGCTCTGACCACTAGACCAGAACACCAAACGTTGTTGGTATTTATATGCCTAAAGCGCGGCGCAGACAGAGCCGACTGGTTTTCTGTCGGATCTGCTCTGTGTGCGTGGCCGCACGACTCCGATTTTGCAAACCGGGAGCCAGCCGGAGGTCATTCGAGGCCAATTCAACATGTTCAATCGGCTCAGACTAAGCGAAACCGCCTCTAGCCTGACTGAAAACCAGTCGCATCGGATCGGATCGAGTCGGCTCTGTGTGCGCTGGGCTTCACTCTTTTGTCTCAATCGGATGGGTGAGAGTGGTACTAACTTGAGTTATACATATACCATCTTGCAGGTTGGAGTCTCCTATGATATGTGTTACCAAATTTTCAGGTTAATAATTGTTTTTTTTTTAACTTTGGATCCAAAATAAAAGGTTTATAGCCTAAATAATTATGGTTTCTACAAGGTTCTCAGACTTTGAACAACCGACGAAATAATAACCACATATACAATCACATTATCAAAAATAACCAACGATTATTAACTTCAAAGTATAAGGAATTAAATGCTAACATGCAGGGTCAAAATATGTAAGCTTGTCTTACTAACTGTCGATTGTCTTATGTGATGCGTAAATGAAACTTGTACCCATCATAATATTTGAAAACTGACAAATAGGAACTTGAAGTTGAACACATAAATCATTACAACGATGACACTAATTGAATCGTTATAGTTCAACTTCACTAATATCAAACTTATTATACGTATCGAGTTGCCAAGTACACTTTTAATTGTATATAAAGGGGTAGTACAGTTTTGGTAAGGCTGAGCTTTAGTAACCAAAACCACAATACCATTACAAACTAATAATTATAACTCCACCATGTTCGAAAGGTATAGAAAATTACAAACGAAAAGCCTGTTATCATTTTTAAAAGATTCATTCAAACACAAGAGGGCGCTCTCTAAAAACACATCGGTTTTAACCATTTTTCATACAAAATTATGCATGTGATGTTTTGTTGAAATAATGATTTTATAGAGAGATCATCAACAACTCTTTAAAAAACTTCTTTTGAACATTTAAAAAAAAGAGTAAGCATTTTTTTTCAATTATCAAATAAATCTGGGCCCCAGATTTATTCCGATCGGATATATTTATTGATATTTCAGCCGTTTCTGAACCGATTTTGATCAAAATAATAAAGTTTATTCTGCCATTAAAATTGTATGCTCTTTCAAATTTTACTCTCCGTTTTTCATTATCTCATAAACAAAATAGTTTGTGCAGCGCCCTCTATACCAAAACTGAACTACCCCTTTATTTAAGATATGCATACGATTTGAATAAACCGACCAGGACCCTAGGAACGATTTTTTTTTTGGTAGGGGTGTTGAGCCTGAGTATCCCTTAATATATATATATATATTTTTTTTTTTTTGGGGGGGGGGGGGTGGGGTGGGGTGGGAGTGCACCCCCTCAAAAAGTGGGGGTGATGCTGCACCCCAGGGGCCTGGAACCGGGCTAATACTGTAATAAAGACAAAAGTACAAACCTGTTCTTGACGATCCAATAGTCAGTCCCATCAGACGTTGTATCGTAGCCTACAGCCAGGACTCCGTGGTCGAGTTCGGTAGAGCTGCATTCGGGCTCGTCGTAGACGCCTGAAAAAAAAAAGGATACATTGGATGTTATTTTTTATGACAGTATAGCGCATTAATCATGGAGAAGGATGGATCATCAATCATGGATCGCTAGTTAACGCAAAGATAGTTTCAGTATGATCTGCAGCGAAGATAGGGTCGCAATGTGAGCAATCAGCAAGCGAAAGTTCCCTGAAATGTAAATTACACAAGAGGGCGCTCTCTAAAAAGGCATTGGTTTTAACCATTTTTCATACAAAATTATGCATGTGACGTTTTATTGAAATCATGATTAAATAGAGAGGTCATCAACAACTATTTAAAAAACGCTTTTGAATTTTTTTGAAAAAGTGTATGCATTTTTTTTTTTTTTGTTGAAAAAATTCATCTAATTATTTGGGCCCCAAATAATTATAAGATCATATTGATATTAATATTTCAGCCGTTTCTGGACCGATTTTGACCAAATAAAGTTTATTCCGCCATTAAAATTGCACGTTCTCTCAAATTCGACACTCAATTTTTCATTATCTCACAAGAAAATTGTGATGTGCAGCGCCCTCTCTACCAAAACTAAACCGCCCCTTTAATCACCTGACTCGTAAAGTTGGAAGGACAGGTTACTGGCATCGATGGCCACAGAGATGGGGCCGACCCTAGCGACAGCCTTCTTGAGAGCATGTTCGCTTTCACTCATAACGTCTGTGTAACCAGTGCAGGTTGCTCCGACCGAAGACCTCTTGAAAGTACACCACTGGTCCTGCAGGTGTGAATTGAAAGAGAATCGTTATAGAGGGCAATACTGATTAGAATCACGATGACATCTCTATATTAAGAATGCTTAGTCAGCTGAATTGATTTGCCACATAGATCGACTCGATTGTACCAAATGCAGTTTGAAGAGCATGTTCGCTCCACCCCCACCCTTTAGGTCCGTGAAAACTATAGTGCAGGTTGCTCCGACTGAAGACGCCTTGAAGCTGCAGTATTTGTCCTACAAGAGTTCAAGTGAAAGTGAGTTATAGAATGAGGGCAATATCGATTAGAATCGCGATGACATCACTTTAAGACTGCTTGGTCAGATGATAACTCGTTAACTTTGTCAGAGACAAGCTTGACTGTGTCGATATTTTGTTTTTGTTGTTAATTTTCTTGGCAAACTGTTGTCTAAGAACCGGAAAAGGGATCGAAGATCTACATGAGATATGCACGATGAAGAAGGGAAGGAAGTAGAAGACAAATAACAAGAGAATGGGGGGGGGGGGGGGGGGGGGGCGGGGGAGAAATGAGCGGAGGATGCCGGGAGGGGGGAAGAGCAGGAGGAGGAGACAGGGGCGTCGATCCTGGGGGGGCAGGGGGGGGGGGGGGCGGTCGCCCCCCCAATGAAAATATTGGGGGGGCGAACATATCATTTCGCCCCCCCAATAATTCCGAAAATGAGGAAGAAAAAATCAAGTGATATAATGCCAAAGAGGGGAAAGACACATTTATAAATAATTAATCTTCAAAATAGCCGTTTTCTAGTTTGGAAAGGACTGTAAATCTCCTTTTTGCCGCGCGCTTCGCGCGCATACAGTTTCTCATGTTGCAAGTTTCATTTTGGTTGCGGGAACTCACATGTGTTGGGCAGTGTAATTCTCAAACGCACACCTCAAACGAAGTTAATTAAACCCTCATCTATAGATAGCCCACCGTCACAGAAAATAAAATAATCTGAAATATATCTTTCAGTCAATTCGGTCCATATGCGCTGAACGCAAATCCTATTGAAATATTTTCATGTCCCCCCCCCCCCCCCCCACATTTGAAAGTGATGAAGATTGTCCCCCTCCCTTTGTCATTATGTATGTTTGGTTCCATACTTATATACTTCATATTACGTGAAATTTCTGTCTCAGGTGTGCACCAAATCGCACAATTTCACGCCCAAAAATTCAAAAGCTCCCTACTGTGGGAGGGGGACCACCCCCTCCCACACCCTCCCCCGCTCGGTCGCTTCGCTTCCTCGCAATGTCTCCCCTCCAGTTTTGAGAAGTTGTTGACGCCCTTGCTTAGTTCCATGGGAGCCCAATTCCCTAGACTATTTCGATGGCTCTATAGTATACAGGATCACGTGGATCCATCTCATGCAATGCTCAATCTTTTCCTCGCTATGCCCTTTAAAAATACGTTACGAGTATATATAGGTTCACTATTTTATACAATTTTTACACCCATGATAGGAGTTGCAAATGTCTGAAATCTAAAAGCTTCCGGGGGCTCCGCCCCCTGGACCCCCATTATTGCCCCCAAATGTGGGTGCCCCCCAAAATCAGGTCTTCGAGCCATCAAGACACTTTCAATGAGCGCATAATAAAACTTCCGGGCATGCCAATGTGGGGCTTTTAGCTCTCTCAGTGGTCACTCTGGAAAAAATTTCAAATTTCGCCCCCCAAATATCAAAAACGGATCGACGCCCCTGGTTCATATGCACCTTTTCAAGGATGCTCATGTACACCCCTGTTAAGGGGTGCACATGTGCACCTTAAGGCGTGCAAAATATGAGACAAGATCGTGCACCCCTAGGGGTGCACAATTGCACTCCTATTTTTTAGTGTGTACAGGAGGTAAGTAAACAGATTGGGCTTTCAAGGTGCATGTGCATAATTCATTTCTCTTCATACAAAGTTAGTTTCAGTCAATCAATCGAAATCTATTTGTTCTAATTACATAGTCTATCAGTGCTCTTTGATGAGCCTTGATTTCGGAATTTAATAAAAAATAAAATCTTTGTTCAAGGAAACAATATGGGAATAATCAATCTGGCATTATACGAAATACAACATATATAATTTATTTCAAAAATATATCAACACCCAACATTCAAATTCATCTTAGCATTTAATAATGTGCCTATTATCACAGTAATTTGTTCAAAATTAGGAGGAAGATACGAAAAATATAAACCTATCTGCTCCGACTACGACGTAGGGTGCACATTGCACGCTCAGAAGAGAAAATGTTGACGTATGCGGGACATGCACATTTACAGGAGTACGCGGGCACGGAAGGGGTTGAGGGGGAGGATCGTACACGCCAAGTGCACGCCTAGTTTTAAGTGTGTACTTACCACACCCTGGTACGGATAGCTGGCCTCAGTATCGATGCCGCTGTTGTCAATGACGTACTGGAAGGCCTGGTCCATCAGGCCACCATTGCAGCCTTCGTTGCCCTCACTACCGGAGCAGTCCACCAAGTTCTGTTCGCTAAGGCTGACTAGTTTCCCGGTCTTCGCAAAGGTCTGTCCCTCTAGTGATCCAGTGGCGCTGAAAGCCCAGCAAGATCCGCATTGCATCTATAATTATACAAAATCATATATTTGTCAGTTTGTCCATATCAATAATTAAAACGATTTCTCTTCCATTTAAGAAAGGAAGAACGAAATTATGTTAAATTAGTTTGATAAATGTCTTGAAGTTTTTTAGTTTCTGAAAAAAATTGCTAATCGAATATCGGTAAAGCAAATTACACTTTAACAATATCTGTATACCAAACGCTGATTACCATAATTCATGGTAATTGGAAAGCTGTATCAATCAAGACTATAATACTTACTGCATAACATGTAACTCACGGTGGATTTCTAACATTAATTTCATCACGTTTATGTTTTATATTATCTTTTATCACTTAATATATATGTGAATTTATTGGTTAACTTTCTGTTCATTATGTTTGGGTAACTTTTTTTGTTATATATTGGAAATATGAAAACAAAAATTACCAGATTAACATTATACATTAACATACACTAAGTGATTATATAATATGATGACGTCATAATGAAGGTAAATTGAGCATTCCCATTGGTTGATTACCGATGCTTAATCCGGTATAATCAATGGTAAAGTTATAATACATATGTATTATAACTTTTCAGTATGTACAAACTGACCATAGAGAGCCAAACGAGCTGCGCAGGGGATTGCCTTGGAGTGCGTAATGTGCTCTTGTGCGCTTGTTCTTGAATGGGGAAAATGCGCAGAGCGCGCAATTATTTCTAATACGCGCTGGCACTTAACACAGTACGCAGGGCCGACAATGGCTGGAGAGAACACTCACAATTTGAGCAAGGTCAATTTGGGTTTATCAACATGATAACCATATCAGTTCCTCAAAATAATCATATTATATAACAAATAGTACATGCTTCTGGTCGTTAAATATTCCACAATAGACACCTCTACATTTTTAATTTCTCTTGTGCGATTATATTGCACTCGCCCTGCGGCCTCGATGCAATATAATCGCTCTCGAGAAATTAAAAATGTATCGTTGGTCTATTCTGGTATATTCAACTCCAAACCATGCACTATTTGTATAATATTATACAACTAACGAATGGGCTTCTTGTGATAGTCAAATATATTACCGAGGTGGGCTCAAAATGATTATTACCCGAAGCGTAGCTGAGGGTAATAGTCATTTTGAGCCCACCGAGGTAATAGATTGCCTATCACAATCAAGCACATTCGTTAGTTGTTTTATATCACTCATCAATATCAGTGATTGTGTTCAGCTTATAGCAAAATAAGTGATAATCTCTGAATATTTCATAAAATCGCTTGTAAATTTTGATATAAAAATCAATCGACATTAATGAAGCCAGTATGAGCCTCCAGAACCACGGCGCATCTAATACGCTTAAAGTCATTGTTATTTTGCGCACACAATCACACAGACGCAAAACTGAGTGCGCACCAACGCGCTGGCAGTTGCGCACATACGCGATGAATGCGTGCTAGCGCTCCCACGGATGTGCTTATTGGCTGTCTTGGCGTTCTTCTTCCCAGGGTGTTAGTTTTTACCAGTAATGTCAATCACGTGACTAGAACGTGTGCGCCATAGAGTACTGCACAAATTTGATCGCGTGTGCATTTTGCTTAAACACATGATCTATGTGACGAACGCGTAACGAACTTTTAGTGTTAATTTTTTGCTAACAGCCCGGTCACATGATTGCGCGGGGATTGCGCGTGTTGTCCAAAACTATCATTTGTCAAATACAATGGTAAAACGATCTTATGAGGGATATAATATATAATAAAACAATTTATATCCCTCATAAGATCGTTTTACCATTGTATTTGACAAATGATAGTTTTGGACAACACGCGCAATCCCCGCGCAAACATGTGACCGGGCTGTTAGCAAAAAATTAACACTAAAAGTTCGTTACGCGTTCGTCCCATAGATCATGTGTTTAAGCAGAATGCACACGCGATCAAATTTGTGCAGTACTCTATGGCGCACACGTTCTAGTCACGTGATTGACATTGCTGGTAAAAACTAACACCCTGGGAAGAAGAACGCCAAGACAGCCAATAAGCACATCAGTGGGAGCGCTAGCACGCATTCATCGCGTATGTGCGCAACTGCCAGCGCGTTGGTGCGCACTCAGTTTTGCGTCTTTGTGATTGTGTGCGCAAAATAACAATGACTTTAAAGGACAATGAAATCCAGACAAATTGTTGTATGCCCTATAAGACACTAAATATAATGAATAGTCTCTGAAAATTTGAGCACAATCGGTCAAGAAATAAGAAAACTATGGCTCTTTGAAAAGAGCCATGTATTTCTTCGAGTGACTCAAATTGGCAACGCACTCTGGCAAAGTTGTGGACAACTCCTCATACATTTTGTACACAAAATTTCAGTTTTGTTAAATTTTCTCAAAATCTATGTTTACCCTTCGTTCGAGTTCAACATATGTTTTGTAGAATGCTTTTATACATAACATATCATGAGTTGGGGGAATGGAAAAATGTGACTATGAAGAAAACTGTAAAAATGGGAACATTTGTGTACAAAACATATGGGGAGTTGTCCACACACTTATCAGAGTGCGTTGCCAATTTGAGTTCCCCATAGGAATAAATGGACATCTTCAAAGAGCCATAGTTTTCTTGTTTCTTACCCAATTATGCTCTAACTTTCAGGGATTATTCTTCTTAATCTCTGCAAGACTATGAAAGCAACATTTTGCTTGGGTTTCATTACCCTTTAAGCGTATTAGAACTGATGCGCCGTGGTTCTGGAGGCTCATACTGGCTTCTTTAATGTCGATTGATTTTTATATCAAAATTTACAAGCGATTTTATGAAATATTCAGAGATTATCACTTATTTTGCTGTAAGCTGAACACAATCACTGATATTGATGAGTGATACAAAACAACTAACGAATGTGCTTGATTGTGATATATTAGGCAATCTATTACCTCGGTGGGCTCAAAATGACTATTACCCTCAGCTACGCTTCGGGTAATAATCATTTTGAGCCCACCTCGGTAATAGATTTGACTATCACAAGAAGCCCATTCGTTAGTTGTATAATAACTATAAATCCATAAATGTATATACCATAAATGTTGTGATCAAATCTTAAAAACTTAAAGGCGCATGTAACCTTACCTGATCCTTGACTGGTGTGACGTATCCCTTTGGGCGCCAATCGACAGAAGCCGGCAGTTCGACATTTTCCGGAGCAAGGAAGGTGGACCCTTGTTTGCTCGCGTTGGACTTCCTAAATCCATTGAAGAATGCGACGAATTCTTGATTTTCCTGTCAGCGAACACACAAGAAATTAGTACAAATTAAGTATTTTGTTCAGTGGGTTCATGTTGGCGTCACAAATCTGCAGACAAAAATTAAAATTTCTTTTCCAATAAAATGATATGAAAAATGAAGATTATATTCTTATTGCATGCTGTTCAGGTATAACCGTTAAATTAAAGAGGCAGTGTTGTCAACTCAATCTGTATAATAGAGGGCGCTTTATGTAGATTTCTCGTGAGAGCTCTCACATCTTTAGCGATCGAAAACAAACAAGATCGTGTCCGAGCTCGTGTTCGTGTATTAAAGGACATCACGTTGTCCGTAAATTATGTTTTCCCCTGAAAAAATTTAATTTTAACATGTTTAAAAGGCTAATCAAACCACGGCAAAATATTGTTACTTTCAAGATATTTATAAGGAGTTTTCAGCAAACTCGATTAAGAAACAAGAAGGGTGTGACTGGCAAAAATTACCGAACTTTTATTTCTTGTCCGATTTCGCTCAAACTTTCGCTGTTAATTTTTCCTACCTCTTCCAGGGTACCCTTAGTGTTCTCTTAGAAGAATATTGCATGTAAATAGTAATATGGGCTAAATTGTTTAAGTATGATTTTTGTTTGTCTTCATACCAGATCAGCGAACTGGTTCATTCCGAGGCGGTAGGAGTGGACGCCTCTCTGGTGTTCCATGTTGTGCTTGACGACCAGCTCTAGGTTCTTCTGCCAGACCAACCGTCTCATCACCTCCTCCTTCTCCGATTCGTAGGCCTTGCCGTAGCCGACCTTCCACGATTCCCACTCATCGTCAAACTCCTGGGGGAAGAGGCTAGCCCCGAGGGCGCCCAGAGCGCAGAGCGCGAGCAAAACTCCTTGGATGGTCTTCATCGTGATGTGTCTATTTAGATTATGTCGAAACAAAAATATTATCAACGTGCCAACGTTTAAATTCGTATGTTTGACAATGAAAAAAATGTGCCAAATGGCTTTGTATCATGTAGTACATTTATAGAGCGCGATGTATTGTATTGTTTGTTTCAACAAAGAGAATATACCTATCATGTATTAAATAATACTATATACTGTAGCATTTATATTATAGGACGCCATGTATCTATATAGGTACCTTCACTGGCGTACCCAGGATTTTTTCAAGGGGGGGGGGGGGGGGGGTGGGGGTTATTTCGTCGACCAAAATTATCGAGGCCGAGACCAGATTTTTCAAGGGGGGGGGGGGGGGGGGGGGGGAGAGTGTCCGTCAAGATTTTTCAAAGCCGAGTCCGAGATCCTTAAACAAATTTCGAGGACGAGACCGAGACCACTAGTTTTTTTGGGGCCCGAAACCATTGGTTATGATAGTCGAGACCACTAAAAAGTGGCCTCGAGACCACTTAAATTTGTTTAAGTGGGGGGGGGGGGGGGGGGGGGGGGTCGAAACCCTCTAAACAGACCCTTTTTATCAATGGGGGGGGGGGGCTGATTTGGTCATCAGGTACAGTTCAAACCCGCAGAATTATCTTGCGCACTATCTCAACTTCAAGGGGAGCATGTACTAGTCCAAGCTGCTCTACTATGTGGGCAATTCCGTGGTAACGGAATTACAATTCAGAGAAATTTTGCTCATTCTTTTTCATAATATGGATTAGTCCTATGACCTAAAGGCTTATCAACACTTTAATAAGTTCTGGAGATATACCTGCTGTCATATAGAAACAAAAATATGGAAATTTCATACATGAGGAAAGTGCTAGCACGTATGATACGTCGGTAACGGAATTACGGCAGAGAATGGGCCTTTTTTCCCACCTTCAACTTTCACATGAATTCCTCTGAAATTTAAAAGACATTTTGTGTAGATTTATTTTAAAATTCATTGCTTTGGGTGTCAACTTCATGATAACATTAATTTTTTCCTTTAGGTTCATCTTGTTTGGTCGTAACTGACCATGTTTCCAAAAAAGGCAGCGGTAACGGAATTACATAAATGGTAACGGAATTACGCCTTCTGAAATTTACCTTAAAAAGTTTAATTTTTTGAATACCAGATAAGCTAAAATCCCTTTAAAATGTTATTTTTATGTTCAAACATTTATAAAAACCAAAATGCAAGATACTTTTATGCCAAATTATGAAGTAATATATGAATACGCCCGCTTAATTTGTTAATTTGGTAACGCAGTGTGAAATTTCTAAAAAAATAACTATTTGTATTTGCGAAATTCAAGTCAGTCTTCGTTTACATAGTCCTTGTTATCAAACTCTGCAGTCCTGGCTCAAATCAATGGTCACATATTTCTCTATTTATACTAGAAAGCTATCTAATGAACATGGTAACGGAATTACACTAGTAACACTGCTTTGTCAATTATCCACAAATTCTTCTAAACTATACGTATCCATTGGATAAATATCACTTCTACCAAAGTATTTCATACACATATACTACAAAAACACTTTTTTGATCATGTACACTTCCTTATATTATGCAATTTGGACAAAACAGATTGGGAAGCAAGTGCTTAGCAGAACAATAAATCAAAGTCAGATGTCAAATGATGCATGTATCAAGGGTAACATGAATTGCTTGAAGTATATCATGCAATACACAATGTGTACAACTTGATATTAGAATTCAGAAAACCCTGGGAAGACTTATACATTGGACATGTACTAACAAAGTATGTAACCATGCTGGTAAGTTTAAAGGGGACCACCAGGCAAAGGACAACACATTATTATATGTTTTGGTACCGTTTTGTGATATCAAATAGATACCCGACATTTTGCAAAGGTTTGTGTAATTCATAAACAAATCAATTAATTTCCACCACTTACGGAACCACTACTATTTCCTGGTTCCATATACGGGCCAAGCATTTGCGAGTGCGCCAATGCTTTCACGCATACGTCAATAGAATCCCGGATGATTCGTTCGCTCTGCACAGAGCGCTCTGGCTCTGCACGCATATAGTCTTCGCAATTCAGACCGCATGAAAGCATGGTTGAGAATGGTGGTGCTTTTTCCAATTATATATTTTTTTCTGAAAACATATTTTTGTGAGCTTGTTGAAGGAATGGAATACTAAAGATGTTACCTTTCTATAATAAGAATATTATTTTTGGGTGGTGGTACCCTTTAATGGCCAGCACGGATAGGGTTCAATCCTATTGTCTGAATGTTAATACCAATAATTCTGGGAAGTTAAAAGCCAGGAAACTAATTAGTATGTTATGAGTAATTATATGAAGGAAAGTGTATCTCTTCTGTCCATTTGTGGCTCATTGAGGGTATCTATGATATGCTATTAGACCTGTAAATAATGTCTACCTGTATGCCATCTACTAAATTGTTCTAAATTAAACTCATCCATCTGATCAAAATCACTACTACTGAAGAATACTACCAAGACACTTTTTTGATCATGTACACATACTTGATGCAATTTGGACATAATAAATTGTTAGAAGCATGTACAAGAACATTAATTTATAGTCAGAGATCAGGTGATACATGTATCAGGGATACAATTAATTGTTTGTAGTATATTATGTAATGCACAATGTGTACAACTTGATATTAAAGATGTTCAAGTTTTAAAAATCCTAAATTTGTTTATAAATTGTACTAACAAAGTATATTACAATACTGACAAGTCAAATGGCCAGCAAGGATAGAGTTCAATCTTATTGTCTGAACTTTAATTCATCAGCAATAATACTGGCAAGCTACATTTTAAAGCCAGTGAATAAGTTAGCATGATACATGCATTTATATGAAGGAGAGTATATATCTATTCTGTCTGTTTGTGGCTCTTTTACATATAGACCTGTGAATAATGTAATTGGCCCGAATTCTCAAATCAGTAGCTCAACTTGAGCTTGGCTTAAAAAGACAAAACCTACCGGTAACAATATTCACCAGTAGACCTATTGTGTAGTTCCTGTATGGTGCTATAATATTTGAATGGTTTCCTTTCATTATCTAGTCAATCCCTTGAGTTCTGATATTAGGCAACAGGGCAATGGGCCCTTTGAAATATAGCCGAAGTATAGTCTGTCATCAGCCCAATTGTGTCTGGATCATCCTGGACATTTGCAGGTGACCTCTTATAATATTGACAGAATTTCAAAGGGCCCATTGTCTTAATTCTTTTAAGCAGAAGCAAGGGATTGACTAGATAATGAGATGAAACTTTATACTCAATACTCCTGCTGGCGCAAAGTGGTACTGGTAGTCTTGGTCTTTTTAGACCAATCTCAAGTTGAGCAACTGATGAGATTTCAAGCCAAAGTCATCTACTATGTGGCCAACCATACTTTTCTGGTACTGTTTGCTTCAATAATTTGACAGTAATGTTACTATCCACAGCTTCTATCACTTGGCCAATTAACTTTTTGGCATTGTTTTCTTTGCAGTGTTGAACTACCACCCAATTCAATTTGAGGTCCTCCATGCCGCTGCTGATGACATTGCTAATATAGACTGTGTTGTTGCTTTTTCCTCTGTTCTGAGTGTTCTTGCTGTTGGACACTATCTTCCTCAATACTACCTGCAGTCTTAGACTTCAACAAGGGGAGGGTGTTGGGGTTGGGTGATCTATTTTTTATTTTCTTGCCAAAGACTGCAAGATTTTGTTTGTTTATACTTTGTGAAAACTATGCCTGACATATATGTTTAATAGATAAACTGTTTCTCAACTATTTTTATGGCAAAAGAACAGAAGGTCATAAGAGAGGATCTATCTCATTTGATATCTTCCTTTATATTCATAATTTGTTTTTTACTCTTCAGAAGTTGGATTTTGTTTTCCCCCCTGTATAGCAGGTGGAGTTCCTTTCTTTCAAAAACTTCCTACCCACTTTAAAGTCAAATTAATGTTGCGTCCCCTACCGATGTAATTCCGTTACCAGTGTAATTCCGTTACCATGTAATTCCGTTACCGATGTTTTCATAGAAATGGGTGAAGATATTAAAGAATTGGGTGTTTGGGATTTCAAGGACACATATTTTAGCATTGGATTTACAATTACAGAATAATTCGTCAATATTAAAGTTCTTTAAAAAAACTTTCTTGGAATTTCGGTAACGGAATTACATACAAATTGGAGTAGATTTGGTCATTCTGTCCAGCAAATATTGGTTCCGGTTGGAACAAGTGCTTTACAAAATAAGAAGATTATCCATATACTAGTATAACTGCAAAGTATACAAAGGAATAAGTTCAGGGATCAATGATTTATTGATTTGGTATTGAATTTAGTCATTTTTTCAATTCTGAAGCCTAGAAATCCCAAAAAGTTCAAACACTGCTTTCAGAAAAACAGATTAAGTTATTCACAAACGGTCTTCTATTCACTAATATATAGGACGTTGTCCACCCAAAACATGCTTTGAAATTGTATTTCATAAACTTTTAAATTTTCCATTTTTGGCCTCTCTCATCCGGAATTGCCCATATAAATACCTATAAGGCGCTACGGGCTTATTTTTTTTTATACCCATTTATATTCCTGCGTGTATAGGCATCGATTGCGTTCTAACTCGGGTCCCGCGATTAGAAGTCAAGCGCTTATCCGGTCATATTCATATTATGATAGTCGTCTATATATAGCCCTCCCCCCTTGGCAAGTTACAGCATTGAATTACATCCTTGTGTAATATAAATGACTAATTCTGTTATTTGAATAAGAGTTGTGATGTTGCCTTACGGAAAAGGCTATTAAATATCAGTAAGGAAATACATTTATAGGTAACTTACTAAATGGAATGAACGATCATCGAAACCAACACGCTGAAGACGATTACAATGCAAGAATGCAAGATCATTATTTTATGGCGATTAAGAAGTGTTCATGAATTTATATTGGTGCCAAACTCCTATCATCGTGATCATTATGATTTATAACAACAATTTTGAGGAATCCATATCCGTTTATGGTATATGCCAATATCTATATTCATTTTATACCGAAAAGAACACAATGTTTCGCAGTATGAACAAATCGTGTGAAATCCAGTGTGTTCAAACTGTGAACGAAGTTCAGATTCAGATTTAGTTTTTTCGGCAAAATAAAACAATAACAAATCAACAATCAAGTTTACATTTTTATAAATAATAGCCGGGACCTCGGAGAAGCAGCATGTGCTTGTATGTGAGGCCCCATTACAGAAAATTAAACAGTTACACATTACGACTAAATGATTAAAATTAAAAAAAATATATATATATATATATATATTAAGCTACGCCTATTATTCTTCCTTCTCAATCATTTATGATTATTTCTTGCATTATTTAAATATTGGAAGAAACCAAAGCTGTATGTATTAGTTCACTTCTCGCTTATATATATATATATATATATATATATATAATTGCAAGGAGTAATCATAAATGATTAAAGGGAAAGTTGAGTTTTGGTAGAGAGGGCGCTAGACTACTTAGTTGGTTTGTGAGGTAATGAAAAACTGAGTGTAAAATTTGAAAGAGCATAATATTTAAACAATAAAATCATCTTTGTTTGATCAAAATCGGTTCAGAAACGGCTGAAATATCCATAAATATAACAATTTGTAATAAACCCGGGGCCCCGGGTTTATTAGAGAATTTTGAACCAGCCGTTAAAAATTCAAAAAAATGCTTCCTCTTTTCAAAAAGTTACAAAATAGGTATTTAAATAGTTGTTGGTTATTTCTCTATCTAATCACTATTTCAACAAAGCATCACATGCACAATATTTTATTCAAAATGGTTGAAACCGATGAGTGTTTAGAGAGCGCCCTCTTACGTTTTAACGGCTCTTTTTGAATGATAACATGATCTTTACTACGTCATTTGTAATTTTGTGTATGATGCAGGTTTTGGTTACTAAAATTCAGTTTCACTAAAACTGTACTCTCCTTACCAGAACTCAACTATCCCTTTAAGAAGGAAGAATAATAGTATACACATGATGCGCAGGTATGAGTGGGTCGGTAGGAATTGTTTGCACAAGGTAACTATGGAACTGTTAAACCCACGAGGCGAAGCCGAGTGGGTTTAGACTAGTGTCCATAGTTACCGCGTGCAAACAATTCCACCGACCCACGAAATAAACTTGCGCATCATCTGTTTTATAGAATGGGCATTGTTACGCCCCCAAAAAAGTCAACAAATTAAAAATTAGAAAAATTACCGCATGCATGAAATAATTTTACCGGACGCATGAAATTTTTTACCGGACGCATGAATATTTTTTACCGGACGCATGATTTTTTTACCGGACGCATGACATTTTTTTACCGGACGCATGAAATTTTTACCGGACGCATGAAATTTTTACCGGACGCATGATTTTTTTACCGGACGCATGACTTTTCATGCATCCAGTACAATTAATTGTCTGCACAAATTTTGCTCTCAACCAATCAGATTGCAGGGATTTATCGACCCATTCTATAATAGGCGTAGCTTAATAAGCAATGTTCCTCCTTTTAATCCGCCAAATGAAAAAAAAGGCACTGATCGAAAAATTGGTCTTCGCCAGGACTCGAACCTGGGTCTCCGGCTTGGAACGCCGATGCCTTAACCACTAGGCCACGGGGACCGTGTGATTGAAGACAGATCCAGTTCAGGTCATTGGCAAGCCAATCTCTCGGCCCTTTGTGCTCAAGTATTCATGGGGAAGGAGTTACGAACAATGCAAGCCGCCAGCTGGATCACAATATATAATGATTCAAGTATTAGTTAGAACATATATATAAGCGAGAAGTAAACTAATACATACAGCTTCGGTTTCTTCCAATATATAAATAATTGCAAGGAGTAATCATAAATGATTAAGAAGGAAGAATAATAGTCGGCGTAGCTTAATAAGCAATGTTCCTCCTTTTAATCCGCCAAATGAAAAAAGGCATTGGTCGAAAAATTGGTCTCCGCCAGGACTCGAACCTGGGTCTCCGGCTTGGAACGCCGATGCCTTAACCACTAATCATTTATGATTACTCCTTGCAATTATTTATATATTGGAAGAAACCGAAGCTGTATGTATTAGTTTACTTCTCGCTTATATATATATGTTCTAACTAATACTTGAATCACTATATTGTGATCCAGCTGAGGTAAAGGCGACTTGCATTGTTCGTAACTCCTTCCCCATGAATACTTGAGCACAAAGGGCCGAGAGATTGGCTTGCCAATGACCTGAACTGGATCTGTCTTCAATCACACGGTCCCCGTGGCCTAGTGGTTAAGGCATCGGCGTTCCAAGCCGGAGACCCAGGTTCGAGTCCTGGCGGAGACCAATTTTTCGACCAGTGCCTTTTTTCATTTGGCGGATTAAAAGGAGGAACATTGCTTATTAAGCTACGCCTACTATTATTCTTCCTTCTTAATCATTTATGATTACTCCTTGCAATTATTTATATATTGGAATAAACCGAAGCTGTATGTATTAGTTTACTTCTCGCTTATATATATTTTGTTTAAATCATTTCTTTATTCAAGAAAAGGTCACATATAAACCAGGTCCACTGTCATTCAAGACAGTGGCAGGTAATACAAACAAAATACATACGATACAAAATTATATTACTTACGTCATTAGACAAAATGAATAAATCAAATGGAATTATGAACATACTTGTAAGCTATCATCAAATATTAACAAACTTAATTTAATGCTAAATTATACATAAACGATTATACATTGTTTCATACATTAGTTTAATTATACTTCTTACTTTTCTACTATTCTTCAAGGCTATCATCAAACCTCCTGTATTATTGTAAGCAATATTAAATAAACAGTGAGTACTGAGTTTGTGTTATCGAAGATTAGTTATTTTGATTTAAGTTATATTATAACTATCACAAATTAAAACAAATTAAAACAAAGTAACTTTCATTTAACCTATTTACATAGTTATCATTATAATTCCTTTAAATTATAGACCGCATGTGCATTATAATTATACTTTTGCAATCCTCATATATTTAATTTTCTTTATTACTACTAATCAACATATTATCACAATAATCAAATAATATTTATGCTGCATCCATAATATAATCCGAGTACAATATTTATCGCGTATAACAATATCCATTCAAATATAATCACATATTTAATTTAGCATATTTTTGTATCTATAAGTATAATTTTTTCAAAATACAGACATATTCAGGACACAGTATGCTATCCTTTCATTTATAAACATTTCTAATATCAGCGACGACGCGTCGTTTTAACCTACAGTGTATATTACTTTACTTAAACAATTAAAAGAGAGAACCTTACATGGTTACCACAAACTTACATGTATGGTGCTTCTGACCACACTCGTTCGTGGCGACTATAAAATATAATGAAAGATGACAGAAGTGCGGATTTACTTAATTCATGAAAGACGTCTTTTGGTCTTGTGTTGCAGCCACATTTTCTGAGTATACGCTTGATCCGAGTCTTATTTTCTTTGTCTACCAAGCCTCTCTGTCCTATCTTTTATTATTATTATTATTTATTCGGCATTTCAAAATAAAGTACAATGTATGATACAAAATGAATAGTGAATTTACAAAACGATCAGAAAACATAAAAGCATAAAAGCACCCCTGGTGAATCTCCCCAAGCTGCCTGGCAGGAAAAAAGAAATCTTGAATTTCTGTGACCCATGGGTCTTTCCTGCCAACTTGGGGAGGCCACCAGGGATGAGTTGTACATAAATATTTAAATATTGCAATATATAGTAATTTTATAACAATTAATCGATACATAATAATTTTTTTATTTTTTTTATAACATCAACATTTGAAAGCATTAACATATGTACATCAAAAAACACCATGAAAGTAAGGGCAAGTGAGTGGAGAGCGAGATGCGGAAAACAAGAATAGGGAAGGGAGAAAGGCAAAAGGAGAGAAGATGAGAAAGAGAATAGATGGGATAATGAGAGAAGCAGTAGGAGATAGGGATATAAGACATGACAGATAAGACATAACATGTATAATACATTATGACAATTTAAAATCACTTTTACTAATTTAAACTAAATTAAATGGCAAGAATTTACAAAAATGTCAAAATCTCAATTGCTTCATAAGAGCTCTGTATTGTACCCCGATTCACCGAGATCTTGAATGAGTGTGGCGTATCTTTCCAGTTTTCTATTGTGTGCGTCTGATATATTATATTCGAATGGGACGGTAAGTTCAATAACAAGAATTGTTGATACGGTTTGTTAAACAACGGCCTTCGCCCGCTGGAATAGTTGCCATGCCGGTCGTCAAGAAACGATCAATACGAATAGTGTCTGCGCTGCTCTGGCGTTTCTTTGCCTGGTCTGGGGGCTGGCGTATCGGGAGTGGTTCGCGCTGCATGATGTGGCGCGGTCATCCTGCGATGGGCTAGTTCACCGGTATTGGGCGGTGGTTCGTCGGTGTGACGTAGATCGGAATGATGCTTGTTTAAATTAATTTTTTTTTTTTTTTTTTTTTAAATCTATTTTCATTGGGTTTTTTTCTCGAATATAACCATTGTTTTTTTTTGGTATTAATTGTCCCAAAGTAAAGGTAATTTTATATCCCCTGTGAATCCCTAAACATCTGTCAATCATAATCTAGCCCTTGACGATGAGTTTCCTTTTTAAAACATTTTATTCCCTTATAGTTATATTGTAAACAGGCCAATCCATTTTGTGTAACTTAAAAGGTAATATGTATTCAAAATAATTAGTCCCTGTAATTCTAAGATAATAATATGAATAAATTATAAAAAAAAACATAGAAATAAATAAATTTAAATACGTCTAAATACTGTCACCAGCCCCGAGTTCGTCTGATAGTCACGCACAAGTGAACATGGACACTCCCCTGATTTGTGTTGTTTTTTATCGACACTCAAAACAAATGCACTTGCACTTCTACTCGCACATGCACGCACCTAACACACAATATTCATTTATACTAGTTGCCACACTAAATTTTGAATTTGTATGGCTTTAAATGATATCTTGAATGATTATGATTTTATACCTCAGAGTAAATATTATACTACTAGTGAATTTAATTCAAGTTTTAATTCAATTGAACCCAATAATAATCTTTATAGTTTTAGTTTATTGAATATTAATATTCGAAGCTTACAAAAGAATTTTGATAATTTTGAAGAATTTTTATTTACTCTAAATACATTTCCATTTTCTTTGATAGGAATCACTGAAACTTGGTTACACTCAACTTCTCCTCCAATATTTAATATTGATAATTATGAATTAATTCATACAGACCGTAAAAATGGAAAGGGAGGAGGTGTCGCTTTGTATATTCGTAATGATTTACAATATAAAATAAGACATGATATTCAAATTGAAGGAATCGAAACATTATTTTTAGAAATTATTGATGATAAATATAAGAATAAAATTGTTGGGGTAATGTATAGACCACCTAACAATGTACCCGACACATTTTTAGATAAATTAGAATCCTGTCTTGAATTTGTTTCTAGAGAAAATAAAGACATGTATATTATGGGAGACTTTAATATTGATTTGTCCTTACCTCATACTGTTCTTGGTCAACACTTTATTAATTTATTATCTTCATTTTCTTTTAAATCTCTTATTGATAAACTAACTAGGATTACCAACGTAACACATACTATAATTGATAATATTTTCTCAAACGTATTAGACAATAAACAGAATGGAATAATATACTATGATATATCAGACCATTTACCTATATTCACGATATGTCCGAATAATAAACACGTATTAAAAACTCCCAATAAAGAACATTTAACACGACGTAAGGAAACACATTGTAATGTAGAATCCTTAAAGAGAGATTTGAGTCAAGAAAATTGGAATGATATTTATTCTGAAAGAGATGTGAATAGTTCTTACGAAAAATTCATAAATAAACTTCTTTTTCTTTATGATAAAAATATACCCCTCACAAGAATTAAATCAAGTAAAAAGAGAAATAAACAACCATGGATTACTCAAGGTATAATTAAATCAATATCTACTCGAACTCGCTTATATAAAATATCATTACGATTAGCTACAAATGAAAATCAAAATAAATATAAAAAGTACCGTAATAAATTAACTTCAATTATTCGTTTATCACGCAAATTATATTATTCTTATAAAATTGAAAATAGTAAAGATAATAATAAATTATTATGGCAAACAATTAATGACATTTTAGGGAAGAAAAGAAGTACTCTAAATAATATTGAATTTAAAGATAATGGGCATCCCATTCAAGACCCAATTGATGTTGCTAATGCATTCAATAAATACTTTAATAATATCGGACCAGATTTAGCTTCTAAAATAATTAATAAAAAGGATGATTTTTTGATATACTTGAACGATAATGTTAATCAATCCTTATTTTTGAATCCAACAAATATTCATGAGATTTTAGAAATTGTACGTTCCTTAAAGTGTAGTAAATCTAGCGGCTATGATGAATTAAGTGTATCTTTATTAAAACAAATAATTCACTTTATAGCTTCCCCGTTATTACACATTTTTAATTTATCTCTTTCTCAAGGAATTTTCCCCGACCCACTCAAAATTGCGAAAATAATTCCGATATATAAAAAAGATGATCAATCTAATATTGCAAACTATCGTCCAATTTCTTTATTACCAAGCATTTCAAAAATTTTAGAAAAAATAGCATATAAACGATTATATTCTTTCTTAAATATGAATAATTTATTAATTCCTAATCAATATGGATTTAGAAAGAATCATTCTACTGATTACGCCATTCTACAATTAAGTGACAAAATAATTGATTCCCTTGCTAAAAAAGAACACACTATAGGTGTTTTTATGGACTTATCGAAGGCATTCGATACTATGGACCATTGTATATTAATTCGTAAATTAAAAACATATGGAGTTAGAGGAACTGTACTTTCTTGGTTTGAAGATTATTTGCGTAATAGACAACAATATGTTAATTTTAAATCTAAAAAATCGAATATTTCCACTGTAAAGTGCGGAGTACCACAAGGCTCTATTTTAGGTCCCTTACTGTTTTTAATATATATGAATGATATTGTAAATGCCTCACCACTCCTAACATACGTTTTGTTCGCAGATGATACTAACGTATTTTATTCACATACAGACTTTAATATTCTTATTACAACCCTCAATTTAGAATTAAATAAATTATCATCTTGGTTCAAATCCAATAAACTCTCTCTAAATATTAATAAAACGAATTGTATGTATTTTAAAAATATACACTGTAAACATGCACCTCATTTTAATATTTTAATAGATGATATGCCCATAATTGAAAAAGAAGTTACTACATTTTTAGGTGTAATGATTGATTCAAACTTAACTTGGAATAGTCATATTAATAACATTTGTATGTTAGTCTCGAGAGGCATAGGCATTCTATATAAATTAAAATATTGTCTTTCACAAAAGTCACTATTTATGCTTTATAATTCTCTAATTTTGTCACATATATCTTATTGTAACATTGTATGGGGGAATAGTAATAAGATGAAAATTATGTTAATTTATTCACCCACATGCACACACTTGCATTTTGTTTTTCTTTCTTTCTTCCCATTTTAAATTTGTTTAATTTTTTGTATTCAGATATTTTCTGAAAAATCACTTGTGCCTGACACTCTATTTTTTATTATAAACTCAATAACAGCGCCATGTACCCCCCTCCCCTCCTGGCTGCTATCGACTCAAGTGCTGTATTGTATTCGGTAGGGGCAATATGACACTGATATAATTGTGAACGAGCCTCAGTATATTGAATACAATTTAATAATAAACGTTATTTATCTGGAAAAAGTTTGAAACGTCTCCGCCTCCCCCCAAATTGGAGAAAGAGAATATTGTCATCTTATTACTGAAATTAAAAAGTACTGTGATACATTTATACGAGGCTCGATCGTTTTGCAACGCACGAAGATGAGATGATGCTGTTCAATATCTTCATGATTAAAATGATGAAACGGATCATATATTACAGATAAATCAGATATTAAGTTAGATATATCCGTCAGTTTTGTATGTTTTTGAAATTTTTGTCCGTGATTCTAACGAAATTCACATTGTGAAACGATACTAATCTTGTAGAGCCTCTGTGGAAAACACAATTTTTCATAGTAGCCCTTTTGAAATAAAAATGAATGAATACATACATAAATGAATAAATATATCGCATTTACTCACATCTTAAATTGTATAAAATCATGAGAAACTATCATAAAACATTACGAAGCAGTTTAAAACATTTATAATATTTATCTACTCACCTTCTCTATCCGTATTCGTCCACAACCAGGAAACAGAATAATCAATTGAAGTGCGAGTTCTCCTTTTATAAACGCGCAATACGTACACGCCATGTGATTATGCACGTGATTTAGTTTATTACCAATAGGCCAATAGGCCAATAGGCCTAATGAGAAAGGCGCGCACACTACTTCCGGTTTTAATTCTTAAGAATTGCAACTCTCGAGAATTGGCATCGTTTGAACACACATTTTGCAACTCTTAAGAATTGGCTTTCATCGTGTGAATACGGCTAATGTCTTGTTCATGTCATAATTACTATCGTAAATCTGCGAGTGCATAGTTAAGACCGAGTTAGGACACCTCGGAGGCAGACTTAAGTTTTATCCTAAGTTGTGGCTTTCATAATACAAATTAGCTCATTTGCATACGTGTCGTAACTTTTTAGCTCATTTGCATACGTGTCGTAACTTTTTAGCTCATTTGCATACGTGTCGTTACTTTTTAGCTCATTTGCATACGTATTTGTATGTTAGTCTCGAGAGGCATAGGCATTCTATATAAATTAAAATATTGTCTTTCACAAAAGTCACTATTTATGCTTTATAATTCTCTAATTTTGTCACATATATCTTATTGTAACATTGTATGGGGGAATAGTTATAAGATGAAAATTATGTTAATTTATCGTCTTCAAAAGAAAGCACTCCGTATTTGTACACATTCACATTATATAGCCCATACTGATCCAATATTTTATGAACTAAAAACATTACAAATTGCTGATATTCACACTTTTCAAACTGCAATCTTTATGTATAAATTTTGGATAAATACTATACCATTAGCATTTCGAAATATGTTTGTGTACAATAGTAGTATACACTCATATCCTACACGACACTCATCCGACTTCCATTTAACTAACCCGAAAATTATTATTGCCTATAAATCGATAAGACACCATGGTCCAGACATTTGGAGTGCTTTACCTGACAATATTAAACACTCTGCATCTCTTTATTCATTTAAAGCTTCGATGAAAAAATATTTAATATCCAAATATTCATAAACATAATCAGGGTCTCAATTATTGTAATTATTTATTCATAATGATCAATTTTAAGATAACTAGTTCATAATAAACTAATCAAACACTTATTTCACATGCACTCACCCACATGCACACACTTGCATTTTGTTTTTCTTTCTTTCTTCCCATTTTAAATTTGTTTAATTTTTTGTATTCAGATATTTTCTGAAAAATCACTTGTGCCTGACACTCTATTTTTTATTATAAACTCAATAACAGCGCCATGTACCCCCCTCCCCTCCTGGCTGCTATCGACTCAAGCATTCATGCTTATGATAGTTTGCCCCTGCATTTATTTTGATTATTTTGCATTACATTCAACTGATTTAAGTTCTGAATTATATATATATGTATTTTCTTTTTATATTAATTGTCACATTTTATGTTAATCAATTATATTATAATACTTGTATTGTTATTTGAATATGTTGATTTTGATATTTCTTTAATAAATGCAGAAAAAACATCTGCTAAAAAATTTCTTTAAGGTCGTCCCATATAATTACAAGGTCTGGGCGTTGGTTTGTAACGAGGATGTTAGGGGGGATTGTCCCCCCTGCAATTGTATTTCCCCCTATATCACAAAATACGTCAAAATTGCCCGTTCCGTTGTTCTTTATAGTAGTTAATATTTTATTCAATATATTATTGTGGCGCCAAGTATATCACTCAAGGAGTGGGGGACAGAATGCTAGAATATGATGTAAGGTCCCAGTTGTGTTTGGGCAAAATGGGCATTTGTCGGTAAGTCTATTTCCCCAGCGCGATAAATTAGAGTATGAAGGGAGAGAATCAATACAGGCATTAATGGCAAACTTAAGAATTTTGCGGGGAAGGTTGAACATAATTGACTTCCATGTAAGGTTCTCTTCCTGCAAAAGTAGCAATTCTGAAAATTTCCCTTGACAGAGTAGCGGTTCAATTTTTTCTTTCCAGTATGCTACTACGTTGTCCTCAAGTATAACGTTTATTTTTTTCCTAATTGTATTCCATGAACTACTTGTATCAGGCTGGGCCTGGATTAAGTACTATTGTTCGTGGACACTTTGACAGACGGATACCGTGGACTGTTTTGTTGTCCATTTCGATTCGCGTTCTAAAGTGCAATCCAAAGCGTGATTAACTAGTTCATCCCCGAGCAATCTCGACCTTGAATATGCCGAGCAATTGGCTTTCCAATACACGTCGGGAAAACGTGGTATCGCTAGGCCTTGTGGAATATAAACAAAATATATATATATATATATGTACAAAATTACAAGTTTATGTACCGTGCGTCCCAAACAAAAATATACACTTTTGAAATGGCTGCCGAATAAAAAATATATGATTCTGGGGGGGAAGTTTTATATGTATGGAAAGCTCATAAACTCAACTTTCATATGACACCAAAAAGTCCGAAAATAATTCATGCTTGGGTGAGAACTGCTCACTTTTGCAAAGGGTATGAAAATTAGGTTGCGCAGGATTTAGCCTTCCAATTTGTGAGAGGTAAATCCTTTGGAGCTTACGGAATTGAGGATGATATGACCAATTTATGATCAATTGTGATGAGTTTGGGTTTGCTGGGTGAAATTTGTGGTTTATGGGATTAACATTTTATGCATGAGTGAACAGGAATTGCATTTATTATTGTAGAATTGTAACTTTCCCTGGTAGACTCAGTGGTGTGTTCATGGGAGTCAGGACGGGGTGATGGTACATGGTGCAGGGGAGGTGAAATGTAGGGTAGGACTTTGTTGGGTAGATGGGATAAGGGTCAAGAGGACAGGTATGCCCCCCCCCCCCCCCCCCTCTCTCTCTTTCTCTCTCTCTCTTCCTGGGTGTGCTTGTGCATATCTCGACAATTCATATTCGTTGGTCTCCACTCCAAAATATCCAGACCACTTTCCCTTATCCCGAATTCTACCTACATTTCCAAAATTGGACTGGTTGCTATTATCCATTGACACCTGACATCAATCACAATATATCAGTCAATCAATCAATACCGTGAATTAGACAATCAACATTCAGCTATCAATCACTTAATCAACAATGTATCAGTCAATCGGTACATGTACATGTACCATCACCCCATCCTGACTCCCATGAACCCACCACTGAGACTACCAGGGAAAGTTACAATGCTACAATAAAAAATGCAATTCCTGTTCACTCATGCATAAAAGTTTGGTTTAATAAACCATAACATTCACTCAGCAAATCCAAACTGATCGCAATTGATCATGAATTTATCATATCACCCTCAATTTTGTAAGCTTCAAAGGACTTACCTCTCACACATTGGAAGGCTAATTCTTGTGCAACCTAATTGTCATACCCTTTACAAAAGTGAGCAGTGCTCACCCAAGCATGAATTATTTTCGGACTTTTTAGTGTCATATGAAAGTTGAGGTTATGAGCTTTTCATACATATAAAACTTTTCCCCCAGAATCATATATTTTTTAATCGGCAGCCATTTCAAAAGTGTATAGTTTTTTGGGGGACGCACGGTATAGCAGTGATTTACTAGACACAGACACATCACACTCATACACACATTCACACAGGATAGGAAAGGTGAGAGAGAGAAGAGGATCGAAGGAAATCTAGTCAGCCATGGATGACATATTATTGAATGCATAGCGTTTGTATAGAGTCCATATCAATTGAATTTGTTTTAAAGAATGTGGTGGTCGATGGTGTCAAATGCCTTGGATAGATCCATAAAAACACCACAGCAAAAATGTCCTTTATCCATGTTATATAAAATATGGTCCGTGAAAGTAATTATACTTAATGATGTAGAGTGATTTTTGCGAAATCCAAATTGTTCTGGAATTAGGATATTGTTTTTGACAGGAAATTATATAATCTATCATACATTAGTCTTTCCAACAGTTTTGAAAATATTAAAAGAAGCGCAACGGGTCTATAGTTTTCAATACTTTCTGGAATATCTGTTTTAAACAAAGGAACAATTTTGGCAATCTTTAATTTATCAGGAACAATGCCAGAACTAAAAATATCACATAATGGATCAACAAACAAATTTATACATTCTTTTACAACTCGAGGTGAAATGTTATCTGGTCCACTTGCTTTAGATATTTTGATTGAAGAACACATTTTAATGATTTCATTAATAGATGTAGGTCTCACAAAGAATGATGATTGGTTTTGGTGCGAAAAATAATCCATGAATGAACTACTCGAGTTTGAAATTGATTCCAAGAGATTCTTCCCCACATAAACAAAGTATGAATTAAACTGTTTTGCAATATCATATTTTGTACTTAATTTCAAGTTGCCATAAAACATATCATTTGGAAGAGCCTTGTGCTTTTTATTACCAAGAATATCATTAATTTGACCCCAGGTTTTTTTCATATCACCTTGTAATGCAACAAAAACGCTTTTATAATATTCACTTTTAGAAAAACGTATAATATTTGTGAGTTTATTTTTATATTTGTTATACTTTGTTTCATTTTGAACACTTGGAATTTTCAAACTGTTTTTATACAATATATTTTTGCGTTTTATAGACTGAAATATAGCTTTAGTAATCCATGGATTCTTAATCGTAAACCTTTTCTGCTTTTATTCTACATTTATTATATATATCAATAAACTTTATAAAAAAAACATATCATAACTTCTGTTTGCATCATCACAACTATACACACAACCCCAATTAGTTGATATCAAAGCTTAAATAACTGCATATTGGAATCAGTCATTAAACATTTTTGTAACCGTTTCTTTTTCGTTGTTTTTACACTATAATTAACATGATTATGTTTTGAAATACTAAATATTGGAAAGTGGTCAGAAAGATCATCATAAATAATTCCTGAGTGAGTTCCTTTTTTTTATTGTATTAGTAAAAATGTTATCTATCAAGGAAGTTCTATTTGGTGAAATTCGAGTTGGTTTGTCTATCAAAGGATGAATACTGAATGAATACATCATGTCTAAAAAATCATTTGTTTTCGTGTGAGATCCATAACTTAACAAGTTTATATTAAAGTCTCCTAATATATATATATATCTTTTTTTTCACGTTCCAATATTTAAAGTACTTCAGTCATTTTTTCAGTAAGGCATGTAATTTCAGTATTAGGTGGTCGATAAATACATGCTACGATAATTGATTTATTTTTTTCCTTAATTTCTACACAAATAATTTCATAATTATTGGTAATACAAGATAAATCATTACGCAAAACATATTGAAGTTCATCGTTTATGTATACAATGCAACACCACCACCAATCTTTTCTGTTCGACATAAATGAACAAGTGAATAATTAGGGACATTGTACATGTTTACATTTGTATTTGAGTTAAACCAAAGACACTACGTCTTTGGTTAAACCAAGTTTCAGATATTGCCATAATGTCAAAATTATACCCTAGGGATGAGACTAAATCTTTGAATTGATCAACAATTTTAGGAAGACTTCTTGCATTTAAGTGAAGTAATGAAAAGTGTTGTGAGTCATAACTAACATATTTCTTATTAAAGTCTTCGCTGAACATAATTATATTGACATAAATTATTCAAATCAAAATTATCTTGTACACTTAAAGGGTCTTCATGATTCTCAAGTTCGTTTAGTTTAATTGAATTTATAGTGAGTGGATTTATTTTCAACGTTTGAAATTTACTTATATCTATTTGCTTCGTCAAATTAAAGTAACAATATAGTGTCAAATAAAACTCTTCGTCATCTATTATATAATTAAAAGATAGCAAATCTGAAACACAGTTTAAACAAATCCATGACTGAGTGGAAGAGGAAGAATTACAATTCACACATACACACATTATCTTACACTGCTATACAGTATGTTCAGAGTGCTGTATTGTATTCGGTAGGGGCAATATGACACTGATATAATTGTGAACGAGCCTCAGTATATTGAATACAATTTAATAATAAACGTTATTTATCTGGAAAAAGTTTGAAACGTCTCCGCCTCCCCCCAAATTGGAGAAAGAGAATATTGTCATCTTATTACTGAAATTAAAAAGTACTGTGATACATTTATACGAGGCTCGATCGTTTTGCAACGCACGAAGATGAGATGATGCTGTTCAATATCTTCATGATTAAAATGATGAAACGGATCATATATTACAGATAAATCAGATATTAAGTTAGATATATCCGTCAGTTTTGTATGTTTTTGAAATTTTTGTCCGTGATTCTAACGAAATTCACATTGTGAAACGATACTAATCTTGTAGAGCCTCTGTGGAAAACACAATTTTTCATAGTAGCCCTTTTGAAATAAAAATGAATGAATACATACATAAATGAATAAATATATCGCATTTACTCACATCTTAAATTGTATAAAATCATGAGAAACTATCATAAAACATTACGAAGCAGTTTAAAACATTTATAATATTTATCTACTCACCTTCTCTATCCGTATTCGTCCACAACCAGGAAACAGAATAATCAATTGAAGTGCGAGTTCTCCTTTTATAAACGCGCAATACGTACACGCCATGTGATTATGCACGTGATTTAGTTTATTACCAATAGGCCAATAGGCCAATAGGCCTAATGAGAAAGGCGCGCACACTACTTCCGGTTTTAATTCTTAAGAATTGCAACTCTCGAGAATTGGCATCGTTTGAACACACATTTTGCAACTCTTAAGAATTGGCTTTCATCGTGTGAATACGGCTAATGTCTTGTTCATGTCATAATTACTATCGTAAATCTGCGAGTGCATAGTTAAGACCGAGTTAGGACACCTCGGAGGCAGACTTAAGTTTTATCCTAAGTTGTGGCTTTCATAATACAAATTAGCTCATTTGCATACGTGTCGTAACTTTTTAGCTCATTTGCATACGTGTCGTAACTTTTTAGCTCATTTGCATACGTGTCGTTACTTTTTAGCTCATTTGCATACGTGTCGTAACTTTTTAGCTCATTTGCATACGTGTCGTAACTTTTTAGCTCATTTGCATACGTGTCGTAACTTTTTAGCTCATTTGCATACGTGTCGTAACTTTTTAGCTCATTTGCATACGTGTCGTAACTTTTTAGCTCATTTGCATACGTGTCGTAACTTTAGGATGTCCTAAGTCCTGTTTTCAGAATACAAATATAGTTACGACTCGTAACTTAGGACAAAATCCATGAATTAGGACATGTCTTATCTTTTCAGAATGCCCCCCCCCCCCCCTCGAGCTTTGAAAAAGGGATAATCCATGTCATATTCGGGCAAAATCCTGTTATATTCAGGCAAAATACTGTCATATTCGGACAAACTCATGTTATATTCAGGCAAAATACTGTCATAGGACAAACTCATGTCATATTCGGGCAAAATCATCATTATCAGTTGAGGCCACTATTACGTCATTTTCGGGCAAAACCATAAACAAATATAATTTTCGGGGACCTACGCCCATGATCAGAACTTATCTTTTGCTTAATTTTAAAGAATCATTTGGAAATGATTGCACCCTAAACGTACGAGTAAGACATGTGATTGTTCGGTTTAAAGGTTCGCTCAAAGGTTAACAATTTACCTATCTTAAAGGGATAGTTGAGTATTGGTCAAACTTAACTTTAGTAACCAAAACCTGCACCATTACGGTACAAAGTAATAGTTATAAATCCACTATGCTCGAAAAGTATACATAATTATTACAAACGACTAAGTAAAACCCTTTTTTTAATCTTTTTTTTTTAAAGATATTTATTTTCTCCATTGCTTTTTACAAACAATAACAAAATAACAATCAAAAACAAAATCAGTATATAAAATAATTTGCATGTTTACATAATTGTATATAATATGATCTTACATTCACATCTAAATAGTACAAATTAACTTTTACTATTTACATCAAATAAAGCATGAAACATGCATGCATGAAGAAAGCATACATAAAAAAGGGGAAAATAGGAGAGAACAAAACATTCCCCAAAAAAAAAACAAAGCAAAAAAACAAAAACAAAACAAAAAACACCTATACAAGCACTTACATACACACATACACACGCGTGCACAGACACCCACACACACATCCACAGAAAACATGCCTACATCTTGTGAGAATCTCGACCAATTATCAGCCATGTTTATTTCATTGCTTCTGTTCGCCTTCCCTATTTTGTTCTGCACGAAGCTATTTTAAATTATCCCACTTTCTAAAATGATATGTTAGGGTACCTCGGTCTCCAGCTAGTTTCTTCTCCTCCTTTCTATTTTCTAATAATCTTTTCTTAATCTCCAAAGGAGTTGGTGGTTTATTTTTATTTTTACTGTCTATAAATATCATATATTTTATCAAAATTATTATATGATTTAATAACTGTTCCTTCCCTATGTTTAACTCAATTATCCCTACATGGATACCTTTCCAATTTATATTTTTAATCTCTACTAAATTAAATAGATTCCCACACTCTTCCCAAATTGGTTTTACTTTCTCACAAAGACAAAATAAATGCTCGTAAGTTTCTTCATATTTACCACAAAAAGAACATAAATTACTATTAACCATTTTAAATGTATATAAATGTAATTTAGTATATATAATATTATAAAGCATTTTAAATTGAAATTCTCGAAGCTTACTATTCAAAGTGCATTTTCTAAGTCTTACGAATATTGATTGTATATCTTTCCCATTAATATTATAAATCTGCTCTAAATTTCGTTCTGCATATGCTTTTTCTACTCTCTTATTTAATAAAAATGCATATATAATTTTTGCAGTAATTTGATCTAACAAATATACCCTTTCAAAAATTAAAAAGTCCATATCTAATTCCCTATCTATATTTGAGTGAGTATTTTTATTTAAAAATTGTTTCCATGAAGGGGGAATGCCAAGAAAAATACGCTGTATTTTTGTGATTTCTAAAGTATTTAAACCCTTTCTTTGAAATTCCTCATTTGCTTTTATATTGCCTTCCTCATCAATAATATGATGCAACTTATAAACTTTTTTTGAAATAGTTGTTCATCAAAAGGAACATGACCATCAATATAAACAAATCTATTATTATAAATAATCTCATTCCTTTTAGATGTATCTTTTTTTAACAAAAACGTTTTCGTGGCCATCCAAACGTCCAATATATCTCTATAAAATGCCGGTAATACTAATTCAGATATACCTATGATTGAATTATTATAAAATATCAAACTTCCTCCAGCATCTTTAGTTAAATAATTAAAATAATGTTTCCATCCCATTTTTGCATCCCCCGTTAAGAGTCGCTTTACCCACATAATCCTTTTCACTAAAATACATAAATGAAAGTCTGTTAGTCTAAGTCCACCTTTACAATAATCCAAGAACATAACACTTCGTTTAATTTTATCTTTTCCATTCCACAAAAAGTCAAAAACCAATTTGTCCAAATCTTGAAATACCCAATTCGGTACTGGTGTCAGCGCCGATACATAAATCAATTTTGACAAAATAAACGTTTTTATCAATTGGATTTCCCCCATTAAAGTTAAATCTCTTTGTTTCCACCAAGACAACAACTTTTTTATTCTACTCAAAATTTCCTTATAATTTGTCCTTTCCTGAACTTCAACATCCAAAGAAAAGTATATACCCAAAATCTTGACTATTTGTACTATTTTACC
Organism: Echinarachnius parma; assembly: GCA_037951105.1. Taxonomy (NCBI): domain Eukaryota; kingdom Metazoa; phylum Echinodermata; class Echinoidea; order Clypeasteroida; family Echinarachniidae; genus Echinarachnius; species Echinarachnius parma. Next base: position 4,280 of record JBAMJV010002743.1, on the reverse strand, counting down.
AAATGGAAGAGCAATATTTTTATTTTGAGAAGGGCCTAACAATAATATAAAAGTTTTTTCTTTATTAATTTTTAATCCAGAATTTCTAGCAAAACTTTCAAACAGTTTTTCTACCCTTTTAAGTGAGTTTGAGTCCCGAATAAAGAGAGTCATATCGTCTGCATAAAGAATTTGTTTTACTTGTACATTATTAAAAGTAAATCCTTGAATGTCAGGGTCTTTATATATTGAACGAGCTAAAATTTCAATACAAAGTATAAACAAATATGGGGACAGGGGTCCCCCTGTCTAACACCTCTCTTAATATCAAAGTATCCAGTAGATGCGCCCCCATTAAAAACACAACTTTGAGCATTATTATATATAGTCTCCACCCATCTGGAAAATGACGGTCCAAAACCAAATGTAATCAAAACCTTCTGCAAAAAAGTATGTGAAACTGAATCAAAAGCCTTTTCAAAATCAATTATCATCATATATACAGGTATTTTATTAACTGATGTATGATGAATTATATCATCTATCATTCTTATCGCTTCACCTATATTTCGACCTTTTAAATATCCCACCTGGTCTACAGAAATCAATTCATTTAAAACTTTTTAAATCCTTATAGAAAGCACTTTAGTTAAAATGTTGTAGTCAACATTCAATAGAGATATTGGTCTGTAATTTGTTATAAATAAGGGATCTTTTCCTTCTTTATAAATCAAACTTATAACTGCCTGCTTTTGTGATGAGGAAAGTTCCTTTTTTTCAAAAGCTGAATTTACAGAATCTACAACTAAATTTCCTATTAATGGCCAAAACAGTATATAAAATTCGACACTTAACCCATCATTTCCCGGGGATTTATTAGATGCCATTTCTTTTATGGCTGCAACACATTCTCCGTTTGTTATTTTGCCTTCACATAATGCACACAACTCTGAATTTAATTTTGGCAAGTCCTGAAAAAAATCATCCACAAAATCAACTTCCCCTTCCGATTGAGCATAAAGCTTACTATAAAATGTATATATTTCCTGCATAATATTTTTTTGATCAAAACTTATATCTTCATCAATATAAAGTTTACTAATCAATGTTTTCTTTTTATTAGACTTCATTAATTGAGTAAAATACCCAGTGTCTCTTTCTCCACATTCATAGTGTGATGCTCTAGAACGAATTTTAATACCTTCATTTATATAATTATAACAATCCTGTAAGTCTTTTTTTTCCGTTCTAAGTCATCAACTTTTTCCTGGTCTATTCCATTCAACAATTCATTTTCCAACTTAAAAATATCTTCTTCCAAATTTTCAATTCTTTGTTTTCGTTGTTTCGCCTTTTCTTTTGAATATTTTCTACTAACATTTTTAATTTTCATTTTCAAAAAATCCCATAAAACTCTTTTATCTTCTATTTCTATTCGAAATTCTTCTTTTAATTTAATAATTTCCTCTTTAATACAATTAATATATTCAGTATCTTGACATAAACTGTTATTTAATTTCCAATAGGATCCCTGAAACTTAAATGAATACATTAACTTATCGTAAAATTGCAATTGAATGGCTGAATGATCTGGAGCCGTAGAAGGTATTATATCACACTTTAATACTACATGTTCTATCTGCTTAGAAACAAACCAATAATCTAATCTACTTTGTATACATGAATTAACTTGCCTATACGTAAACTGTTTCTTTAATCCATTCCTTACCCTCCAAATATCCAGCAACTCAAATCTATCAAATATTGTTCAAATAAAATATTAAATCGAGATTGAACATTGTGTTTACTACTTCCAAAATAATCTAAATCTTTATTTAAAATAATATTAAAATCTCCCCCAATAATTATTGCATTATTTTCTTTATTAATTTCTTTTACTATTTTTTCAAAATTGACCAAAAAATCATTTTTTTCTGACTCCCTTCCTCTTACTGGCAAATAAACATTAGCCATTATCAATTATCATTATTAATCGCCCCCAACGCGCACCGCACCCCCCCCCCCCCCCCCCCCCCCCCGGCTACGGGCCTGCCGCGTGACCAGTAACTGCATAAACATAACTCGTGATCGCGAATTTACGATGACTATTTATTTAGAAAGATAGAATTGTTATTTGCTAGTTATACATCATATTTGAAATTTGTATTGTTTATTAAACACATTTAATTATGAGGCTAATGGGTGGCGTAGCAGCTCCAGGGGAGGGTAATGGGGTGGGAATTTGCCCCCTGTGTGAATATAACCGCCCCCATAATTATGGGGGAAAAAACAACATAATGGCGGTTATTTTATGGCACATGCAGGCTGCCCCGTTATAGGAGCTTAGCTTCTTACTCATTGGATTCCCATGAGTGCAGCCTGTGCCGCCCCCACCCCATCCCCCCTCCCCAAATTGTGTAATGTAAATTATCACAAGGGATGGCATACATGTGGCAGTAGAGTATAGAGACGTTGTTGCGTTGGCTGGATTATTTTTTGAGGGGGTCGCAACTTATTGGGGGCACGTACTCTCTGTATTTCGCTACTTTGTACCCCCTCCCCTTTTTTAATTGTTCATTTTTTGTTTGTCAAATTATTTTCGGGGCGAACGCATAAATCCGCCATACGTATGAGCCTTGCCATCGATTATCGTTTTTTTTAATCTCGTGTTGTCGCGTTTTATCTGCGTTCGAGTGTTCAAACTGAACCTCTAGTCCTCCTTTACGATGCCTTATTCTTTTTTTTAAATGGTGAGATTGGTTTAGGGATCAATATTTGAACATAACTCGTGATTATAATGTCGTCATTCAAGATCAAAGTTTAGTCAATTGGATATCATTGGCTGTTTTGTTAGTTCAGCTCATTAATAGGCTGAGATTTTAATTATAGCACATTATGTCTCATTTATGAGAAAATAATGGTGTTAACATTGTTATTAAAGATGCTTCATATAAAAGTCCGAGTCCGCCATCGATTTCAAGTTTACCGCTCGTGATCGTGATGGCGGTCTCTTGCCTTTAAATATATATATATTTTTAATTCGTTATTACTTTTTATTGAAACATTATTATGTTTATATGCATCAGAAAAGTTATTTATTGTATAAACTTTTGTAAATATATTTATGAAGAAATATTTGTTAATATTATGTATATTTATTATTCATAATTTTTGAAAACACACAAACAAATAAACAACATAACAAACAGATGGTCCCCCTGACATTGTATTATCCTTGACGTTTGTGAGTTATCATTTTTTGCAGATAATACATTGCATAATACTCATTGAAACTATTATACACTATATAAAAATGATTTTGTCATGGTCGTAATAATTATATTTTGTAAGGTTATTGATCATGTCATACTGAATGACCATTTGTTGATTGATATCTCTTTCATAAGGGGCATACTTATAATAAAAATAGCACCCTCCTGCGAAATTGTATAATATTACATTATTTGGCTGATCATGTTAAACATAATTAATAGCTATATTCTCAGTTCCTGCTTTAATGTAAACCTTTCATTAAAAACACTTTGTCTTAGTATAATCATGTTAATTGTTAGTATAGTGTATGTGCTTCGTTTTGTATATACATTGTATATACAAAACGAAGCACATAAATTATACTAACAATTAACATGATTATACTAAGACAAAGTGTTTTTAATGAAAGGTTTACATTAAAGCAGGAACTGAGAATATAGCTATTAATTATGTTTAACATGATAAATTTGTAAACTGTTTTGGTCTTGACACCAACATTATTCTGGGCTAATGTTTCCAAATGTATTAGTAATGTTTTTTGTTGATACTTATATTATAAACTCTACATACTAGTACAGCGTTCTGTTTGTGAAATGTTCTTGTTATAAATGATTTATATATGTGTGTGTTGATGTGTGTATGTGTGTTGGTATAATAAATCAAACAAGTGGAGTATATATACACACAGGGACAGGGTGACCCCCCCCCCCCCCCCCCCCCCACGGAACGGGATACTTCCCATATACAGAAAGAGAACGACTGGTTTCACAGGATAGACAGACATGGGCCTCGTTTGCAGAAAGAGATGCAATCGATTGTAAAGTTGCAATTAATTGTAAGTCCGATCATGTGACCATAACTAATTGCAACTTTGCAATCGATTGCATCTCTTTCTGCAGCGGGACCCTGGAGGGTGTTTCACAAAGCAATATTTTGTCATCATGACAAATTTGTCATAATGACAGATTTTTATGGTAGCATTACGGGACCTTTTGGCCTAAATTTTGCCAAAACATTGCCAAATTTTA
>JBAMJV010002742.1:0-208192 GCA_037951105.1 Echinarachnius parma | reverse complement strand
GCAAATATCGCGGAGCATTTGTCGCGGAGCATTTGTCGCATTTTTCGGAGCAAATGTCGGCGGAGCATATGTCATGGAACCAGACCTCTGCATATTTGTGTAAATAATATTTTATAACTAAGTAATATGCTATTCGAAATAGTCAATCAGATAACATTGTAAAGCGCTTAGAGATGATTATCAATCATATTAGGCGCTATATAAATCGAGTATATTATTATTATTTTAATAACAAGGTGGTACAGAGTTGACCAATTGTCCAAAGCGATAGCTGAGGCCTGAAGATAATGGTAATTTACCACCAAGGTCTTGGATTAACTATTACATTCAAGCACATTGGTAAATTGTTTTATATCACTCATCATCACTCATCGTTAATCAAACACAAAATAAGTAACAACATAATTATTTTAATTTTTTTTCATAAAATCGCTTGTAAATTTTTGAAACATACAAACCGATCGGTATTGGTGGAACAAGACATTTTAAGCCTCAATAACCCAATAATAAAGAATCGAGAACCACAACATTCGTACGAGTAATATCATTGTTGTTAAAGGGAAAGTTGAGTTTTGGTAGAGAGGGCGCTAGACTACTTAATTGGTTTGTGAGGTAATGAAAAACTGGGTGTAAAATTTGAAAGAGCATGATATTTAAACAATAAAATCATCTTTGTTTGATCAAAATCGGTTCAGAAACGGCTGAAATATCCATAAATATAACAATTTGTAATAAACCCGGGGCCCCGGGTTTATTAGAGAATTTTGAACCAGCCGTTAAAAATTCAAAAAAATGCTTCCTCTTTTCAAAAAGTTACAAAATAGGTATTTAAATAGTTATTTCTCTATCTAATCACTATTTCAACAAAGCATCACATGCACAATATTTTATTCAAAATGGTTGAAACCGATGAGTGTTTAGAGAGCGCCCTCTTACGTTTTAACGGCTCTTTTTGAATGATAACATGATCTTTACTACGTCATTTGTAATTTTGTGTTCCTTTCTAGTTATAACTATTAGTTTGTAATGTAATGATGCAGGTTTTGGTTACTAAAATTCAGTTTCACTAAAACTGTACTCTCCTTACCAGAACTCAACTATCCCTTTAACCAAACGATCCAACTAACATTACTCCTTCTTAACTCTTGTACTCCTGTAGGTTTTTAACGAGTACTAAATAATAGGAGTACATACCCGCTGTTGGTGTAATGGTTGATGTTGTTGTCGGAAATGATATCGGCCGGATGTGTACAGAGGTATAAAGGCGGCAAGAATATGAAAGAAAATAAATACACCTCATACTAATAGTAACTCAAGCATTGGTGTTCAATATCATGTTTCAATCCATTTGGAAAAGAATTTACAGAACTGTGTATCTAAACTTCAGGGAAGCAATGATTGAAAATATTGAAACCGTGCTGTATATTTGGGCTCTAAAAGGATTTGGTAACTTCGTTGACACGTACACAGAGTGATGAATTTGTAATAAAATGTATATTGCTGTGATCCGATTTGTCCACCGAGTAATATGTGAACATTTCACGTTAAATGGGTATTGCATGGCCAAGAGTTGAGCGAAAATGCAAATGATATTCGCTAGGGTAAAGAACCTCCAGATTTCCAAGAAAATGTTGAGGATTTGGACAATGTTACTTGATCCCTTTAACTGTGTGTTGACACATACAACGCTCTTCAAGACCACCACTACAGGAAATAACACAATGTACCACAGTGTGAAACACAGTGTGACCATGGTCCGTTTTACAGCACACTGTGAAAACGCTCACATTTAATTTTGTGGTGCACACTGTATTTCAAAGTGTGAAACACAGTGCGATTTCCATAGGAAAACAATTGGAAAATGAGTGATGTGTTTATTGTATGCACATGAATGATGCTGCTATTATACTACATGAGTAGCATACATTAAAATGCTTTTAAAAAACATTTAAATTTTTTTTTATTGTATAACAAGGTAAACAATAACATGTGATGCAGAGTTGGTCATAATACTTCTTACACAGATCAGTACGCCAAATATAATAATAATGATTTACTTACCAGTAGTTGTAGGTTGAGTAGTCTTAGGTTGATAAGTCGTAGCGCCAGGAGTTGCAGCAGGGGCAGTCGTAGCACTAGGAGTTCCAGCTGGGGCAGTCGTAGCACCAGGAGTTCCAGCTGGGGCAGTCGTAGCACCAGGAGTTCCAGCTGGGGCAGTCGTAACACTAGGAGTTCCAGCTGGGGCAGTCGTAGCACCAGGAGTTGCAGCAGGGGCAGTCGTAGCACCAGGAGTTCCAGCTGGGGCAGTCGTAGCACTAGGAGTTCCAGCTGGGGCAGTCGTAGCACCAGGAGTTCCAGCTGGGGCAGTCGTAGCACCAGGAGTTGCAGCAGGGGCAGTCGTAGCACTAGGAGTTCCAGCTGGGACAGTCGTAGCACCAGGAGTTGCAGCAGGGGCAGTCGTAGCACTAGGAGTTCCAGCAGGGGCAGTCGTAGCACCAGGAATTCCAGCTGGGGCAGTCGTAGCACTAGGAGTTCCAGCTGGGGCAGTCGTAGCGCCAGGAGTTGCAGCAGGGGCAGTCGTAGCACTAGGAGTTCCAGCTGGGGCAGTCGTAGCACCAGGAGTTCCAGCTGGGGCAGTCGTAGCGCCTGGAGTTCCAGCTGGGGCAGTCGTAGCGCCAGGAGTTGCAGCAGGGGCAGTCGTAGCACTAGGAGTTCCAGCTGGGGCAGTGGTAGCACTAGGAGTTCCAGCTGGGGCAGTCGTAGCACCAGGAGTTGCAGCAGGGGCAGTCGTAGCACTAGGAGTTCCAGCTGGGGCAGTCGTAGCACCAGGAGTTCCAGCTGGGGCAGTCGTAGCACCAGGAGTTGCAGCAGGGGCAGTCGTAGCACCAGGAGTTCCAGCTGGGGCAGTCGTAGCACTAGGAGTTCCAGCTGGGGCAGTCGTAGCGCCAGGAGTTCCAGCTGGGGCAGTCGTAGCGCCTGGAGTTCCAGCTGGGGCAGTCGTAGCACCAGGAGTTCCAGCAGGGGCAGTCGTAGCACTAGTTGTTCCAGCTGGGGCAGTCGTAGCACCAGGAGTTCCAGCTGGGGCAGTCGTAGCGCCTGGAGTTCCAGCTGGGGCAGTCGTAGCACTAGGAGTTCCAGCTGGGGCAGTCGTAGCACCAGGAGTTCCAGCTGGGGCAGTCGTAGCACCAGGAGTTCCAGCTGGGGCAGTCGTAACACTAGGAGTTCCAGCTGGGGCAGTCGTAGCACCAGGAGTTGCAGCAGGGGCAGTCGTAGCACCAGGAGTTCCAGCTGGGGCAGTCGTAGCACTAGGAGTTCCAGCTGGGGCAGTCGTAGCACCAGGAGTTTCAGCTGGGGCAGTCGAAGCACCAGGAGTTGCAGCAGGGGCAGTCGTAGCACTAGGAGTTCCAGCTGGGACAGTCGTAGCACCAGGAGTTGCAGCAGGGGCAGTCGTAGCACTAGGAGTTCCAGCAGGGGCAGTCGTAGCACCAGGAGTTCCAGCTGGGGCAGTCGTAGCACCAGAAGTTCCAGCTGTGACAGTCGTAGCACTAGGAGTTCCAGCTGGGGCAGTCGTAGCACCAGGAGTTCCAGCTGGGGCAGTCGTAGCGCCTGGAGTTCCAGCTGGGGCAGTCGTAGCGCCAGGAGTTGCAGCAGGGGCAGTCGTAGCACTAGGAGTTCCAGCTGGGGCAGTCGTAGCACCAGGAGTTCCAGCTGGGGCAGTCGTAGCACTAGGAGTTCCAGCAGGGGCAGTCGTAGCACTAGGAGTTCCAGCAGGGGCAGTCGTAGCACCAGGAGTTCCAGCTGGGGCAGTCGTAGCGCCAGGAGTTGCAGCAGGGGCAGTCGTAGCACTAGTAGTTCCAGCTGGGGCAGTCGTAGCACCAGGAGTTCCAGCTGGGGCAGTCGTAGCGCCTGGAGTTCCAGCTGGGGCAGTCGTAGCGCCAGGAGTTGCAGCAGGGGTAGTCGTAGCACTAGGAGTTCCAGCTGGGGCAGTCGTAGCACCAGGAGTTCCAGCTGGGGCAGTCGTAGCACTAGGAGTTCCAGATGGGGCAGTCGTAGCACCAGGAGTTGCAGCAGGGGCAGTCGTAGCACTAGGAGTTCCAGCTGGGGCAGTCGTAGCACTAGGAGTTCCAGCTGGGGCAGTCGTAGCACCAGGAGTTGCAGCAGGGGCAGTCGTAGCACTAGTAGTTCCAGCTGGGGCAGTCGTAGCACCAGGAGTTCCAGCTGGGGCATTCGTAGCACTAGGAGTTCCAGCTGGGGCAGTCGTAGCACCAGGAGTTGCAGCAGGGGCAGTCGTAGCACTAGGAGTTCCAGCTGGGGCAGTCGTAGCACTAGGAGTTCCAGCTGGGGCAGCCGTAGCACCAGGAGTTCCAGCTGGGGCAGTCGTAGCGCCAGGAGTTGCTGCAGGGGCAGTCGTAGCACTAGGAGTTCCAGCTGGGGCAGTCGTAGGGACAGTAGTAGCGCCAGGAGTTCCTGCTGGTACAGTCGTAGCGCCAGCAGTTCCAGGTGGGGCAGTTGTTGCACCAGGAGTTCCAGATTGGGCTGTCGTAGGGACAGGAGTTCCAGCTGGGGCAGTAGTAGGGCCAGGTGTTCCAGCTGGTGCAGACGTAGTGACAGGAGTTCCAGCTTGGTCAGTCGTAGGGCCAGGAGTTCCCACTGTGGCAGTTGTTGCGACAGGAGTACCAGCTTGGGCTGTTGTAGGGACAGGCGTTCCAGCTTGGGCAGTCGTAGCGCCAGGAGTTGCAGCAGGGGCAGTCGTAGCACTAGGAGTTCCAGCTGGGGCAGTCGTAGGGACAGTAGTAGCGCCAGGAGTTCCTGCTGGTACAGTCGTAGCGCCAGCAGTTCCAAGTGGGGCAGTCGTAGCACCAGGAGTTGCAGCAGGGGCAGTCGTAGCACTAGGAGTTCCAGCTGGGACAGTCGTAGCACCAGGAGTTGCAGCTGGGGCAGTCGTAGCACTAGGAGTTCCAGCAGGGGCAGTCGTAGCACTAGGAGTTCCAGCAGGGGCAGTCGTAGCACTAGTAGTTCCAGCTGAAGCAGTCGTAGCACCAGGAGTTGCAGCAGGGGCAGTTGTAGCACTAGGAGTTCCAGCTGGGGCAGTCGTAGCACTAGGAGTTCCAGCTGGGGCAGTCGTAGCACCAGGAGTTCCAGCTGGGGCAGTCGTAGCGCCAGGAGTTGCAGCAGGGGCAGTCGTAGCACCAGGAGTTCCAGCTGAGGCAGTCGTAGGGACAGTAGTAGCGCCAGGAGTTCCTGCTGGTACAGTCGTAGCGCCAGCAGTTCCAGGTGGGGCAGTTGTTGCACCAGGAGTTCCAGATTGGGCTGTCGTAGGGACAGGAGTTCCAGCTGGGGCAGTAGTAGGGCCAGGTGTTCCAGCTGGTGCAGACGTAGTGACAGGAGTTCCAGCTTGGTCAGTCGTAGGGCCAGGAGTTCCCACTGGGGCAGTTGTTGCGCCAGGAGTACCAGCTTGGGCTGTTGTAGGGACAGGCGTTCCAGCTTGGGCAGTCGTAGCGCCAGGAGTTGCAGCAGGGGCAGTCGTAGCACTAGGAGTTCCAGCTGGGGCAGTCGTAGGGACAGTAGTAGCGCCAGGAGTTCCTGCTGGTACAGTCGTAGCGCCAGGAGTTCCTGCTGGTACAGTCGTAGCGCCAGCAGTTCCAGGTGGGGCAGTCGTAGCACCAGGAGTTGCAGCAGGGGCAGTCGTAGCACTAGGAGTTCCAGCTGGGACAGTCGTAGCACCAGGAGTTGCAGCAGGGGCAGTCGTAACACTAGGAGTTCCAGCTGGGGCAGTCGTAGCAACAGGAGTTGCAGCAGGGGCAGTCGTAGCACTAGGAGTTCCAGCTGGGGCAGTCGTAGCACTAGGAGTTCCAGCTGGGGCAGCCGTAGCACCAGGAGTTCCAGCTGGGGCAGTCGTAGCGCCAGGAGTTGCTGCAGGGGCAGTCGTAGCACTAGGAGTTCCAGCTGGGGCAGTCGTAGGGACAGTAGTAGCGCCAGGAGTTCCTGCTGGTACAGTCGTAGCGCCAGCAGTTCCAGGTGGGGCAGTTGTTGCACCAGGAGTTCCAGATTGGGCTGTCGTAGGGACAGGAGTTCCAGCTGGGGCAGTAGTAGGGCCAGGTGTTCCAGCTGGTGCAGACGTAGTGACAGGAGTTCCAGCTTGGTCAGTCGTAGGGCCAGGAGTTCCCACTGTGGCAGTTGTTGCGACAGGAGTACCAGCTTGGGCTGTTGTAGGGACAGGCGTTCCAGCTTGGGCAGTCGTAGCGCCAGGAGTTGCAGCAGGGGCAGTCGTAGCACTAGGAGTTCCAGCTGGGGCAGTCGTAGGGACAGTAGTAGCGCCAGGAGTTCCTGCTGGTACAGTCGTAGCGCCAGCAGTTCCAGGTGGGGCAGTCGTAGCACCAGGAGTTGCAGCAGGGGCAGTCGTAGCACTAGGAGTTCCAGCTGGGACAGTCGTAGCACCAGGAGTTGCAGCTGGGGCAGTCGTAGCACTAGGAGTTCCAGCAGGGGCAGTCGTAGCACTAGGAGTTCCAGCAGGGGCAGTCGTAGCACTAGTAGTTCCAGCTGGGGCAGTCGTAGCACCAGGAGTTCCAGCTGGGGCAGTCGTAGCACTAGGAGTTCCAGCTGGGGCAGTCGTAGCACCAGGAGTTGCAGCAGGGGCAGTTGTAGCACTAGGAGTTCCAGCTGGGGCAGTCGTAGCACTAGGAGTTCCAGCTGGGGCAGTCGTAGCACCAGGAGTTCCAGCTGGGGCAGTCGTAGCGCCAGGAGTTGCAGCAGGGGCAGTCGTAGCACCAGGAGTTCCAGCTGAGGCAGTCGTAGGGACAGTAGTAGCGCCAGGAGTTCCTGCTGGTACAGTCGTAGCGCCAGCAGTTCCAGGTGGGGCAGTTGTTGCACCAGGAGTTCCAGATTGGGCTGTCGTAGGGACAGGAGTTCCAGCTGGGGCAGTAGTAGGGCCAGGTGTTCCAGCTGGTGCAGACGTAGTGACAGGAGTTCCAGCTTGGTCAGTCGTAGGGCCAGGAGTTCCCACTGGGGCAGTTGTTGCGCCAGGAGTACCAGCTTGGGCTGTTGTAGGGACAGGCGTTCCAGCTTGGGCAGTCGTAGCGCCAGGAGTTGCAGCAGGGGCAGTCGTAGCACTAGGAGTTCCAGCTGGGGCAGTCGTAGGAACAGTAGTAGCGCCAGGAGTTCCTGCTGGTACAGTCGTAGCGCCAGGAGTTCCTGCTGGTACAGTCGTAGCGCCAGCAGTTCCAGGTGGGGCAGTTGTTGCACCAGGAGTTCCAGATTGGGTTATCGTAGGGACAGGAGTTCCAGCTGGGGCAGTAGTAGGGCCAGGTGTTCCAGCTGGTGCAGACGTAGTGACAGGAGTTCCAGCTTGGTCAGTCGTAGGGCCAGGAGTTCCCACTGGGGCAGTTGTTGCGCCAGGAGTTCCAACTGGGGTAGTCGTAGCCCCAGGAGTTCCAGCTGGGACAGTCGTAGGGCCAGTAGTTCCAGCTTGGGCAGTTGTTGAGCCAGGAGTTCCAGCTTGGGCAGTTGTTGCGCCAGAAGTTCCAGCTAGGGCAGTTGTAGCGCCAGAAGTTTGGCATGAGACTTTCGGGGAGAGACAAATTATAAATGTATCATCGGGAAATGAACAATGTATCATTCAAAAGGTGTTCATTACATCCGAATATATAAACAATAAACGACCAATAGTAATGTGATAATCTTATAATTTAACCATTGATGCTTGTATTCCTAAACAAATATGTAACGGTGAAGTAAAATGTTCTTTTTATCCACACAACAGCCGATTACACAAGCATGAACAGACAGCGCTCTTCGGTCACCTTTAAGTTAATTTCCACGTTTTTTCATCAATATTTTGTTTTAATAGTGATTAAATGAGATTATCAAATATATTTCAAAAGTCACTTTGGTTTATCAAAACAAAGATAGCCATAAGGTGCCCACATTCACTTCACTATGTATTAAAACAAGCTTTTTTTTAACGGAATTTGAACTGTATTTTGCCTGTTAAATTATGATCTCGTCTTGATAGTGAACGTCCATTATACCTCACTAAAAAATCATTATTTCTAGCAGCGCCCTCTCAACCAAAACGTTATTAACCATATAATCGACCTATAGTATATCTAGTGAATATACTTACCAGAAGCGGGAAGGGCGAGGCCCATCACCAATACAAACACCATCCACTCTCTGGTAGCCATCATGGTAGCCATGGTAACCGTGATCAGAAATCCGCTTACCAAGTCATCTCGGGGGTCTGGTGGATGGGAAGGGAACATGTAAATGATGTTATTTTGAATGAACAGTGAGAAGAGTAGTCAGTGAAGGATTGACCAAAATAAAATAAAATAAAATAAAAGTTATTGTCATAATTATTACCAAAGGTGGAATCTATTTTAATTGCTCTTATTCTGATTATTGTCGTCGTTATTGACATATCTGACATGTGTTTTGTGCTTGGAATATCACAACAGTACGTACATAGTTCTTTTGCCTTATTATCTTGTTGCTGGACTTACTAACTTGCTAAATCATGGGTAAATTGTCATACACTCTTAAAACTTTCAATAGTGTGAAAATGTTGGATTTTAATGATGAAATGGTAATTAATAATACGAAAAACAAGTTGTTTTTTTTTATACGAAATAAAAATATCATGAATAGTACAAGATTTTAGCTAGTTGTAAATGTTTGTGTAGGAAGAGATGGTAGGATTTTTATAAAAAGTTATAGGTTTCTACCTATAACTTTGACATTGACCTTGCTTCATGTTTCTAATTGTCTCAGATTGTTCTTCACAGTTCATAACGGTGTCCCAAAACTAAATACATTTACATGTATACTGTTACAAGTATTGATTGTGTGTGTGCGTGTTTTTGCGTGTGTCTATGCCTATGTGTTTTGAATTAATAAAAAAACATTATTAATATGTATATTTGTGTGTGTGCGTGCATGTGACTGTGCGGGCGTATTGTGCATGCACAACGATAATATCACGAATGGTTCGTGGCTGCGTGCCTGCGTGCCAAGTCAGAATCTAGTGATAAATAACATCGTTAACTTCAATTACGATCTTATACGCCCGGTCACATTTCACTTGATAGCGTAAACGGATTTCCGACGAATAGAACATTTGCAAAATGAAATAATCCGGTGGTGAAAGTAGTCTCCGTTGCTTCATGCAAAAACACATTCCGCCGGTTAAAACAACGTACCTCGCCTGACAAGGAACGGACAAGAAACGCATACGAATGGAGACGAACGGATTGAAAATTTTACTCTCCGTCGGGCGATATGTGACCGGACCTTATAGTACAGACATGGATCCTAGATAAACATTAGCATTGGACGCAGCAGAACATATCCCAATCAATCAGAGAACGCCACACCCAAGAGGAAAAGTTTGTAACCCCCTGCTTAAGGCCCAGTCCCATACTGACGATTTTCACGGCGACTCACAATGACTCACAACGGCTTACTAGAACGAATCGACTCGATTTAGCGGCGACTCAGAACGAATATTCGTTCTTCGTCGTTGTTCGACGAGTCTGTTCGTCCTTCTTTTGTATTTAACCATCGCCGGAGAAAAATAGTGGCAGAAACAAGTTGCGGTCCCATAGTGGCGATTTCTACGGCAACTCGCGACGTGGAGAAAATCGCTCTAGTCGTCGCGAGTCGTGTAATTCGTTTTTCAAACCGTTGCGCATCGCGAAGAACGCCGTGACTTGTGATAGCACAACGATAGTTTTGAACCGGTTCAAAACCATCGCCATGCCGCAACGATTTCCTCATATTCGTTCATGGAACAATCGGACAGTGCACAATATGAACAATCGGACTTGTTTGAGTTTGAGTTAAAAAACGAGCCCTTCTTATAATAATCCCACACTTCCCACTCTTCGTTTCTTGAAATTGGAAACATTGTTTGATCGTACAGAGAATATGTGTTTACTACTTTTTAAACAATTTCCAGAGCATATATTCCGGATATTGCATATAATTTGTGTAGTGGTAGACAAATATGCCCACCCAGATGCAAACAAAGCTTTACCCCATGGTGTTTGTATAATCTTCAATAATAATATCTGTTTTATATTAATTTTGATATTATTTGTAAACATATTATATTGTATACCTTTAAGTTCCCTCTCTCGCTCATATTATAATGAAGTAGTAAATGATGATAGTTATCGATGCATATTCTCTTTTTTATTGATAATTTATGAAAGCAGCAATCTGTATTATTTTATGGATACTATGGTTGTTATGGATACACAAATGTCACATATGTTAGACGTATTTATTATACGTAATCTGATTAATCAAATTATAGATGCTAGCATACTACTTAAAATGAAAATGTATGGGCGTCCCCTTGTTTCCTGTTCTTCTTCTTCCTCTTCCCCTCCCCCCTTCCTTCTCCTCTTCCTCTTCTTCTCTTTCTTTTTCTCCCTCTTCTTCTTCTTCCCCTTCTACTTCCCCTTCCCTCCTCATCCTCCTCTTCTTTTTCTTCTATTCCCCTTATCCTCTATCTACTCACCCTTATTTCCTCTCCCTCGTTTTCTCCTTCCCGATGTTGTTCTCCTCCCCCTCCTCCTTTCTTCATCTCCTCCTTCTTCTTATTCCCTTAATATTCTAACTCAAACTGCAATCGTTCGTGGATGTATTGTGCATGTTAACTTTGTAGGCGAGCTATATAGCGAAATATGGCAAACTATTTCATCCACATTCAGGACATACCTTGCTGGTTACATGTTCTACCACAGTCATAATGTTGTCCCGTTGGTTTCGTGTCGGTTCATATTGGTTCGTTCTGGTTCGTGTTCATTCGTTCTGATTCGTTGTAGTTCGTCGTAAAAATCGCCACTAATGGGAATAGAACGGAAAGCGGCGATCTTCACAACGAAGCGAAACGTGTCGCAGCTAATTGCAACGATGTGGAACGACTTGACACGAATATGCAACGGCATAATTATCAACAACGAATTTTGGTTAAAATCGTTGTGGCGTGCCGACTGTTTTGAACAGTCTAAGACAGCAATTTAGGCTCCGCTTTCACGATTTTCTTCACGATGCGTAACGGTTTTGGGGAAGAATCGATACGATGTAATACGATGCAACACGACCTAAGCGGTTTTCTCGACGAATGTCAAGTCGTTGCGAGTCGCCGTGAAAATCGTCAGTATGGGACTGTGCCTTTACATGGCCACCTTTATTGGGGGTTTTCTAAAGAATGTGCGAACTGGCGCGTATTCTAACTTTAACAATGTCAATGCCCCGAAGTTGCACTACGCTCCACACACGTCGCACAATAGAATTGTAAATCTGGGACATGTGAAAAGTTCATATTTTAGATATAATTTCTTTGGGGGGAGAGGGGCGGGTAGGTTAACTAGTAAAAAACACAGTGATACAATAACACTCAGTGGCGGATCCAGGGGGGGGGGGGGGTTAGGGGGTTTAACCCCCCCCCCCCCCTTGGGCTGCCAAGTGAAAATGTATCAGTGAAAAAAGTGAGAAAAAAAATCACTTACGGGGGTTCAAAATAGCCAAAAAAATTTCGCCGCTTCGCGGCTCATGGACGATGCTCCGCATCGTCATTGTGTCAACCCCCCCTTAGCAAAAAGCTAGATCGTTATTGGGTCAACCACCCCCCCCCCCTTAGCAAAAAGCTAGATCCGCCCCTTACACGAATACGTGCCTTCGCAGTTGTTTTTTTATTACTTGACTTCTGTGACATCATAATACCATTCAACCATCAGTCAGCTAGATGAACAAAAGATATTGGTATGTCCACTGATCACCTATTTACAATAGCATTGTATGCTTTATACAATGCCCACTCACCATGAAAAGAAGGGTTTCAATGAAAACATCCAACGCTAATGCAATAAGGTACTTAGTGGGTGAGAACATATCTTTTGTTTATGTTTATCTAGCTGATCGATGGTTGAATGGTATTGTGATGTCACAGAAGTCAATAGTTTCTGTTTTTTTAGGGGTGGATCTTAGCAGGTAGAATAAAAATAATATAAACAATAATATAAAAAATGTACATCAAATAGTCAACAGATATGTGATGTTTTCATTATTATAGATCAACCAAAGTCTTTAATTTTTTCAATTTAGTCACCCTTTAATGAAAATGAGCGCCCATCGCTTACATTAGAATGACGCAAGTGTGAAATTGATTGCTCCGTTACTTAATATGAATGACTAAATATGAATTTGAATGACGATATGTCGATCCAAGCGCGGATTAGGTGAAATTGAATGCTGCTGATATGAAATTGCATGAGAAAATAGCGAAATTGACCGGGAAAACCTATATATCTGGGTCCACAGGTGCAAAATGGTTTCACAGGTTACTGGTAGTCCATTTCCTTTTAGCCCAGACTATTGTTATGCCACTGATGAGAATTCGGGCCATCATGTTCAAGTTTCTGTAACTTATCGTAACATGTAAGCAAGATAAGAACTATTTCATTGTTTCTTCATGATTATTCTTTAAACATTACAGAACTGTTAAAAAAACACATTGAAATTAGATCAAAGAACCTGAAAAAGAATCACATTTTGTTTTTGTTCATCGCGCTTGAAACCACACAAGTGTCTTTTTCATTTTATATACCACAATGAAAGGGTATGTACTACACTTCATTACTATGTAATGTTGCAGCCATTTAAGACCAGACAAATACAATCGAGGTATAGAATAAAACATCATTGAGGGTTTTAGCGGCAATCTAGCCATATGATCGGCTGAATCAGCATCGCGTAGACTTTTCATGTCCGCTGGTTTCCCGTTAAGGAGAGAGAATGTGAGAGAGATTTTCTTTCTCATTTTCGCACTCTAAACATAGCGGTATTTTTTTTATTTGGGACTATCACAATTCCGCTAACATTTTAAAATTTCGCTCATATAATATATGTCAACATAAAGTTACTAGATCTATCGAAGTTAAATTTGATTTAAATGCTTCTTTTCAAAGGACTATTGTCACTGAACTAAGTATACATGTACAACACGACATTATTTAGATTTAAAACTTAAGTCTGCACCCGAGGTGTCTTAACTCAGTCTTAACTGCTATATTATGCATGCACTCGCACGATTTACGATAGTCATACGACATAAACAAGATATTATCAAACTGCAATGAGCGACCGAAAGTGTAAACAGATAAGAACATAAATTTATTGCGCGTATAAATTTGCTCGTGATGACAAAGATTGCGCGCGTTAACTGAAAAGGAACGCTTGAAAGTTATCTTTCATGCTCTCTCGGCCTCTTCGATCTTTACCCTACCACTCAATCAAAAGACTGCAAAATGTCCATACGGAAACAAAACAAATTAATTGTTTATCGTGCAAAAGAAAGACATTATTTAGTTTACATTTGTAAATTACATTAATTAGATTAAAAGTGATATAGCTGTAAAATAGTTGGTTAGTGTATATACCGTGTCGTCCAATTACGACAGCCAAATACGTTTATGAGATGTATCAATAATTTAGTTTGAGCGTATACAACAATTATATGTTTTCCAGGCCAATTTCCCACATTACGCGCCCAAATTCGTTTTATGTGCATTCAATTTCGTCAAATTGCCGTGGAGTTGTCGCTTTGGTCATTCAAATTCATATTCCGAGCATCCATATTCGTATATGGGCACCCAAATGTCAAATCGCGAACTTCAAATTCGCAAATGGGCATTCGATTTCATCATTGGGCACTATTTTCAACAAATGGGCATTCAATTTAATACGGCAAGCTTGACAATTGCTCGTTTGTGCATTCAATTTCGTCAATGGGTGACCAATTTCCAGACATGCTCATTCAATTTAAGTTACACAAAAAAAACATCCATACGTATTCACAAATAAACATACTGCATTTATTTATACAACCACATAAATAGTTACGCACATATAGGCGTACCCAGGGGGAGGGTTGGGGGTTCAACCCCCGGTCTCGACCGTCATTATCGCTGGTCTCGGGCCTCGAAAAGTGCGCATAGCCCTGGTCTCGGCCTCAAAAATGTCGAAAATGTCCGGCCTCGGCTTTGAAAATTTCCTACGACTACCCCCCCCCCCCTACACACACACACACACACACACACACACACACACACACACACACACACACACACACGCACACACCCCTCACAGGATTCTCAAGCACTGGGTCTTGGTCTCGACCTCGAAAATTGTAGACCGGACCTGGTCTCGGTCTTGAAAATGTTGTAAATTCGCGGTGCCGGCTTCGGAAATCTTCTACGACTACCCCCACCCCCGCTGACAGAATATTTTTCTGAAGAAACCCCCCCCCCCCCCCCCCCCTTGAACAAATCCTGGGTACGCAAATGGTTACGCTCACATAAACACACGCACACACATTCACCTTTTTTTCTTACATAGTCTCAACCATTATTTCATCGTGCTATATTTTTCATTTTTGAGATATACTTTTTAACATTGAATCTTCACTTTTCGATATTCCTCGGTCCCGTTTGTCTAGATCTGTTTGATGTTCAATTATGTAATTTGTATTTTCTTATTTGTACATTCATTCGTTCATCATTTTGTCTTAACTTTATCATCATGCGAGTGCATGTTATTTCATCACATGATGTTATTTGTCATGTGATTGTTATTGTATCATAATTTTTGTTCACCATTTTGTATTTGTATTTCTATCATGTTTTCTATATCATACATGTACCACTATGTTACATAACATGTCCACTGCACATTTTTAATTTGAATGCCAATGTAATGAACTTCTTTGCCTATGCGCGAAATTGAATGACCGAAATGAGACCCGAGACTGCTAGAGATGAAATTGAATGCCCATTGACAAAAATCAGTGCCTATCGCTTACAATAGAATGGCGCAAGTTTGAAATTGGTCGCTCTTTTACTCAATATGAATGACCAAAAACGATTTTAAATGACGATATGTCGATCCAAGCGTGGATTAGACGAAATTGAATGCTGCTTATATTAAATTGCATGAGAAAATAGCGAAATTGACCGGGAAAACCTATATTATTTGATCATGTGTTATGTCTGTTCAGTGTCATTCAACGTTGACAGTGTGTATGTATTTCAATTTCGACCGCTGGATATCATTACCATGATTATGTTATGATTGGTAAACTGCACAATCAGACATTTAGTTAATTTTAATTAAATAAAACAAAATCAATAGGGCAATCAACCCTATGAGTATGAGAGGAAATAAATAAATAAACAAATAAATATATATAATAAATTATATTGTAGGCCTACGACAAATATTGATACTGCCAGGAACGTATGAATCCTGAGTCGACTGACCCGACAAAATTGGTTGAAATTAAATTAAATGATATTTATAAAGACGAATACAAATTCATTTTCATTATAAACAAAGTTCATAAAGCTATCAGTAATTAGGTCTTCGTTATTTTGTTAACTCATCAAAATACTGCGACTTCCTTCTACAAAGAATGCACAATGTTTATTTTACTAAGATTGATTTGCAAATGCAATCACGCACGTGCATGGGTCTTTCTTCTCAACATGAATCCAGCATGAAAGCCCTGGGGTCATCTCGCAAGAATCATCAATTGTCATCGTGGTGTCAACTACTCTATGTACGCCGATGACACTCAGATTTACATAACTATGTCACCTGGCGATAGGGTTGCTGCTGTTAACTCACTGAGAGAATGTCTCATGGACGTCAAAGCCTGGTCCACTACCAACAGACTCCGTCTGAACGAAGACAAATCTGAGCTCATCCATTTTTCGTCAGAGTTCAGGAGTACAGATCCTCTAGCAGGTTTAACCACTCAGGATGGAGTAATAAAGACTTCTGAATGTGTTAGAGACCTTGGTTTTACTTTGGACAAACACTTAACTCTTAAACACCATATCACAAACATCTGCAAATCTGCATCTTGGGGTGTTTTCAAAATAGGGAAGATCAGGCGTCTGCTTGACCAATCATCCGCTGAGCGACTCGTCCACGCATTCGTCTCCTCTCATCTGGACTACTGCAACTCTCATATATCCCCTCTCCAACGTATCCAAAATTCAGCCGCTAGATTAGTCACCCTTAGAAGGAAACATGACCATATATCCCCTGTTCTCCGCTCACTTCATTGGCTACCGGTCCATTCCCGCATTACTTTCAAGATTTTACTTCTCACATATAAAATCACACATAATCTTGCCCCCATATATCTTCAAGACCTAGTCTTCCTTCGTTCCTCCTCTTCTGCCAGACCCCTCCGTTCTTCTTCCTGTTTCCATTTACTTCATGGCCCACGTACAAAAACTCGTTATGGTGACCGAGCCTTCTCGTCCATTGCCCCCACCCTTTGGAACAAACTCCCACCCCATATTCAGAATGCCACATCTATCGAATCATTTAAAATCCTCCTCAAAACCCATCTGTTTAAGCAGTTGTAATTTTCTGGAGGCGCACACAGTTAGTAATTAAGTATTGTATTATACATGTATTTCTTATTAGGTTGTATAACCTATTGAGGGCCATTCTTTGAAAAGTGAAACTTTTTCGGAAAAATTGAAGTTTTATTTTTCTGTAGTTTTGTTCCATTTTTGGAATGATCCATGTGTAAAGTTTCATGAAATACATGATTTGAAGTTTAAAATGAAACTTTTTTACTCATTTGCATAAATTTACATATTTCAATATGTTTCTAATAATCATAATTCAGAAAATAATCAAGATATCAAAAGGATAATTAGCAAGCTCATTCTTCTCACTTTCCTGTACAGGTTGATACCAACTTTGTAAAAATTCAACCTTTCATTCTTTTCTAAACCCGATATTATAAAATTCCCATTTTCCCATTCATATTGTACATGTCACACACGTGACCACCCCAAAATGTCACACACGTGACCAGACGTTGCCACATAATTAAGTACTATAAAAAACAACGGTTTGATATAATTCTCATTCATTGCTATTGTTGTACTTACAAATGTATAGTACTTCTCTGGTAATAAGATGAACATTATAGCTATTCATATTTTAAAGAATTTTCCAAATGAAATTTAGTTATGAAAAAAGCGCTCCGTGCGAAGTCACACACGTGACCCATGCCATTTGACCTCTGACATTGAGTTACGTAATCCTTATAAAATCTTTTGTGTTAAGTTTGAAAGACTACAACATATTCAAGTCACATATGAAGTAAAAATCATTATAGTCTCATACTTACTGAAATATAAGCATCCCATTTCAAAATTTGTCATGTTTTGGGTCACACACGTGACCAAGAATGGCCCTTGATTTCGTTCGAATTTGTATTATTATTATTCTTCCGATTTTGTCCGTCGCATATCTCAAGATCGCATGAATCAATTGTCATGAATCGTCACATGAAGATAGATCATGATCTAACTTAGAACTGCGAAGCTTTTCAGTGACGTCACATCACTATGACGTCATCAAGACGCCATTTTGTCAAATTTTAATAATCATCATATCTCAGTCATGAAATATCAATTTCAATTCAAATTTCGCATCAATATTTATCAGGTCAATGTTCATCTTTTAAGCTCATGCGCATGCAATTACACTAGACGCGCGCGTATGCGTCCGTCAATTAAAAAAATATATTTTAAAATGCTTAAAACCCTAACCCGAGTAATTTACTATATGTTTCAGACAATTTTAAGCGTTTCAAAAATGTCCGCGCGTGCGCGTCAGCGCGCGCGTATTTGCGCGCGTAACGCAAATGAACAAGAAAAATGTCGTTTTTTCACATGTTTTGTAATCCTTACACATTCCTTAATGCACCCTATCATTTTGAGCCATTCTTGACTCATAATAACGGAGTACGCGCGCGTCAAAGTCAAAATTACGCGCGCACACAAATTGGCAAAATATGGTAAAAACATCATTTTTTTATTTGGCCATAACTTTTTAAAAAGTCCACAAACACCCAATTTTCTTTTAATATTCAGATAGATTATGAGTTGTAAATACGAATTCATACCTCATTTATGCCGAGTAAATGTTATAAAGTCATCATATTGACGGTTAAAGTTGAAAATGCGCATTTTAACTTATTTTAATCGATTTTGAAATCAATCACAGCAGTCTTCCGACCATATCTCGCTTATTCTCCGTTTATTTTCTCCCAGATTTCAATATGTTGTAGCTGAGGTTATACTCTAAAAGTGCTGTGGTTTAAATTATCTAATAATATGAATTCAGGAACTATAATGTGTCTCTATACAATTGTGATTAGTCTGCCACGCGTATTTGCGCGCGTAACGCAAATAAATAGGGAAAATGCCGTTTTTTCACATGTTTTGCAATCTTGATACATCCCTCAACTCACCCTATCAATTTGAGTCATTGTTGACTCTTAATAACGGAGTACGCGCGCGTCAAAGTCAAAATTACGCGCGCACGCAAATTGGCAAAATATGGTAAAAACATTCTTTTTTTATTCGGCCTAACTTTTTAAAAAGTCCACCAACACCCAATTTTCTTTTAATATTCGGATAGATTATGAGTTGTAGATACGAATTCATACCTCATTTATGCCGAGTAAATGTTATAAAGTCATCGTATTGACGGTTAAAGTTGAAAATGCGAATTTTAATCAATTTCAATCAATGTTGAAATCGATCACAGTGTACTTTAATTTGACCATATCTCGCTTATTTTCCATCAATGTACTCGCAAATTTTGATATATCGTAGCTGATGTCCTGCTCTATTCGCAATCTATTCACACCATTTATTTTTGTTCACTGGATCCTGATGAATTGTTTGATTGGAAAGAAGAGTTCAAATCTGTTACAAATTGAGGGTTAGCCAAAACGTATGTTATCGACCTATAACTGCTGAAGGAATTATGCTATCAATTTGAGATTTCGCATGTAGATAGGGATTTGCAAGCCCATCATTTCATAAGTTAACACCAAATCGCGAAAATGCATATTTCATTGTCATATTTACCGTTAAAGGTCAAATAAATCAAGCATGAATACTCAATAACCCGCGGCCGCGGACATGAAATTCAGCACACATGTATGGTATAATGAAAGGAAAATTGTTTATAAGATAAGATCGGATTATGAAAATGGCGTTAAGGATATGTAAATTAGGTTCAAAGGTCAAAAAATTCACTGTTACAATGACAAGTGCAGTGTGCAATCACTGATCTATCTTTCCCGATTTCCCATTTTCGTTAAGAGATCAAATGTTGGTCTCGCGGTATAATTTGTGACACAAGATCAAAGGGTCGTGGGTTCGAATCCAAGGCAATATTTTTTAACTTTCTTTTTTTTTTCTTTTTTTCAGGGGGGGGGGGATCTATTATTATTGATATGATGATTGAGTAGTTATTTTTGGAATCATCCTTTCATTATAATAAATCGATATGTATAACCTTAATTCGTCAAAAGTGACGAATTCAACATCTAGTTTCTTATTTGTTACTGTGACTTTGGTGTTGTATTGTTTTTATGCTATCGTGTTTACTCGTTTTCCTATTTAGACAGACCACCAGTGCGCTTAGAAACGCCCGTATAAAGCGCCATATAAATGCAATTATTATTATTAATAATATTTATGCCAAATTTGGCTTCAATCTAGTGGTAAACATGAGAGAAGATAGAGCATAATACGTGTGGTTTGCGGTTACACCATGTATAAGGAGAGGATTGGTTAGTCCTGAGAAGGACTGTTGGTATTCTTTCTAGGATAGTCCTAAAAAGGACTGTGATAGTCCTAGAAAGGACTGTTGGTAGTCCTGGAAAGGACTGTTGGAAAAACAAATTGACAATTGATAAGCATATAATGGCAAGTGAAACAACATGACCAATTGGCATTTGCACAACTCCCACTTGGACATCACGTGTAACTTGGCTCCGACTGGAAACCAATTGGATTCAAGTGGTTTCAAACTATGCTGTAACTGGTCAATTTGAACCTCCTATGTGTAATCTGGCTTTGCCAGTTAAGGGAATAGTTCATTATACATATGTTTGATATTGCAGTAATGTATATTTTAAAAGGAGGACGGGGTGGCGTGTCTGTTGCCACAATGTGTCCAGAATGGGCTGTTTTCAAGCCATGTCTGGGCAATAAATCGCGATACGGCTTCTACCGGCCCATTACGTGCGTGCGGAAAACAAACCCATAGTGAGTCTTTACTACCCGAAGTGAGTTTTTACTACCCGAAGTGTTACCCTCAAACATAGAACAAGAGTTGACAGCTATCGAAGTGCCTTGAAAAAAGAAATTTCATATACCAAATGAAAGAAGAATAACCCATTTTTACTGATATAATATAATATTTAAACAAATAATATGGGAAAATATTGAAAATAAAGCATGATCCATTCCGCAAAAAGAAAAAACAAATTAAGCTTCAGAAAAGTAGAAACTTTCATTATGTATTACCCGTTGGCAAAACCGAAACTTGAATATATGATTAATCATATATTTATAAGACTTCACACCAAATATTCTGTCAAAATGTTTTTTTAGAGGGCAGTCCCAACAGTACATTTTCGTGTAGTGTGTTGTGCGACTTGCCAAGTATAACTTACTGTACCGGTATACACACTGCAAAACAAGTGTCAATTTCCAACTCTGGAAACAGAATTAAGAAGTAGCAAGACAATTAAATCGTTCTTGTGTGATGTCTGGAAAGAAGGGTAGCTGTTTGCGCTGCACGAGTGACTAACTACATTCATTTTTATCTGACCGTGCATTTTTTGTTTTATATGCCGATATTCGATGCGTGGAGATGAGAGAAAAACATTTTCAACGCAATATTCGCAAAATTTGAAAACAATAAGGGGATCCTTTCGTGAAGGGGTACCGAAACGTGTTGTTCACTTGCACTTGTAATATTTAGAAAGGCTTTTTGTAAATGTCTACTCGAAGTGCATACGTATTTGTTTTTGTACTCAAGTGTCAACCAATTTAGGTGTGTTTTTATAAAATAATGCGTAAACTAGAAGTGCAAGAATAAGGGTTATTTTTCCTTGCCATTCGTACGGGATTCGTACCCGTATTGTGATTAAAGTGGGTTTTAAATAACTTTCTGAAATATACTCACAAACTCCGGGCAGGCTGGGGGAGGGGGCAATATGCTATATTTCATTTTTGTATTCAATAGGATATTTGAGAATTGACGCAGCATGGATTGACTGACAAACTGGGAGGGGGGGGGGGGGGGGGGGGGGTCGGGGTTTGCATTTCTGAACAATGAACAACATTGCATAGCCCAGTACCCACCACACTCATTTGAATCTTTTTAATACTCGCACTGCCCCCTCTCTCCTTCACTGCCTGCAGCATGGTGTCCATTGCTTGTATTTATCTGAACGTATATTTAGTGCTTGGATGCCGAACTTGACGAACGGCTGACCGAATGTTTTATAATACACTGATACAATCCTATAACTTATTTAACTAACTATGTTTTACCTTAACCCTAAAAAGGCCGGGCTATTTGAGTCTTTCTACGGCCGGGGGGGGGGGGGGCATTATGGCCCCCCCTTAAAATCTCGGCCGCGAAGCGGCCGATCGCCGTGAAAATTTGCACACATGTTCATTGAAGTGTATAGAATACAATGGTAATTTAATTTTGTTTAAAGAAATTCATTAATTTGCATATTTATGGTAATTTATGCAAATAAAGTCATAAATTTCATATTTTTACCCATAAATCATATATTCTTCATAATTAAACATTGGTTATCACTACATATGTTCTTTGGAACATTTGGAATAATGATACAACAACAACATTTGGAAGAGCCAGGTTCTTCCTTATGTTTTCTATTGTTTTTATAATTTCTTATGTATTTCCTTGTTTTTTTAAACTTATGTATTTTATTGTTTTTGTTGTTTATTTTATCTATAACTATAATTCAAATATTTTGAACACCAAAACAAACACCTTAAATGTAAACAAGATGAAATAACCAATGATATATCTCTTTTACGAAAACTGATATTTCCATATGTTTGTACACAAATCACGAAATTGAGCGATTTTCGAGCTGACATGCATAGACAAAAGGTCACGTGACTTCGTAACGGTAGGTCCGATTTTCAAAAATTTTTGTTTTAAAAGATGCGCAAGTCCCACCGCTCAGTCACTTCGCTCCCTAGGGCTTGGTCGCTTCGCTCCCTCGCAATGTCTCACTCTCACCTCTGGCTCAAAGTTGGCAACCTGTGAGTGTGGTTGGGCATGAGTCCCTACACACAACAAAATATTGTGCCCCCCTTAGATCTTTGCCCCCCCCACCCCCCCCCCCCCCCCCCCCCCCCCCCCCCCCCCAATCCAAAACTGCTTCCGGCGCGCCTGTATTTCAGCCATTTCCAAACAGATTTTGGTCAAACAAAATTTATTCTGCCTTTAATATTATGTGCTCTTAAATAAGTTTTTCATTGCCTCACACATTTCTTTTTCTTCCTTGAAGCACCCCTTATACCAAAAACTGAACTATCCCTTAGATTATGTTAGGTAACATTTTGTAAACATGGTCACGTGTATAATGGTTGTACTCATTAGAATTTGTGGATTTGTTGTTGTATACCCACCTAAATAAGCAAGACAATACGAATATATATACATTGCGGATGGTGATGATGTTGAGAACACTGATAACAATGACGGTGAAAGTGGCAATGACGAGTTGATATCATGATATTGATGATAATGGTGGTGATGGTGATAATGGTGGTGATGGTGATGAGGAAGAAGATAATGATGATAATAATGATGTAGTAGTCGATTATGATTATAATGGTTTTGAAAATGCAGCTTATCACAATGAAAGATTTACCACCTTGCCCTAGGGTAGCCACGGGGGGCACGGGGACAGAAAATTTCCCCTAACACAATTAGATACATTCCTATTAAAATAAAGAGCTTTCTTTCAATAAGTTCGTCCACGCTATGTCACATAACCCCCTCCCCCAATACAGAATCTATGTTAACCCTGCGTATGCCATACGGATAGAGTGGCATTCTTGCACGTATGAACAGGAAAGAGGCCTGGGCCTAGAGTTCAAGGGGGCGTAATCAGTGTGCTGTTTTTTCCCCCACTGGTTCACAGTAAGAATTGTCTACCGGTCTTCTCCCAGCCAATCCAGGAGCATCACACCCAAATCAAAGTCCGAATCCAATCAATGGGGGCAACTCGCTGATCGGTTTTTATTATTATTTCCGGCATTATCATGATTTATCTCCTGTAAAGCAGGTGAAAATTGTATGTCAAAATCATATATTCTAACAATGCTTACTGAATGTTTCGATGAAAAGGAATTTTGTGCATTGTTGGGACAAACAAAAAAACGCTAAATGTAGATATGATATACAGTATCTCGTCAACAACACGTGTGTGCATGGAGCACCTTCACGGGCTAAAAAAAAGAGTAGTTATCAATTGTAAAGTTGCAATGAAGTTGAAATATCGCGAATACGATCAAATTAAGAGGCCCAATTGGGTAGTATTTTACATCTGTCCACACTTTTACTGTATCATGAATATCTTTCCAACCAGCTACCCCGTTAAACCATACATTGCCGGAACCTTATCATATGGGAAATCCAAAAAGAACAAACAAACACACATCCATTATAGTACTAAATCATCTGTAAGTGAAGGATATCCATATCATTTCATTACAGGCTTAGTCGATTATATTTATTAACATAATATTGTTTGAACTAAATTACATCTTGTCACACTGTTAAAACGCGGTTTTAAAAAAACGCTGTGTAAAAATGCTTGTTGAATCTTTTATACAACTTTAGGTGTAGCATGAATAGTTGTAGAAAGAAGGGTTGTGTAAAGCGGCCATTGTTTAAAAGCGTTGTTGACAAGTGTTAAAGGGATCTAGTAACTTTGTTGACATGTGCAAAAAGTAATGAATGGTTGATGCAATGTATATTATTGTTATCTCATATGTCCACAGGGTATTGTGTGAAAATTTCAAGTCAAATGGACATTGCATGGCCAAGTAATGAGCGAAAATGCAAAGTGATATTCAATAACTCACTGCACTCACTTTGTACACAGAAGAAAAACTCGCCCGGAGTTTTTCTTATCTGAATACTTCGATCGTACATATCTTTGTAACGAAAGGGAAATTTGAAAAAAACGAAACCTGTCCCATGATTTTATTGTTAATACGAATACAACAAGGTATGAGGGAACCGCTAGAATGAAAAATTAATTTTGAGGATTTGGACAATGTTACTTAGTCCCTTTAAATCACGTGATAGTTTCGACCGCGAAATTACCGCGACAAATCCTCTTTTGTCCCCAGCAGACCAAGCGAACCGAGTTAGCGCAGTCAGTAGCGTGTTAGACTTATAACCCAAAGACCCCCGGTTCGATTCCGAACTTGCCGCTTTTTAGTACAATCCTTTTTGTATTTTCTATTTTAACAACAGGGTTGTTTAGAATGTATTCTAAACAACAGTTGACAAAATTAGAACAACAGTTGTGTAAACTTTAAACAACTGAGGTTGTTGAATGTTTTTAACAGCAGTTGGATGGTTCATAATTATGTTAAACAGCGGTTGTTGAAAATTGTCAACAAGTTGTTGAATTTGTTTACACAGCGTTTTAACAGTGCACATAGGCGCCGGAAGTGGGGGGGGGGGGGGGGGGGGGGGCAGGGGGGCGGCCGCCCCCCCCCCCCCAATCCAAAAAGTGGGGGGGCAAAACGCGGTTTTTACCCCCCCCCCCCAAAAAAAAAAAAAAAGCCCCCGCCCCCTCAAAAAAAGGAGGAAAAAGAAAGAAAGAAAGAAAAAGGAAAAGAACAAATTAAATGTCAGCCAATACTTGTTAATTCTAACGTTTAAAAACTGAGCAATCCGGAGGTCTCGGGTTCGATTCCCGGCGAAGCCTATTTTTCTTTGCTCATTTTCAATCATTTAAATATTTCTAGTCAGTTTCCTCTATGTTTGAATTTAATTAATACAAAAAAAAAGCTGTATCACTTCGCGTGATCCTGCGCCTTTCTCTATAAAAGTTGATTTAATTATCCTTGGGATTGGCCCAGTTTATAAAGCTTCTGACTAACCGAGCATTGAAAAGGGTTTCATGGGAACAACCGCCATTCAAAGGTCTTCGTGGCTTGATGGTTTGAGCACCGGTCTAGCAATCCGGAGGTCTCGGGTTCGATTCCCGGCGAAGCCTATTTTTCTTTGCTCATTTTCAATCGTTTAAAAACCGAGTTATTCATCCATTTAAAATTTTCGCCGCGCGCTTTGCGCACAAACACTTTTATCTCAGTTTGTTGTGTAACTTGCATTTGTGGTTGTACGTCTGGGGTGGGTTTTTCTGTACCGGTACACGTACTTCCTGTGTAGGCTATTATTGGTCTATTGTTTGTGCGACGTGCACCAAATCGCACCAGTCCCTCGGGACTCATTTTTAGCTGTAAGCTATGATGTTGGATCATACAAATGTGGCATGGTTTATGTTTGTATGCACCGGCCCTCAAACGGCCCTCAAAGATTACTTTCGATTTTCACCGAGATTGCAGGTGCAATCAATTATCAAGCGGGTTCGTTCTATTCACATCGGACGGAACAAAAGGCCCCCAAAAGACCTAGTAACCGTGACCATTCAGGCGTATTACGAGCGGTTTTCTGTGTGCGTGCGCGCATGACTTTACTAGGATTGGTTTTGTGTTCAAGTACACTTGCTCAGCGGAGTCTTTTCACTTGTGTGAGCATGTTTTTGACATTCATCTTCACGACTTCGGCTCGTAAAAAAACTAATGTAAGCAAGCAGACCTGTACGTACCCTACTTGCCGAGCACTGCGCTCCCCGACGTGGCCGGGGATCTAAAACGCGCGCATCAATGTACTAATACTCATAGCACTCGGCGCCAGTGCAGGTGGTACATTAAAAAAGTCGCGAATAATAATGATTTGTAAGATCTACACAATGCCAACGATTCTGTATTCTACTTACAAAATTGCATGACATTTGAAAGCTTATCAGAAACAAACTAAAAATTAACAAAAAACAGCAACAAAATAACAGCACTAAATGTCGCTAAAAGGGAGCAAACATTTGATTATTAGCGTGTTCGTTAGTAGCACTTGTTTTTGGTAGCTGCCAATTTGTAAGCTAAATATATATCTGCCAGGTAGTGGGTGTAATACATTTAGCCACGCAATCATTACGATCAAAGCTAAAAAGTGAAGCCGATCATGTTGTATGCACACAAACAAGATGCGCCCTTGCCAAATTAGTGGAATTGTAATTTTATGAAAAATAGCAATTTAATGGAGTTTTAAACATACCCATTTTTATATTTACTGGGAAATGGGTTGCAAAGAAATTACGATTATGGGAACCGTACCATTCCCGTCTTAATATTCCCTGACATGATGGAACAACGATGGCGACAATGATCATGATAATGTTGCATACAACTGTGTTGATGATAATGGTTGGATTAATTGGGAGACCATGGCTTACATGTGGGGCTCACCTTACGTATTTCTTTTATTATTTTTGTTAGACTTACGAGTCTTTTCAAAGAGGTAGTAAACGAGCAGGATGCAAAATGATCTCCATTCCGGCGTGGATTTATCAGAGAAGAATGAGCGCTAATCGCAGTCGATTAGGCAATGGACGGATTAGTAGGCGCGGTGTGCGATGCGGGGCCGGGGCGCGGCGCAGCGGGGGATCGATGTGATCTGGCATTGCCGCCATGCATCAGTGCATTTGAATAGTTAGCTTTTAAAAATCCGCGAGTGCTACGCATTGATAACGCAGTGTTGACATGCAGCACACGCAGTCCCAAACATGCCAATTAGCATCAACCAATCAAAATCATTACCTTGTTGTTAGGGGCGGAGTCAAGTTTTGGCCCCTCGATCCCCGAACGAACCAAGCGCTCTATGTTCAAACTTTTGGTGAAAACCAAGATGAACATGCCTTAGAAAAACGCTAATATTTCACTTATTATTGCACCAAATTCCTAGCAAATTTCATGAAAATGTAGAGGAAACTCCATTCAATCGAATACACTAAAAAAAAAAAAAATCATTTTTTGTTTACAATTTTAACTTTCAACTCATTTTTCTCGCTTCAAGCTCAAGCGACAAGTGTAACCTTTTGTGGTGGCAAATCACATATTGCCTCGGTCACTTTGCTCCCTCGGGACTCATTCTTGGCTGTAAGCTATGTTGTTGGATACTACATAATGTGGCATATGTTTTTTTTTTATGCACCAGATTGCACCATTTCAAATATAAAAATGCAAAATCTTCCTCGTGGGAGGGGGATACCCCCTCCCAAACCATCCCCCTCTGGCTCTGCCCCAGCCCTCAGTCGCTTCGCTACCTCAGGACTCATTTTTAGCTGTAAGCTATTATGTTGGATCATACAAATGTGGCATATGGTTTATGTTTTTATGCCCCAGATTGCATCATTTCAAGTATAATAATGCAAAATCTTCCCTGTGGGAGGGGGATACCCCCTCCCAAACCCTCCCCCATCTGGCTCTTCCACAGCCCATGGTCGCTTCGCTCCCTCGGGACTAATTTTGGGCTGTAAGCTATGTTGTTGGATCATGTTTTTATGCACCAGATTGCAAAATTTCAAGTCCAAAAATGCAAAAGCTCCCTTGACCGTGGGGTGGGGGGGGGGGGGGGGGGGGGTTGGCAACCCTGTAAATCTGGTCGGGCATGAGCCCCTAAACACATAAATCGTGAGCCCCCTTCGGGTTTTGCCCCCCCAATCCAAAACTGCTTCCAGCGCGCCTGATAGTGCATGATGAAAAAAGGACAGGAAGGAAAACACAAATCATTACTGTTTTCTCAATGCTGAGACTCCATCTTAGAATTTACAGCAAAAACAAATTATCTATCTCCAAACCTCTGTGTTTCTGCGTCATCCAAACCTCTGTGTATCTGTGTCATTGTGAGCTTTAAATCTTATAATACGCTCCCGGTATACAATCATCACACTCATTCAGAGCGCATTTGCAGGAACCGGTACGGTATAGGTGCGATGTATTGTTTGCATACATTGACGTCTACTGCATATTCTCATTTGCAATCATTATGATTAATTTCGTGCGTGTTTTGCACAAAATGTCAACGACGAAAGTCAAAACGCCATTTAAAATAATTGAAGGGAACAGTTTTGGAAAAAACACCCTACACACACCTATCACGCGAAATAATTAAACATAACTAAGAGGTCCGACTTCTTCGTGCAACTGCATTCTCCATTGCTACAATTATGGATGCGAGTCTTGGGCCATGACAAAGAACGACAGAAAAAGAGTTGACGCTTTTGAGATGTGGTGCTACAGAAGGCTTTTACAGGTGTCTTGGCAAGATAGAAAGACAAATGTATGGATTCTGAACAAGATTGGTACAGACTTAATTATCAGAAGGGGAATTATGGAACGAAAACTAAAGTACTTCGGGCACATCGTTAGGAGAACTGAAGGAATTGAGAAAAGAATACTGCAAGGCGCAATTGAAGGAAAACGTGGCAGAGGTCGTCCACCTACATCTTGGACTGACGATATCAAGAGAGTGTCCGGGGAAGGAATGAAGGGTGCAACACACTTGGCAGAAGACAGAGTTGCATGGCGTGCTCTCGTGAAGACCACAGCAGCGCTTTACAGCGCCACCTGAACTTGATGATGATGATGAAGATGTTTATACAACGATTCGGTCAGGAATCCGCCTACTTATTCATATATTTTCAAAATTATCAAACTGTCAATGCATTGACTGATATCGCGGGATTGTCGATATCTCCAGCCCAGCGCTAGTGGTGCGGACAGGTGCGAACGAGCGGTGGATATATAGCCAAATATCACAGGCGGCCATTGAATTTCTTCCGAAATTTTAACATTTTTAGGTCACGTGTATAATTGTTTTAGTCATTCGACTTTTTGTATTACCCACCTAAATAAGCAAAACAATACGAATAGTTACATTGCGGCTGGTGATGATGTTAATAACGATGATAACAATGACGGTAAAAGTGATAATGACGATGTTGATATCATGATATTGATGATACTGGTGGTGATGTTGATAAAGAAGAAGATAATGATGATGATCATAATGATGATGTAGTACTAGTAGTCGATTATGATTATAATGGTTGTGATTATGCAGCTTATCACAATGAAAAATTTACCACCTCGCCCCAGGGTAGCCACCGGGGAGCGCGGGGACAAATAATTTTCCCTATCACAATTACATACATTCCTATGTAAATAAAGAGGCAAAAGTGAGACCCACAACGGTTCGCGTAACCCCCTCCCCCAATAAGTTCGTCCACGCTATGACACATAACCCCCTCCCCCCAATGCAGGATCTAGGTTAACCCTGCGTATGCCATAATGATAGCGTGGCATTCTTGCACGTATTAACAAGAAAGAGGGCCTAGAGTTCAAGGGGGCGTAATCAGTGTGTTTTTTTTTCCCCCACTGGTTCACAGTAAGTCTGTTTGTCTACCGGTCTTCTCCCAGCCAATCCAAGAGCATCACACCCAAATCAAAGTCCGAATCCAATCAATGGGGGCAACTCGCTGATCGGTATGTATTATTATTTTCGGCATTATCATGATTCAATTATCTCCTGTAAAGCAGGAGAAAATTGTATGTCAACATATATTCTAACAATGCTGACTAGATGGTTCGATGAAAAGGAATTTTGAACATTGTTGGGACAAACAAAAAAAATCGCTAAATGTAGATATGATATATCTCGTCAACAAAACGTATGTACATGGAGCACCTTTACGGTCTAGAAAAAAAGAGTAGTGATCAATTGTAAAGTTGCAATTAAGTTGAAATAACGCGTATTTGTTACAAAGACTGAGGCCCAGTTGGGTAGTATTATTTTGACATATTTGCGCACTTTTACTATATCTTGAATATCGTTCCAACCATAGAAGCTACCCCTTCAAAGCATACATTGCCGGAACCTTAGCATATGGGACATACAAAAAGAACAAACAAGCAAACACATTACAAGACCATTATATTTAGAATTTAAAAGGCAATTATTTTGAGAGAAGGTAACATTTTATAATTCTAGCAAGGTAACATTTCAAACACTACTTCCAGGAGGTATAGGCGCATGTGCATACTCCACTTTAAACAAAGATATTATGATGCTATATCAACAAATTAATTATAGTTTAATTTTTATTGAATTTACATTTTTTTTTTTTCAATTCAGTTTATTTAACCATAAAATGAAACATGTACATAGAAATGAGTAACATAGTAAACATAATACGGTAAAGGACACCCTTAGAAGCAAATTGCTTGTGGTGGGGCCTTAAAAAGAAAAAAACAAACTACACATATATTATACAGTTTAAAAACTTTAAAATAACATGATACAAACACACATGCACGCTCACACATACACATACACCCATACATTCAAAATATCCTCCTCTGCTCAAACTTGATTACATAAATCATTAAATAATAACTGTGTACATCGTACTTTAAATCGAGATAGAGTTGTACTTTCCTTAATATCATTACTCAAATTATTCCATTCCTTAATGCCATTTACATAGAAAGAATTTTGTGCATTTGTCGTACGAACTTTAAATAAATGTAAATCATCTTTCTGACGAGTAGAATACGAGTGAATATCACTATTAATAACAAAGTTTATATTAGGAATTTCTGGCAATAGGCGATTTTGAAATTTAAACATAAATATGCGAGTATTATTGTTGAATCAATTCAAAAATTGGGAGTACGTGTGTTTTAACAAAAAGTGGCCGTGATGGGGCTAAATAATCAGATTTGGTAATAATACGCACGGCTCGTTTCTGTAACAAATAAATCTTATCCATATATGATGTATAAGTATTTCCCCAAATAATATTACAATAATTTACATGTGGAAAAATCATACTATTATACAACATAATCAAAATATTTGATGGTAAAATATGCTTTAGCTTTGACAATACTCCAATACTTCGAGATAATTTCAACGACATGCAATCAATATGAGGTTTCCAATTAAGTGATTCATCAATTATAATACCAAGAAACTGAACACATTCTTTCCTTTTTATAATATTTACATCAATTTGTATAGGCAATACATCACTAGGGATCTTCCGATTTCGAGAATGAAATATTACATAATTTGTTTTATCATAATTGAGAAATAATTTATTACATTTAAACCAATTATCCAAATTTATCAATTCATTATTCATAATATCAACTAAAGTAAATACACTACTGTGTGATGTAATAACTGAAGTATCATCTGCAAATAGTGTAAAATGTAATACATTTGAAGATTGTTTAATATCATTTATATAAATTAAAAACAAAAGGGGCCCTAGAACTGATCCTTGTGGAACACCACATATTACATCTTTTTTAGTCGAACAGACACCGTCAACCACCACATATTGCTTTCTATCACTCAAATAGTTTTCAATTAATTTCAGTGGAAGGCCGCGAATACCATAATAATTTAATTTTCTGAGCAGTATGTGGTGGTCAATGGTGTCGAACGCTTTTGACAAATCCATAAACACACCCAACGAATAATTACCCTTATCCATATTCTTGATTACATAATCTGTTAAATGAAGTGCTCCCAAACATGTAGAATAATTCTTCATAAATCCAAATTGCTCATTAATCAATAAATTATTTTTCATTAAAAAATCGTAAATTCTTTTATGCAGGATTTTTTCAAATAATTTTGAAAAAATTGATAAAAGAGCAATTGGTCTATAATTTTGTATATTTTCTTTTTCATTTTTCTTATAAATGGGTATAATTTTAGCTAATTTCAAACTGTCGGGGAATACTCCAGAAGAAATTGATTTATTAAAGATATCACTTAAAGGATCAACAATAAAGTGTATACATTCTTTTACTACTCTGGGAGAAATATCATCTGGGCCACTTGCTTTATGTGGCTTCAATGTTTTACTAAGTTCAATTATTTCAAATACTGTAGTAGGTTTTAAAAACAAAGTAAAATCATTATGATCTTTTAAATAATCATTAAATGAAGTATCTACAGCAGGAATACCACGAGCTAGATTTCTTCCTACATTAACAAAGTATGAATTAAAACATTCAACAATCTCTTTTCTATTATTGTAGCTAATATTTTCAAAATACATATTACACGGCAAGTCATTCTTCTTGCTCTTTCCTAACAATACATTAACTTGTGACCATGTTTTCTTGCAATCATTTTTATACTTAGCAAACATTTTATAATAGTACTGTTTCTTAGCTATTCGTAATAAAGAAGTTAATTTATTTCTATAGATATTATACTTAGTTCTATTATTATCATTTTGTTGTTTCAAAAACTGTTGATATAATTTTTGTTTCTTTCGTACTGATATCAAAAGTCCTTTACTCATCCATGGTTGTTTGAATTTGCACTTCTTTTTCTTTTCAAAAATGGGTAACAATGGAAAACAATCATCATACAATAATGAGAATTTACATATAAATTTATTATAACAATAATTCACATTATCAACATTATACACATTTGACCAATCTATTTTTTTCAACTCATTCTTCAATCGAGATATCCCGTCTTTTGTAATTTTTCTTTTCTTCATACTAACAAATTCAGAACGATGTCTATACTGATTATCTTTATTATTTGTACAAACATTAATACAATACACTGGAAAATGGTCGGAAAAGTCGGAGTATAACAAACCTGAATGTATATTATCATTTAAAGTATTTGTAAAAATGTTATCAATAAGTGTTGCAGTTTTTGTAGATACACGAGTAGGTTTCGAAATGAGTGGAAGCATATAAAATGAAAACATTTTTTCTAAAAAATCATTCGTTTTATCATGAGAAGCACAATTTAATAAATCAATATTAAAGTCGCCCATAATATATATTTCTTTTCGTTCACTATCCAATAATTCTAAAACAAAGTTCATCTTTTCTATAAAACATGGTATATCAGAGCTTGGTGGGCGATAAATACAAGTAATTACAATAGGTTTTTTAAAAGGTTCATTAATTTCAATTGATACAATTTCATACTCGGGTGTAATGCATGTCAAATCATTGCGAATTTTATACTGGAAAGTGTGCTTAACATAAATAGCAACTCCCCCACCGTTTTTATTGTCTCTACATAGTTGTATCAAGGAATACCCCTGCATAGAATATATATCAAAATCAAGATTTGGGTCTTCATAGTAAAATGCCATCATTTGTCATCATATCTATTACACAGGGAACATTAATCAAAATTTCATCGAATTGAGTATATATTTTGTTAAAGTTTTAGCCATTTTATTATGAAAATTTGAATTTCAGCAAATGAGCTTGGGAGGTAATAAACAAATCAAAATTTGTTAGCTGAATATAACGTGAATACAAATAGGACGCTAGCTAGAAAATAACAGTCCTTAGTTTAATGGAAGTTTAGTGTATCTAAATTTATATGAAGGCATACATGTTTATGAATTCGTATGATAGAATATGTTGCTTTTTCACTCTGAAAAAAGATGAACACGCCTTGTATTGCTTCTGCGTCATATAGTATCAAATTATGCATAATGATAAATAATTAAAGGATCTAGTTTGTGTCTATATTTGTTAATATTATCCATTGATTGTTGTTTGAACATTCCATCGCAAATGAATGTCATAATTATGACCGAGTAATGAGCAAAGCGATATTTTCTTACACAGTATCTTTGTACACGGTTTAAATTTCTTGGGAGATTTTCAAATCCGACACTTCAATGGTGAATGATATTTGATAGTACATCAAGGTATGTGAGAACTTCTAGAGTTCGAAGTAATACGTTTTTGTCACGTTGTGTAAACTGTAACCGTATTTGGAGAAAGGACAACTCCAAGTTAATTCAAGATCTTTATAATGAGAATTGAGGTTGGACCGAACTAAAGAACGACGGGATCGTATTTGCTGACCCAGTTTTTTGTTCTGCTCCGGAATTCCCTTTCTTTTCATTCGCTATTTACTGACCTTAAACAAAACACAATCGAACAAGCGAATAAAATGATGGAGATTAGATAATGCTCAAACAAATTTGTTTTTGAATAACTTAAGGACCACTTGTGTTTATATCAAATTAATTATTCCTACGCATTACAGGGATTATAACATTAACATGTATGATTACCATACTGCGATCCATAGTCGTATGGTCAATTTGTTTCCGCTTTTTCGGACCCGAATGTAATCCTTTACGTTCATATCATCTGGCAAGCGGGACAAAAAGGTAAGAAAACAAAGTTTGCACCACTGACATGCCCTACAATTATTGTTTACTCCGTAAATAAAACGATTTTGTGCAAATACGTGAGGGTTTTTCCCGAAAGTGAAGTGATATGGCCCTAAATTGGCATGAATTTACTCAAATTTGACATGATTTCGCTGAAATATGACATTGGTTGTCTGAATATGAAATTATTTTGCCCTATACAGCTATATGACTTGAATTTTCCCGAATATATGACATGGTTTGCCCAAATTGTAGGTACTTTCCCCCGACTATGGACGTTTTCTAAACTCTTGGGGGCAGGGTGCAGCCTCAGGACATCCCCAACCAGCTTTGTACATCCACGCTGTGATTTATCATACACATACAAACTTACATATCGACATACCAATGTACACTGCAAAGTTATTCCTTGGAGTGTAACTAGGAAAAGAATAACAATATAAAACGGATATGTACTTCGGTATATAATCACCAATATGAAGGGGTTATACAATATTGAATATTATGATACGAATAACATAGCGAATAGTCAACGCCAGCAAATTTTATTCAAGAAAATTGTATGTGTTGATATGTCAGTCGTTTCTGAACAGATTTCGATCAAACTACCGTTGTTGGTTTTGCTGAAATATGTCTTCTCTTGCAATTTTTTCATTTAATCTTCTGATGCCCGAAAAAAAATACGTTTTTGATGAGCCCCCTTAACCAGGACTTTACCTCCCGTTAAACATTACTCTTAAAAGGATGTAGAAACATTGTCCAAATCCACAAATGTTACTGAAAACTCTAGTGATTGTTTTATTTCCCTTTCGTTAAAAATATATTCACGAATAGAGTGTTCAGATTTGTTATCATCCACTGGAAAGTTATAACGGCATTGTACAAAATCAGTACTATGAGTAAGCGGAAATACCTTTGCATTTTCGATCAATACTTGACTATATAATATCCATTTAACGTGATTTTTTCTTACATACTACTCAGTGAACATATCAAATCACACCAGTACACATTTTACCACTCTGTCCATATGTTTGCAATACAGTTATTATATCCCTTTAACGGATTTATTACGGGAGCATGGAAAAGCATGTTATCAATATATGGCAAATGCAACATCTGAAAGGCAATGATAGATATTCACATTTGGCTGATATGAGTAAGCATGTTGAAATAAAACTGAAACTATAAGCTCATTCGAGCCAATCCGATTCGGAAACGACAGGTGTTAGTTTTGATTGTACCTGTCGCATCATAGATCCATCATTGGATATCATAAGGAGTTTTCCATTAAAGGGCAATGAAACCCAAGCAAAATGTTGCTTTCATAGTCTTGAAGAGATTAAGAGGAATAATCTCTGAAAGTTAGAGCATAATCGGGCAAGAAACAAGAAAACTACGGCTCTTTGAAGATGTCCATTTATTCCTATGGGGAACTCAAATTGGCAACGCACTCTGATAAGTGTGTGGACAACTCCCCATACGTTTTGTACACAAATGTTCCCATTTTTACAATTTTCTTCATAGTCACATTTTTCCAATCCCCCAACTCATGATATGTTATGTATAAAAGCATTCTACAAAACATATGTTGAACTCGAACGAAGGGTAAACATATATTTTGAGAAAGTTGAACAAAATTGAAATGTTGTGTACAAAATGTATGGGGAGTTGTCCACAACTTTGCCAGAGTGCGTTGCCAATTTGAGTCACTCAAAGAAATACATGGCTCTTTTCAAAGAGCCATAGTTTTCTTATTTCTTGACCGATTGTGCTCAAATTTTCAGGGACTATTCATTATATTTAGTGTCTTATAGTGCATACAACAATTTGCCTGGATTTCATTGTCCTTTAAAATGCCCAGTTTCGACCATGGAATTTTCTTCTTTTTTATTTACAGGATATGTAAGTGAATCAATTGATATTTTAACAACTATTCTACCTTTATGTTTTTGAAATACTTACTAAAAATCTATTTCATTATATTAAAGGTGCCATGTTCCCTTTTCGAACAAGAAAACGGAAATAATATTAATGAATACATGAATCAATCAATGAATTTCTCGCTCATTGAATCAATAATTCACTCACTCAATCAATCAATAAGTTAATCCATACACGCATAAATACATACCTTAAAAACCTACTGCATAAATTTATATAAGCAGCTAGATTTATATCGGGAACGACCATTTTCGTGAATAAAAATGTATAATAATAATAATATATATTTCGATAGCGCAAATTACAAAATAGCTTATAAGCACTTATTAAGTGCATACATAAACAGAAGTAACATACATAAGTACCAGGATAAGCATATTATAGTAACACAATTTGACAATTACAAAGGAGCAGACTTTGGCACATGGTTTTCAAAGTTAATAATCATAAGTACGAATGTTGACAGGTAGATTATTTAACATGCATGACAGGGAAGTAGCATGAGAGGTATTAAAAGGCTCTCTTCGTTCAAAAGCCAATCACATTAACCAACATCAATTGATGAAAGAGGCAGTATATACATTATGTTTTTAGGAAATACAATTTTCTGTTACAGTGATATAATGCGGCACATAAAGGTAAGTTGTTATACTAATTTTGATAATTTGATAACCCAGGACTATCAATTTAACATATCATAATAGTCTCCGATCAAATCCATAAATAGTGCCCATAAATATAATCACTACGAGACGCAATTGTGTAATAATAATAATAATAATATATAACATTTGTATTGCGCTTAATACAATGTTTCTAAGCGCATTAGTATTACCCTTGGTCATCAGGTACAGGTCAAACCCGCACAATTATCTTGCGCACCGTCTCAACTCACTGGGGAGCATACTACCCCAGCTGCCCAACGGGCGCTGAAGGCAAATTAACACCCAACCAAATATCCAATTATATTCCTAGGTAGAGAGCAGCAATGTGGATTAATTGTCTTGCTGAATGACAAACGGAGTGAGCTGGGTTCGAACTCGGGATCTCGAGATCGGAGAGCGCGCTCTACCAATCTTGCCACACCACGTAATGAGAAGTATTGCACGTAAATCGTCAGACAATAATGACACCTGCACCGGAAATATGTGATGTCATTACCATTTACATTATTAAATTATTTTCAAGTTATGAATATATAACTTAGCCATTATTATAACTGTGACATTGTCTAAATGATAAAGACAAAATGTGAGGGAAAATAATGAGAAAAAAGAGGGACAATTACCAAAGAGAAAGAAACAATGGTTGTGCATCACATCATCAGTATCATTTCGATGTTATATAATTCTAATCTTATTCTCATACCATCTAGCTAAAAAAAAACATTTCAAAAGCAACGTTAAAACTTTCCAGCCAGATTTATTATACGAATTGAGTAGAAGTAGTGTATACAGATGTTGACGATGTTGATGTATAGTGGTGGCAGTAATGTGAATGAAGATGTTGGTGTTGATGATGATGATGATGATGATGATGATGATAATGATGATAATGATAAACATGATGATTAAGATTATGACGATGATGACAATGATGATGATGATGATGATGATGATAATGATGATGATGATGATGATGATGATGATGATGATGATGAAGAAAAAGAAGAAGATGATGATGCCAATAATTATGACGATGATGTTGATGAAAATGATGACGATGATGTTGATGAAAATGATGACGATGATGTTGATGAAAATGATGACGATGATGTTGATGAAAATGATGACGATGATGTTGATGAAAATGATGACGATGAAGATGATGATGATGATAAGGAAAATACTATTGCTGATAATCATGATGGTGATGACCATGATGATGATTAGATAAATGATGATTTAGACCAAGTTTAGTATTTGTCCACATATTGCCAAGATGATGACGACTTCGACGACGTGGGTGATAATGACAGAATCAATGCTACTGTAATGACCCCAAATAGTTATAAATCTGTGGACGTACCTCTCGTTATGTAAGTGTAGGCCTTCTGTTCTAGTATAATCCGGGCTCATGCGATGGATTTCAGCAGCGTTCACGAAGACCAGTGACAAGATCAGTTATGGAGTAACCCTCTTCAAAAGACTTGAATAAATAGAAACGCCTCGGGCAAAGTTGGGAAAGGAGCAACCAACCACATTCAAGCACAAGTGTCAATAACATTTACATAACATAACTGAGCGTAACACCCTCACCCCCTTGTTTCCCAGGGCCACGCACGAATGCACACCATAGTGCATTGTCCATTGAACAATATTATTGAGAGTAAACATCACGGATATATACTTTTTAATGAATTGATAAGAGAGTGTAACAATTGCCACAAATGTATGCTCTTGAGTAGCGGCACGGTATGTATTCATATCTCCAACTCAGTCATGTCAGTGGCTAAGCTAAGAAGGGAGGGTGGGAGGGTGGGGCAACCTCCACCCCCTAGCGGGTATTGTTACCTGTCTCTTACGCCATTACCCCCTTGTCCCCTTTCTTGGCAAAAAGTATACATGTAAGTAATTTAATAACACACAGAACAGTACTACGTATTGATTGTAGCACCATTTTCAGGAAAATACTTAGACTTGTTAGAGCAACCATTTGTTGCGTGCCCACGCCTTGGCATGCATGACTACAAGAACCGATGCTCTATCAAAAATGTATAGAGCATCAAGTCATGCATGCCAAGTCGTGGGCACGTTTTGGTAGAAATGACCCACTTGCTTAATTCATTATAAAGACAAAGCTTTGCCTTTTCCAAAATATGTTTGATATACCATTGCCTCTAAATTTACCTGACCCGCTGTATGTTTCACAACATGTTTGACTTTGTTGGTTGTGTAGCATAGTGCGCAATATCCTTCACCTCATTGCACTGTAATCAGATATACGGTATTATAGTACAACATCAGCAAAATAATGCTGAAAACTGAAATAAGAATATTCTAAGTGGACTTTAAAGGGATCTAGTAACATTGCCCAAATCCACAAATGTCATTAGAAATATAATGGTTCTCTCATACCTTGTTGTATTCGTACTACCAATAGGAGCATGACACAGGTTTTGGTTTGCACAATTTCTATTTTTTAAACAAATATTTACAATTGAAGTGTTCAGATTTTCAATTATCTACGTCTACTAAATTTAGTGGAAGCTACGAGTGGGCCAGTCCTCTGGTAACTCATGTGATTAACTTTCCCTTCTCCACTCGACAAACGACGAGCGTCTGGCTAGAAGGCAGAGGGTACTATTTCAAAAGTATGACCCGGTCTGGGTTCGAACACGGGTCCTCCCGGGCATGAGGCGGACACTCTAACCGCTAAGCCACCATGCTCGTTTTTTTGCTCATTACTCGGCCATAATAATATCCATTTAACGTAAAATCTTCACACATTAATCAGTGGACATATCAGTAAAAAAAAAAAAAGAAGAAAGTTACTGGATCCCATTAAATAAATAACATAACTTTTCTTCCGAATGCCCATGATCCGCTTGAAAGGAATGCTCCCCGGCGAACGGAGATCAAAATCGAACATAGAAGTAGTAGAAGTAGTTGTAGTAGTAGTAGTAGTCATAGTAGTAATAGTAGTAGTAGTAGTAGTAGTAGAGGGAGCGAAGTGACTGAGCGGGGGGAGGGTGTGGGAGGGGGGTGTCCCCCCCCCCCCCCCCCCTCCGACGGTAGGGAGTTTTTGCATTTTTGAACTTGAAATTGTGCAATCTGGTGCATACCTAGATAGGAAATTCGGGCTTAAGTTTAACTGTATCTGGGAAAGCGTGTTATTATTTGATCGACCAGAAATGTTAAATAAGGGGGGGGGGGGGGCAAAGACCCAAGGGGGCTCAGGATTTGTTTGTGATAGGGGGCTCATGCCCAAAACCACATTCACAGGGTTGCCAACTTTGAGCCAGAGGTGAGAGTGAGACATTGCGAGGGAGCGAAGCGACCAAGTCCGAGAGAGCGAAGTGACTGAGCGGGGGGGG
Source organism: Echinarachnius parma (assembly GCA_037951105.1). Classification (NCBI taxonomy): domain Eukaryota; kingdom Metazoa; phylum Echinodermata; class Echinoidea; order Clypeasteroida; family Echinarachniidae; genus Echinarachnius; species Echinarachnius parma. The sequence continues at coordinate 167,927 of JBAMJV010002742.1, read as the reverse complement.
GGGGGGGGGGGTGAGAGGGGGTGGTCCCCCTCCCACGGTAGGGACGTTTTGCATTTTGGGACTTGAAATTGTGCAATCTGGTGCATACCTAGATAGGAAATTTGGGCTTAAGATTAACTGTATCTGGGAAAGCGTGTTATGATTTGATCGACCAGAAATTTTGAATAAGACATAAAAAACAAAATAATAATTGAAACACTAATGAATATGCACCCCAACACACACACATAATGTATTTAGTGTCACATTATACACAGTTCCAACATAAACCATATGCTACATTATGTATGATCCAACAGCATAGCCTACAGCCAATAATGAGTCCCGAGGGAGCGAAGCAACCGAGTGTTGGGGCAGAGCCAGAGGCGGAGGGTTTGGGAAAGGGTTTTCCCCTCCCACGAGGAAGATGTTTGCATTTATATACTTAATTTGGTGCACGACACAAAAGCAGCCAGAGCAATGCCAGCCTACACGAGAACCACGTGGCCCGGTACAGAAAAGGGTACTCACCCCAGACCATACGCAAGTTACACAATGTTCAATGTTTTATTTCTCATGTCACCCTGTCGAAGGGTATTGAAGAAAATCACATCATTTAGCACAATATAACAAATATATACAGATCTATATACACATATTCAAAACATATATCACAACTGAGATAATCTGTTCGCGCGCGATGCGCGCAGCGAAAACTTAAAATGGATGTATAAATTAGTTTTTGAACGTTATAATTAACAAGTCTTAGCTTATACATTTAATTTTTTCTTTCCCCATTCTTTTTTTTTTTTTTTTTTTTTTTTTTGGGGGGGGGGCTTTTTTTTGGGAGGGGGGGGTGGGGGGCAAAAACGCGTTTTGCCCCCCCCCCCCCACTTTTTGGATTGGGGGGGGGGGGGGGGGGGGGCGGCCGCCCCCCCCCCCCCCCCCTCTTCCGGCGCCTATGTACGAAGCCTACTTTTTCGACGGCTCTTGCTCGGGCTAATTAGTATCTTACACAAAATGAAGCACCTGCAAATGAAACTTTATATTCTCAGCTTTCTGAAAACCTTTCTTTATTCAACTTGATTAGAAAAAAGTTCCGTCAAAATTTGGATATAAAATTCATCTCTGTATGGCCTATCTCGCGCACGCAAAATTCATGAAATTGGTCCACCTGAATTGCAAAGTGTTCACCTTTTCCACTCTTATTCAATAAATATTATACGAATTAAATTCTAGTTATTATTGCTTTTATTAATATTTGTGTGTATTTAGTGTTGATATAAAAATGTACCTAGGAAAATGGCAATGATATATATTGATATTATAAAACTGACTCCAATATAAATGGGATTTGTCATAAAATAAACAATGAACAAACAAGTCAGACTTAAAACACATTCCTTTAAAAATCAACCAATCCAAGGGAACAACACCCGTTAATTAGTAACAATAGATGGGAAAACCAAACACCCATTATACAATAACTATTATCAGTATTTCTCACACTGAAATCCAGAAGCAAACAAAATATTAAAAAAACACTGTGCAAAAAAATACAGAATAACATCGTAATCACAAATGATTGCAAAGGTCACGTCCCCATTATAGAGCAATGTACACAATCCCCTTTCACAAGGGTCTTTTGTCGCGAATCCAGGGGAGAATTATACACGTTGCAGAAATTATGTACCCTTTCGAAATGCAATAATATGTGTAACATTGTTGGGAGGGGGCGTACCTGATCAACTACTGTGTCGTGACACGCCATTCAAAGCACTGGGTGGTGCTATATTTGCTGATCACCCAAACAGATCGTCATGCTCATGCAAACTATATTGAACCATGATATAACTGAAAGGTGTGGGCGTGCTGTATAATCGAAAACATTTTGTCCTAATAATCAACATAATTTTTGCAGGATACTTCAAACTGTCAATTGGTTAAAAAAAACGCACTTTCCCACAAACTAATGAAAAAGATAATTGTTCGATGTTTACTTTTGTTTTCGTACATAATGCGACATGTACTTGCGCTCGTGTGGGAATATCGCATTGACCTTGATGTTCATGCTCAGTTGAGTTGCCGCCTTCTCTGTCTGTCGAGGTAATATAAGTGCCCAGCACCACATCCTCATTCTCATAACCATACCCAAAACAACAAATCTACATTATTTGGTAAGATATTTGCATTACGGATCGGTGAGGAGAAGGTCATACTATTTGGTCCGCTGTGGGCAGGGTAAAAATTAAAGATGTACTTGTTCATGCACGACCTGCCATAGTCAATTGACAATAGCAAGGTCTGTTTTGAAAAATAGCGAAACAGTAGAGGATCACATTATTCAAATGCAAATTATGCAATTATAATATAGGTTTTCCCATACATTTTCGTCATTTTGTCATTCAATTTCGTCCCGAGAAGCCGAGAATGTGCCAATGCCAACTTCAATTTCGTCTATTGTCGACCAATTTCACAAAAAGTCCATTCAATTTAGTCGTTCGTCACGCATTTTCGTCGATTACAATTCAAATTCGTGGGTCACAGTTGCTGAAAACATCTATGACGGACGAATTTGAATTGTACTGGACGAAAATGTGTGACAAATTACTAAATTGAATGGACTTTTTGTGAAATTGGTCGACAATAGACGAAAATGAAGTTGGCATTGGCACATTCTCGGCTTCTCGGGACAAAATTGAATGACAAAAGTGTTAAAATGAATGGGAAAACCTATACTAAGTTCACTTTAAACAGTGGTGTGGGGCAAGAAAGTTATAACACTATTTGTGACCGCTTACCCCAAAACCCCCAAAAAGTTGACAAACATGAATTTGGATTTTGTCATCTAGCTGGAAAGAGTAGACTCTAAGCTTTAAAATGATATATAACTCATCAAATTTGGACACTCCGAACCTAATCAACAAAGCGATTAAATGTAGGAGAGTGGGAAGGTCTAGTTTTACAGAATGAGGAGAAAAGAGGCTCTAAAGATTAGGGTCACTCAGGCGCGTAGTGCGGAGGAGCCTAGAAAACTGCTTATTACTCAACTTTGGCTTCGTTTTAAGACTCAAAATTTGAAACAGTCAATAGAGGAAAGATTATGCTTTCAGGTAAAGTAAAGTTTTAAAATTAGATTTTTCAGCAAAAATTACATATTTTGGCTCGTAGCGGAGAATCATATACCGCGACTTTTTGTGGGTTTTGGGGTAAGCAGTCACATTTAGACTTTTGATTACGAACACACTCTGGAAATACACATTTTCCAATAAAATAGGAAATGGTTATGAGAACATCGATATACTGGTCTGCCTTTGAGGCATGAAGTTTGTCTGTTTCATGTGTCCCAAGCAAGTTTGAACGAGAGTTACCAGGAGATATGACATGTTAGAGATCGCCCAACTGGTTGACCATGAAACATGTTTTCTATGGGATTCCTTGTAGTACATCAGGATGAAATTAAAACCTAACATTTTCAAAGTTGTCGTAATATCATACTTTTTAGTGAGACGGAAATACCAAAAATGTCACATTTTCAATGTCAAATTATGCCATGACATACATATTTCATTTATAATATGCCCAGCAACACTTATTTTGTAGAGTGAATGTTCCATTTTTACTATTTTGTAAAACATACCTTTCATCGTAAGGTATTTAGGGTGTCCCGCCTCTCCATGGGCGTCGATCTGTAATTGATACCCATTCATCGGGGGGGGGGGGGGGGGGGGGTGATCTATTCATTCCTCCCCCCTTGATGAATAGGTATTACGTAAATATTGACGCCCATGCCACGCTCTTTAAAAAAAAACATGAAAGAGGGATGACCCCCTCTCTCTTTCACTCTCCTTCTCTCTCGCTGAAGCGCACTTTTACACCTAAATAGAATGATAGCTAATCCATGCGAAATTAAGATAATGAATAAGCCGAATCGCCATTTTCATTTTCATTTGGGCTAGGTAAAGGACAATTAGGTGCAGGAATTGCTTAACATGATTAAGACGTTTAAGAACAAGGCAACGTTTCTTTAATAAACAAACATACGTTGTGATATCAAATTTACACAAATAAAGTAATGCGACCACAAAATAAAGTAACTCGCAGGCGTGAATTCCGTTTGCGGTATCACCACTATTATTCTTATATTGATACAATCTACACATTCGTGAACATGATAATACCGAGTGGATTTTAAGTTGATCCTTTTATTTCCATGTTACATATTTATTACGAAACGGATTTAATTAAAATTTGTTAAACTCAGTTTGAATTGAAGAACATGATTTCAAAGTCTTTAATCTAACCGTGCCCCCTTTTTGTTTAATCACCGGCTATTATTCGAATGAAAATAGCGTGTAAGTTAAATGTTGTAGTGTATATTACTGTTTTACTTAAATCTTTTGTTTTGAATATAAATGTTCTCTTCTGTATAAACAGTTATCTTCATTTATTGTAGTATTGAAATGATTATCATAATAATTGTACTTATGTAGATGATAATAGTGCGGGGAAAAAAATAACTCATGAATCATCGCAATGTTTTCACATTCTCAGATAATACTTTTATATTTTAGTTGTGGGCGTTTCCGAGACATGCTATTAAGCTTTTAAATATATGTTTTTCTTAAGTGCATGATGGTTTTACGGGCTAAACAATTGCACATAATGTGAAATATCACTTATCGTATCTGGATAATTATCATGTCGGGAAAACAAAATGAATGGACCACTTTTAATGACAAAAATAAATCTTTACATTTTATATGTGATGCTGTTTACATGAAAACAGCCATTTACACAAGGGGAAACTATTCAGAGACTTGGATCTGTAAACCTCTTTTGTTCAATGATGTTCCATGTATTTCTGAAATTGAAATTCGATAGAGAGATTATTATGATTAATTTGAAGCCCACGTTGGTATATTTCCACCAACTTATAGGATATTGTCAGTTGAATAATTCATATCACAGATACAAATCAGCTCCAGCGACTTGTATTCGAAAAACTTTATTAATGCCATGTGATATTTCAGCCGTTTCTGAACGGACTTGAATTGAATTGAATGAATTTATCGGCAAAAGTAAAATACAAAATATTACAAAATAAATGTACCTAAACAAATTAAAGCCGGGACCTCTGTGAAGCAGCAGCTTGTATTTGAGGCCCCAATAAATAATCATTTACAATAAAGCAACGACAAAGATAGCAGTAGCTGTATCTATCACAATCATACACATTACCATGCAGATTTTTTTTTTTTTTCATTTTTAGTGGGCTACTTTTTAAATCTGATGGATATCACAAAATATAGGAAAGAGGGGAGGAGGAGAAAGGGGAGAGATCTAGCCAGTCATGGATGACTTATTATACAACAGTTACAACATGTACATGCTCTTGCCATTCATACATACAATTTTGCTTTACCTCGCAAATTATATTTCTGAAGGACCCTCTTACTAGATCTTTATTATCGCTTTAAACCACAACTGATTGCTAATGAATGACGTCACAGTTGGTAGGACATTCGAAATATTTTACGTTTCGCCATGAAGTTGAAATGGTCATAACTGTGTTAGTTCCTGACCGCTTTTGTTTTTATTGTAATCATGTATGCAGTACTTTTCAACAATAAATTCCCTTCAACACCATACATTTTTGGAAAAATGTTGGGCACTGCGGTGCCAGTGTACCAAAAAAATGTCAGGGGCAAATAAGTTCGAAATAGACAGTCCTCTAATCATGCTAATGAAAAACAAATATTTATATGCGCAGATAACCAACACCTATCCTGCTTGAATTGCAATCGCCTGTTTTTATGACACAAACTGCTCTCTCCCCATTCTCTATTCTGCTCGTCATTTTCACAGTTACTACAATTGGTTAGAATTCTATTGTTGAAAACAAAATAATACTTGTTCACAGTATTGCACAGTTTATTACCCTGGAAAACTACATTGAAATATTACTCTAATACAATATCACCGCAAAGAGTATACATACATTGGCACAAAAAGGGAAACAAGGTTAACCATAAAACACGTTTCTTTACACACAAAAAAAACAGAATCAACCAATCCAAAAGAACCACACCCGCTTATTATAATAACAATGTTGGAAATTCCCCATCCAGTTTGCTTATACATTTGTATCTAATGAATCGCGTATATTGAAGAAGAAAAAACACAATACACACCAAGTGAGTCAACACAAAATCAAGAATTTGTTTTCAAAAGGGTCGTCGCCATTTGTGACAGATTTCATGCCCCCATTTTAGAAGCACGTAGGCTGCCCCTTTCACAAGAACCTATTGTAGTGGTTTACCCAATGGAGATAAATATAATCCCCGTAGTGGAAATATGAACCCCTTTCATAAGGGTACGTCGTTTGTACATGTTGTATGAATGTATTTACCCATTCCAAATAGATGGATGTGTGTCCTTGGAAGGGGGCGGGTGTGAGCACGTAACGGTAACCACCTAGACCGACAAATCGTTCGTTATAATTACTCCTCTAGCTTGACAGTAGTTCCGACTGTGAACGTTTTATACCGCGCGGAGCCCATTCTAATGCATTCCACTATCGCTACCGGCCCACTAAACGCGCAATGCCCTCTGATCGCGATACCCCGAACAAATGTTTGCCACCACCTCCACAAAGATTACGTACGTGCGTATAATGCTATATGCGCGCGGGGGCCGAGAAGGAACGCGCGGTGCGGGAGGAACCAGCATTACGAACAACGCTCAGGCTGTTAGCTAGCTTTGACAGTCGCATCGCGGGTATCGTGTGTTGAAGGATAATCGTACGCGCGCGACTATTAATACGGCGTTCAGTGACGCGCGCTCGCTAAAATTGCTTCAAAGCGGCTTGCGGCAATTGATAACATTGAGTCAATAAGTTCCCAATATCTGACTTTTTTCTATATTTTGCATAAAATTGATTAATTGTATGTATCAAGGATAAAACATAATACGATATCTGTTTCAAATTAAATTCAATACGACTTGCTTTTAAGCAAAAATTACAAGTAAAGACGAAGATATCGCAAATTTCGTGCAGATTTCGTCCGACGCGCAGCGCGTGTCTCCCATTCATTGTGTCCGGCCTAAAAGTAGACAAAATGGCCGCCTTAACCAAAGGGTCTATGGCAGATTTACTTCAACACAGCGCGAACACTTCAGATTACCGTCTCGTAATGGGATATAGTAAAAAATCCGATTTTGCTTGTAAATTGTAGACTGACAATGGTGCGCTTAGAAACAACCGTATTAAGCGCCTAATACATGTTGTGTATTATTATTATTATTATATATAATAATTTTTTTTTTTTTTTTTTTTTTTTTTTTTGGTGGCGCCCTTCCCTAATGGCTGCACCACTCTACTGCTCTCTGATTTTGCGTCAGATTTTGCTTTATTCTGCTACTTTCCACCTAGAATTCTTCATTTCTGACTGTACAGTTTGCACACATTCACTGTAGTGATTTTACTGGTCCTGATTTGAGTATACAACTGAATCCTGAAAATGCATATTAATGGCTGTAAATTCCTACGAAGCCAATGCTTTGCATCAATCATTTTATGTACACTGCATACTGTATTGACTCTCGTCGTGACTCTGTGTTCACTCACCAGGGAGTTTTCGCTTATGTGAACGAGAACGAGTTTCCCGTCCTAGAACGACCGTTTCAGGGTGGCCCAGAAATAACGGAACGGGGTATTTGCCATTGTGATAATATGTTCACTGGATAGATAATCTTTTTAAAAGAAATTCGTTATTCCGAACACCCAAACAAAAACATTACTGTTGATGATATCAAAGTTCTTTTTAAAAGATTATCTATCCAGTGAACCTAGTCTGTATATTTCTTTATAATGGAAAGTACCCCGTTCCGTTATTTCTGGGCCACCCTGTATAAGCAAATAATATGCGTATGACGTAATACTCCACGTTGGCACTGTTTAACAATAGTAACTAGGTCCGGTAAGCTCCGGCATACTTATCTTGCCGAACCTAGTTACTATTGTTAAGTTTGCCAACGGGGAGTCTATACGTCATACGAATATTATTTGCATACATCACAGAAGCGGTCTATTGGATGTAGTCAACCCGTGCTGTTCACTACCTGTTCGCTGCCTTTGAACCATTTTCGTTTTTAGTTAACGCGCGTTCACAATGACGTCGTTCCCTTCTACACACAATCATGACAAACACTCACACACACCTTACACTTTCAAACATGCACATGCGCAAACACACGACCCGACTGAATTATTCAAACTCCAACACAGACACACACACGCATACACGCATTCAATCACACAAAACACACACACACTTACACACACGTATACTCACACGCACAAACATCCACTCCCGCACGCACGCACGCACTCGCACTCAAACAAACAACAATGCACACAAACACCCCACACATGCGCTCACACAAACACAAACCCTTACACACGCGTATACACACAAACACAACATTAATAAAACTCCCACACATACGCATACAGATACACAACACACACCCACACAAACACATGAATGCACACTCACAAATGCACACAAACACCCACAAACGCACATCCACATAAACACAAACACACGCACGCACACTCATCCACGCGAGCACTCAAACAAACACAAACACACGCACACACTCAAACAAAAACCCATACCCGTACACATACGCAGATACACACACGCACGCATGCACTCGCATTCCAACAAACACAAACAAACACATATACACTCACAAACACACACACACGCACAAATGCGCACATACGTACACAAAGCCACACACGCACACATTCAAACACACACGCATACACCAGTTACATAATCCACCACACATACACATACACACGTATAAAACACACACACACACACATATACATGTTGATACTTCTCTGATTACGTAATTCTGAAGACGGTGCACTGGATTTTCCGACGAACCTGAAATCGGGCATGAACTAGTGCTCAGATTGGCCAGACGACGAGAGAGAACGTAAGTGACGTAATTTCTCGCCTAAATGACGTCATTTCTCCTAGTAGGGGCCACAAATATGGGTGTTCACTGCAGTTTGGGGTACAATTGTTTTACTTGGCATACAAACTCCTTGGATCAAAAGAAGAAAATTTATCCAAAGAGACACTCTGTATATCAATTATGGAAATTAGGCCTAATTTGCATAGATACAGAGTGTCTCTTTTGACGAATTTTCTTTTTTTGATCCAAGGAGTATGTATGCCAAGTAAAACAATCGTACCCCAAAATGCAGTCATGGACCCCTTAACCACCCCACTACTCGTCGTCTTCAGGTTTGCGAAAATACCGTACTCACCATGGCAAAGCGAGTCTATTCCCGGGACGATCTTTTGTCTATCGGACGGAAAGTGTCTATTCATGGTCAACCAGCGCCTTTCACTCACAATGAATGGCGGCTATTCAGATCTTGGGACATCGCCCGTACTACAAAGAGAGGCAACCGTGGCGGACAAAAGACTGGAAAGTTTGCTGTTCCCCGTGTTATTTATCCAGGGTTTGACGACGGTGCAACTGAATTTCCAGAATACGACAACACCCAGGCACGTCTCCGGGCTTCACATCACCGATCACCCCCTGCTCAACGACATTCCCGTTTTGGACTATGGAATACGCGTTCCATGTCCAACAAGACTACTTGTATTTGCGACCTCATCATAGAGAACGATCTAGACGTTATGATCGTAACTGAATCCTGGCTTACAGGCGATCAAAGAGATGACCTTGTCTTTGGCGACATCCGATCGACACTTCCGGACTACAATCTGCTACAGTGTCCTCGTCGGGGCTCAAAGGGTGGAGGGATATGCGTGGTGTATGGTTCTTCGACCCAAGTAACGTTGAATGGCACAACCGGTTTCAATACATTTGAGCTTATGGACCTCAGCATCCGCACTTCTCCTGCGGTGGTCCTGAGATGCTTTGCAGTCTACAGACCGCCACCATCCCCGCGTAACAAGTTCACGTACAACGCGTTTCTACAAGAGTTCCTCACCTTACTCGAGTCTGCAGTTATTGCGGACAACGTACCTCTTCTCCTAGGTGATTTCAACATCCCCGTTGACAACATCAATGATACCCAAGCCAAATCTTTCCTGACGTCAATTGATTCGCTTGGTTTCCGACAGCATGTGACGGGCCCTACACACCGAGCCGGTCACACATTGGACCTGATACTTACCAGGAAAGTGGACGACATTATTTCTGGTTTCAGTATCGTATCAGGCCTACCTTCTGACCATTCAGCAATCATTGCCGATCTCAACCTTACTGGACCAAAGAGCACCAAGAAACAAGTCTCCTATCGGAAGCTACGGAGCATCGATATATCTACATTCAAGCAAGATATTAGAGAATCTACACTAATACCTCTGGAATCTGCGCATGTTTCCGAAGCCGTGGATCGTTATAACAAGACCATGGAAGAACTTCTCGACAAGCACGCCCCGATACTGACCAAGACTATCACGGTCAGACCGACATCTCCATGGTACACAGAGGAGATTAGAGATGCCAAGAGAAACAGACGCCGTGCAGAACGACAGATGGTAAAATCGGGTCTCTCCATCGACAAACACCTATACCAAGAAGCATGTGTGTCATACTACACTGCCCTCACTGAATCGAAGTCAAATCATTTGAAGACCGAGATAGCAAATGCAGACAGTAAAGAACTGTTCAAAATAGTCAAGAGATTGACTTGTCCCAACCAGGATACAGTCTACCCAGATCATCAATCCGATGTTGGGCTCGCGAATGATTTCGGAGAATACTTCCACGACAAAATCAGCAGAATTGTTTCGAGAACTCAAGATTCTTCTGCCAACCATCCGGATCCTGACATACCATCTACCCGTTCTTCGGACAGTGGGGCATCCTTTAGTGCGTTCCACCAGGTTTCAATAAGCCAAGTCCAAGAACTCATCAAGAAACTCAAACCGAAGACATGCAACTTGGACCCTCTTCCGTCTCGCCTGGTGATGACTTGCATCGACGAACTTTTACCTGTCATTACACAAATTATCAACATGTCACTTACGACCGGTGAAGTTCCAGAGAGCTTCAAAACATCTCTAGTCACACCGCTTCTCAAGAAGCCTTCATTGGACAATAACGACTACAAGAACTACAGACCAGTTGCCAACCTCCCTTTCCTCTGCAAAGTCCTTGAAAAGGCTGTAGCGGCACAACTGAGGATCTACTTGGAGGAAAACAACCTATTCCCAAGAAATCAATCGGCCTACAGGCATTTCCATTCAACGGAGACGGCCTTAATTAAAGTGATCAACGATATATTGATTGCTGTTGATAATGGACTCGAAGCCAGTTTGGTTCTCCTTGACTTTTCGTCCGCGTTCGACACCATTGATCACTCTACCCTTATCGATCGCCTTAAAACGTCATATGGCATTAAGGGAACTGCCCTCAAATGGATTGCATCATATATGACCGATAGAAGCCAACAGATCATCATCAACAGATCAACGTCAGACTCATTTGCTCTACCATAGGGAGTACCTCAAGGCTCCGTCGTAGGACCCCTGCTGTTTTCCCTCTACGCTGGCCCACTGAGTCAGATTGTTGACTCACATCGAGGTATCCAGCACACCATCTACGCAGATGACACACAGCTCTATATGATCATGAGAGCAGACGACGCCGACAGGAGTGAGTCTGTGCGACGAATACAAGATTGTGTACTCGACGTAAAAACCTGGTCTGCAAAAAACACACTTCAGCTCAACGAAGTAAAAACTGAAATGTTGTTCGTTTCATCTCAGTTCAAGCCACAATCTGGAACATTGCCCTCTCTTGAATTGGCAGGGGAACGTGTTCAGTCGTCCGCTTGTGTCCGAGACCTCGGCGTCACTCTGGACAAAAATATTACCCTCGCCCAACACATTCGCAACGTTAGCAGGTCAGCCTCTTGGGGCATCGCGAAGATAGGGCGTATCCGGAAGTACCTCGACCAATCAGCAACAGAAAGACTAGTTCACGCATTCTTTTCGTCACACCTGGACTATTGTAATATCCTTCTAGCTGGTCTTCCTCACTCACACATCGCACCCCTTCAGCGCATCCAAAACACAGCTGCAAGACTTATCACACGCACCAAGAAATCTGAACACATCACACCTGTCATCCGATCCCTTCACTGGCTAAAGATCCACGACCGTGTCGTCTTCAAAATCCTCCTCCTAGTCTACAAAATCAATCACAAACTGGCCCCATCTTATCTTCAGGACCTCGTTAGTCTCCGATCTTCCTCTACTTCATCTGCAACAAGACGACTTCGTTCCCATTCTACCGCACATCTCCAGCTGTCTCCAGGTCCCCGCACAAGGACACGCTACGGCGACCGTGCTTTCTCCGTCATCGCCCCTAAACTCTGGAACAATCTCCCCATACACATTCGTGACGCCCCAACACTGGACTCATTCAAATCTCTCCTCAAGACACACCTTTTCACCCAAGCCGAATAATGTTTGTTGTTAAATCATGTAAATTGTGTTTGTTATCCCGGTAATTTATCATGTCAGTAATTTATGAAACTGGCTTAACTTTGACCTTTCACTTATAATGTTTGCCCAATTGTATTTATGTACTATACTTATTGTAATGTCAATATAAATTGTAATATCCTGTACTTGTAACTTCACTGGATTGTGCAAAACTCTATAATTATCATTTTCTTCTAAATTGTTCTTATCTTACTCTTGTATTTCCTCATGTACAGCGCTTAGAAACATATGTATTATGCGCTTTATAAATGTTATTTATTATTATTATTAATCCCATGAAGAGACGGGTATTTCTGTCTAGTACCCACCATGACACCCTCAACAAAGGACATGGACTGGGCACTGGGTGACAATAGCTCAACTAGAATAGCAATGTATTATATTCATGTAATCCTTAACCCAATTAAAACTAGGGTTATGATTGGGTTTATAATTAGGTTTGAAGTTTGAGTGGTGGGAATCTAACTAATCAAACTGATCAGTAAGTTATGATTAGGTTTAGGGTTAGTAAGTGTAATGGTTTGAGTGGTGGGAATCTAACTAATCAAACTGATCAGGAAGTTAGGATTAGGTTTAGGGTTAGTCCCCTTTGGTTTGAGTGGTTGGAATCTAACTAGTAAAAATGATCGGTAAGTTAGGATAAAATTTAGGATTAGTGTAAGGGTTTGAGTGGTGGTAATCTAAGTCAAATTGATAGCTAAGTTATGGTTATATTTATGTTTAGTGTACATGTTTGACTTTGAGTGGTAGAAATATAACAAGTCAAACCGATCGCTTACTTCTGCTACAGTCGATTTTTTATGATCGTATATAAGTGCAATTATAAGGATTCGCGGAGCATCCCAAACCATCAAGTAAAGTTTTTAAACAATATTCGGCCGACCTTGAGGGATAAATAAAAAAAATGAGTGAGTGATACCAGAAAGCTATTATACACTAGAATCACAACTGTTTGAAATCCTTTACTAGATGTTCAATGCCGCCGCGGGGGGTCAAGTATACATTGAATGTGAAAATTTGAATTGGGTCTAAATCTCTCTTGCAGGTGGAAAACAGTGATGAAGTTCGGTTGATTACATACGTATTGACACAGTTTAAAGGTATGGTGTGCTTTGTTATTATAATCACTTTCCGCTAGCCCGAATTGAACTGTAAAGACAGCAAGTGCGCGCGAAATACGATATGTGTGGAAATTAAAATATTCATAATGAAAATTAACGTTGTTGGCATTTGTTCGCACTTTTTTTATATGTCTTATAATCAAAAGTTATTCCTGAAGATCATTATATATAAAAAAACAAAACAACATATGTCGCAACGGATCGGCGAGTGGAGAAATTTGGCGACAAAGAATGAAACTAATTTAACAATTATCACGATTCTTTCCACTTCATGCAAGTTACAATTATATTTGTATATTTCAATTGACAATTTGTCTACCAAGATAACCAATAACGATACAATATTCACAAACTAAGGAACATTATTGGAATTATCTTGACATTTCAAAATCTTCATTTGTTAATTAGCTAGTCGTTGGCTTCACATGGCAGCATCGAATATCGAACTTCAAATAAACCACAATGCCCATCTTTTCTTTTGTTCCGTCTTTAGAATACAAACGGGACTGTTTGAAGCAATTAGTGATAGTTGTAAATCCATCCGTAGTAACTCCTTAGTGATACGAACCAATTTCATTAACCCGAATTATCATATGTTGAACAAGTTTAGTCTATGCTAAAAATTATATAACCGGACAAAGCGTTCACACCTGTTGAATCTCACAATAACAGCCAATTAGTGGTTGTCATCAGTGCCACCAGAAATATTATAATTATTTATCTGCATTATTCAATCGACCCCGCTAGTTCTGCTTCATGACAAAGTGTGCTCGATAGTTCAGTCATAGTATAACCGGTATAAATTGTTCTTATCTTACTCTTGTATTTCCTCATGTACAGCGCTTAGAAACATATGTATTAAGCGCTTTATACATGTTATTTATTATTATTATTAATCCCATGAAGAGACGGGTATTTCTGTCTAGTACCCACCATGACACCCTCAACAAAGGACATGGACTGGGCACTGGGTGACAATAGCTCAACTAGAATAGCAATGTATTATATTCATGTAATCCTTAACCCAATTAAAACTAGGGTTATGATTGGGTTTATAATTAGGTTTGAAGTTTGAGTGGTGGGAATCTAACTAATCAAACTGATCAGTAAGTTATGATTAGGTTTAGGGTTAGTAAGTGTAATGGTTTGAGTGGTGGGAATCTAACTAATCAAACTGATCAGGAAGTTAGGATTAGGTTTAGGGTTAGTCCCCTTTGGTTTGAGTGGTTGGAATCTAACTAGTAAAAATGATCGGTAAGTTAGGATAAAATTTAGGATTAGTGTAAGGGTTTGAGTGGTGGTAATCTAAGTCAAATTGATAGCTAAGTTATGGTTATATTTATGTTTAGTGTACATGTTTGACTTTGAGTGGTAGAAATATAACAAGTCAAACCGATCGCTTACTTCTGCTACAGTCGATTTTTTATGATCGTATATAAGTGCAATTATAAGGATTCGCGGAGCATCCCAAACCATCAAGTAAAGTTTTTAAACAATATTCGGCCGACCTTGAGGGATAAATAAAAAAAATGAGTGAGTGATACCAGAAAGCTATTATACACTAGAATCACAACTGTTTGAAATCCTTTACTAGATGTTCAATGCCGCCGCGGGGGGTCAAGTATACATTGAATGTGAAAATTTGAATTGGGTCTAAATCTCTCTTGCAGGTGGAAAACAGTGATGAAGTTCGGTTGATTACATACGTATTGACACAGTTTAAAGGTATGGTGTGCTTTGTTATTATAATCACTTTCCGCTAGCCCGAATTGAACTGTAAAGACAGCAAGTGCGCGCGAAATACGATATGTGTAGAAATTAAAATATTCATAATGAAAATTAACGTTGTTGGCATTTGTTCGCACTTTTTTTATATGTCTTATAATCAAAAGTTATTCCTGAAGATCATTATATATAAAAAAACAAAACAACATATGTCGCAACGGATCGGCGAGTGGAGAAATTTGGCGACAAAGAATGAAACTAATTTAACAATTATCACGATTCTTTCCACTTCATGCAAGTTACAATTATATTTGTATATTTCAATTGACAATTTGTCTACCAAGATAACCAATAACGATACAATATTCACAAACTAAGGAACATTATTGGAATTATCTTGACATTTCAAAATCTTCATTTGTTAATTAGCTAGTCGTTGGCTTCACATGGCAGCATCGAATATCGAACTTCAAATAAACCACAATGCCCATCTTTTCTTTTGTTCCGTCTTTAGAATACAAACGGGACTGTTTGAAGCAATTAGTGATAGTTGTAAATCCATCCGTAGTAACTCCTTAGTGATACGAACCAATTTCATTAACCCGAATTATCATATGTTGAACAAGTTTAGTCTATGCTAAAAATTATATAACCGGACAAAGCGTTCACACCTGTTGAATCTCACAATAACAGCCAATTAGTGGTTGTCATCAGTGCCACCAGAAATATTATAATTATTTATCTGCATTATTCAATCGACCCCGCTAGTTCTGCTTCATGACAAAGTGTGCTCGATAGTTCAGTCATAGTATAACCGGTATAAATTGTTCTTATCTTACTCTTGTATTTCCTCATGTACAGCGCTTAGAAACATATGTATTAAGCGCTTTATAAATGTTATTTATTATTATTATTAATCCCATGAAGAGACGGGTATTTCTGTCTAGTACCCACCATGACACCCTCAACAAAGGACATGGACTGGGCACTGGGTGACAATAGCTCAACTAGAATAGCAATGTATTATATTCATGTAATCCTTAACCCAATTAAAACTAGGGTTATGATTGGGTTTATAATTAGGTTTGAAGTTTGAGTGGTGGGAATCTAACTAATCAAACTGATCAGTAAGTTATGATTAGGTTTAGGGTTAGTAAGTGTAATGGTTTGAGTGGTGGGAATCTAACTAATCAAACTGATCAGGAAGTTAGGATTAGGTTTAGGGTTAGTCCCCTTTGGTTTGAGTGGTTGGAATCTAACTAGTAAAAATGATCGGTAAGTTAGGATAAAATTTAGGATTAGTGTAAGGGTTTGAGTGGTGGTAATCTAAGTCAAATTGATAGCTAAGTTATGGTTATATTTATGTTTAGTGTACATGTTTGACTTTGAGTGGTAGAAATATAACAAGTCAAACCGATCGCTTACTTCTGCTACAGTCGATTTTTTATGATCGTATATAAGTGCAATTATAAGGATTCGCGGAGCATCCCAAACCATCAAGTAAAGTTTTTAAACAATATTCGGCCGACCTTGAGGGATAAATAAAAAAAATGAGTGAGTGATACCAGAAAACTATTATACACTAGAATCACAACTGTTTGAAATCCTTTACTAGATGTTCAATGCCGCCGCGGGGGGTCAAGTATACATTGAATGTGAAAATTTGAATTGGGTCTAAATCTCTCTTGCAGGTGGAAAACAGTGATGAAGTTCGGTTGATTACATACGTATTGACACAGTTTAAATGTATGGTGTGCTTTGTTATTATAATCACTTTCCGCTAGCCCGAATTGAACTGTAAAGACAGCAAGTGCGCGCGAAATACGATATGTGTGGAAATTAAAATATTCATAATGAAAATTAACGTTGTTGGCATTTGTTCGCACTTTTTTTATATGTCTTATAATCAAAAGTTATTCCTGAAGATCATTATATATAAAAAAACAAAACAACATATGTCGCAACGGATCGGCGAGTGGAGAAATTTGGCGACAAAGAATGAAACTAATTTAACAATTATCACGATTCTTTCCACTTCATGCAAGTTACAATTATATTTGTATATTTCAATTGACAATTTGTCTACCAAGATAACCAATAACGATACAATATTCACAAACTAAGGAACATTATTGGAATTATCTTGACATTTCAAAATCTTCATTTGTTAATTAGCTAGTCGTTGGCTTCACATGGCAGCATCGAATATCGAACTTCAAATAAACCACAATGCCCATCTTTTCTTTTGTTCCGTCTTTAGAATACAAACGGGACTGTTTGAAGCAATTAGTGATAGTTGTAAATCCATCCGTAGTAACTCCTTAGTGATACGAACCAATTTCATTAACCCGAATTATCATATGTTGAACAAGTTTAGTCTATGCTAAAAATTATATAACCGGACAAAGCGTTCACACCTGTTGAATCTCACAATAACAGCCAATTAGTGGTTGTCATCAGTGCCACCAGAAATATTATAATTATTTATCTGCATTATTCAATCGACCCCGCTAGTTCTGCTTCATGACAAAGTGTGCTCGATAGTTCAGTCATAGTATAACCGGTATAAATTGTTCTTATCTTACTCTTGTATTTCCTCATGTACAGCGCTTAGAAACATATGTATTAAGCGCTTTATAAATGTTATTTATTATTATTATTAATCCCATGAAGAGACGGGTATTTCTGTCTAGTACCCACCATGACACCCTCAACAAAGGACATGGACTGGGCACTGGGTGACAATAGCTCAACTAGAATAGCAATGTATTATATTCATGTAATCCTTAACCCAATTAAAACTAGGGTTATGATTGGGTTTATAATTAGGTTTGAAGTTTGAGTGGTGGGAATCTAACTAATCAAACTGATCAGTAAGTTATGATTAGGTTTAGGGTTAGTAAGTGTAATGGTTTGAGTGGTGGGAATCTAACTAATCAAACTGATCAGGAAGTTAGGATTAGGTTTAGGGTTAGTCCCCTTTGGTTTGAGTGGTTGGAATCTAACTAGTAAAAATGATCGGTAAGTTAGGATAAAATTTAGGATTAGTGTAAGGGTTTGAGTGGTGGTAATCTAAGTCAAATTGATAGCTAAGTTATGGTTATATTTATGTTTAGTGTACATGTTTGACTTTGAGTGGTAGAAATATAACAAGTCAAACCGATCGCTTACTTCTGCTACAGTCGATTTTTTATGATCGTATATAAGTGCAATTATAAGGAGTCGCGGAGCATCCCAAACCATCAAGTAAAGTTTTTAAACAATATTCGGCCGACCTTGAGGGATAAATAAAAAAAATGAGTGAGTGATACCAGAAAACTATTATACACTAGAATCACAACTGTTTGAAATCCTTTACTAGATGTTCAATGCCGCCGCGGGGGGTCAAGTATACATTGAATGTGAAAATTTGAATTGGGTCTAAATCTCTCTTGCAGGTGGAAAACAGTGATGAAGTTCGGTTGATTACATACGTATTGACACAGTTTAAATGTATGGTGTGCTTTGTTATTATAATCACTTTCCGCTAGCCCGAATTGAACTGTAAAGACAGCAAGTGCGCGCGAAATACGATATGTGTGGAAATTAAAATATTCATAATGAAAATTAACGTTGTTGGCATTTGTTCGCACTTTTTTTTATATGTCTTATAATCAAAAGTTATTCCTGAAGATCATTATATATAAAAAAACAAAACAACATATGTCGCAACGGATCGGCGAGTGGAGAAATTTGGCGACAAAGAATGAAACTAATTTAACAATTATCACGATTCTTTCCACTTCATGCAAGTTACAATTATATTTGTATATTTCAATTGACAATTTGTCTACCAAGATAACCAATAACGATACAATATTCACAAACTAAGGAACATTATTGGAATTATCTTGACATTTCAAAATCTTCATTTGTTAATTAGCTAGTCGTTGGCTTCACATGGCAGCATCGAATATCGAACTTCAAATAAACCACAATGCCCATCTTTTCTTTTGTTCCGTCTTTAGAATACAAACGGGACTGTTTGAAGCAATTAGTGATAGTTGTAAATCCATCCGTAGTAACTCCTTAGTGATACGAACCAATTTCATTAACCCGAATTATCATATGTTGAACAAGTTTAGTCTATGCTAAAAATTATATAACCGGACAAAGCGTTCACACCTGTTGAATCTCACAATAACAGCCAATTAGTGGTTGTCATCAGTGCCACCAGAAATATTATAATTATTTATCTGCATTATTCAATCGACCCCGCTAGTTCTGCTTCATGACAAAGTGTGCTCGATAGTTCAGTCATAGTATAACCGGTATAAATTGTTCTTATCTTACTCTTGTATTTCCTCATGTACAGCGCTTAGAAACATATGTATTAAGCGCTTTATAAATGTTATTTATTATTATTATTAATCCCATGAAGAGACGGGTATTTCTGTCTAGTACCCACCATGACACCCTCAACAAAGGACATGGACTGGGCACTGGGTGACAATAGCTCAACTAGAATAGCAATGTATTATATTCATGTAATCCTTAACCCAATTAAAACTAGGGTTATGATTGGGTTTATAATTAGGTTTGAAGTTTGAGTGGTGGGAATCTAACTAATCAAACTGATCAGTAAGTTATGATTAGGTTTAGGGTTAGTAAGTGTAATGGTTTGAGTGGTGGGAATCTAACTAATCAAACTGATCAGGAAGTTAGGATTAGGTTTAGGGTTAGTCCCCTTTGGTTTGAGTGGTTGGAATCTAACTTGTAAAAATGATCGGTAAGTTAGGATAAAATTTAGGATTAGTGTAAGGGTTTGAGTGGTGGTAATCTAAGTCAAATTGATAGCTAAGTTATGGTTATATTTATGTTTAGTGTACATGTTTGACTTTGAGTGGTAGAAATATAACAAGTCAAACCGATCGCTTACTTCTGCTACAGTCGATTTTTTATGATCGTATATAAGTGCAATTATAAGGATTCGCGGAGCATCCCAAACCATCAAGTAAAGTTTTTAAACAATATTCGGCCGACCTTGAGGGATAAATAAAAAAAATGAGTGAGTGATACCAGAAAGCTATTATACACTAGAATCACAACTGTTTGAAATCCTTTACTAGATGTTCAATGCCGCCGCGGGGGGTCAAGTATACATTGAATGTGAAAATTTGAATTGGGTCTAAATCTCTCTTGCAGGTGGAAAACAGTGATGAAGTTCGGTTGATTACATACGTATTGACACAGTTTAAAGGTATGGTGTGCTTTGTTATTATAATCACTTTCCGCTAGCCCGAATTGAACTGTAAAGACAGCAAGTGCGCGCGAAATACGATATGTGTGGAAATTAAAATATTCATAATGAAAATTAACGTTGTTGGCATTTGTTCGCACTTTTTTTATATGTCTTATAATCAAAAGTTATTCCTGAAGATCATTATATATAAAAAAACAAAACAACATATGTCGCAACGGATCGGCGAGTGGAGAAATTTGGCGACAAAGAATGAAACTAATTTAACAATTATCACGATTCTTTCCACTTCATGCAAGTTACAATTATATTTGTATATTTCAATTGACAATTTGTCTACCAAGATAACCAATAACGATACAATATTCACAAACTAAGGAACATTATTGGAATTATCTTGACATTTCAAAATCTTCATTTGTTAATTAGCTAGTCGTTGGCTTCACATGGCAGCATCGAATATCGAACTTCAAATAAACCACAATGCCCATCTTTTCTTTTGTTCCGTCTTTAGAATACAAACGGGACTGTTTGAAGCAATTAGTGATAGTTGTAAATCCATCCGTAGTAACTCCTTAGTGATACGAACCAATTTCATTAACCCGAATTATCATATGTTGAACAAGTTTAGTCTATGCTAAAAATTATATAACCGGACAAAGCGTTCACACCTGTTGAATCTCACAATAACAGCCAATTAGTGGTTGTCATCAGTGCCACCAGAAATATTTTAATTATTTATCTGCATTATTCAATCGACCCCGCTAGTTCTGCTTCATGACAAAGTGTGCTCGATAGTTCAGTCATAGTATAACCGGTATAAATTGTTCTTATCTTACTCTTGTATTTCCTCATGTACAGCGCTTAGAAACATATGTATTAAGCGCTTTATAAATGTTATTTATTATTATTATTAATCCCATGAAGAGACGGGTATTTCTGTCTAGTACCCACCATGACACCCTCAACAAAGGACATGGACTGGGCACTGGGTGACAATAGCTCAACTAGAATAGCAATGTATTATATTCATGTAATCCTTAACCCAATTAAAACTAGGGTTATGATTGGGTTTATAATTAGGTTTGAAGTTTGAGTGGTGGGAATCTAACTAATCAAACTGATCAGTAAGTTATGATTAGGTTTAGGGTTAGTAAGTGTAATGGTTTGAGTGGTGGGAATCTAACTAATCAAACTGATCAGGAAGTTAGGATTAGGTTTAGGGTTAGTCCCCTTTGGTTTGAGTGGTTGGAATCTAACTAGTAAAAATGATCGGTAAGTTAGGATAAAATTTAGGATTAGTGTAAGGGTTTGAGTGGTGGTAATCTAAGTCAAATTGATAGCTAAGTTATGGTTATATTTATGTTTAGTGTACATGTTTGACTTTGAGTGGTAGAAATATAACAAGTCAAACCGATCGCTTACTTCTGCTACAGTCGATTTTTTATGATCGTATATAAGTGCAATTATAAGGATTCGCGGAGCATCCCAAACCATCAAGTAAAGTTTTTAAACAATATTCGGCCGACCTTGAGGGATAAATAAAAAAAAATGAGTGAGTGATACCAGAAAGCTATTATACACTAGAATCACAACTGTTTGAAATCCTTTACTAGATGTTCAATGCCGCCGCGGGGGGTCAAGTATACATTGAATGTGAAAATTTGAATTGGGTCTAAATCTCTCTTGCAGGTGGAAAACAGTGATGAAGTTCGGTTGATTACATACGTATTGACACAGTTTAAAGGTATGGTGTGCTTTGTTATTATAATAACTTTCCGCTAGCCCGAATTGAACTGTAAAGACAGCAAGTGCGCGCGAAATACGATATGTGTGGAAATTAAAATATTCATAATGAAAATTAACGTTGTTGGCATTTGTTCGCACTTTTTTTATATGTCTTATAATCAAAAGTTATTCCTGAAGATCATTATATATAAAAAAACAAAACAACATATGTCGCAACGGATCGGCGAGTGGAGAAATTTGGCGACAAAGAATGAAACTAATTTAACAATTATCACGATTCTTTCCACTTCATGCAAGTTACAATTATATTTGTATATTTCAATTGACAATTTGTCTACCAAGATAACCAATAACGATACAATATTCACAAACTAAGGAACATTATTGGAATTATCTTGACATTTCAAAATCTTCATTTGTTAATTAGCTAGTCGTTGGCTTCACATGGCAGCATCGAATATCGAACTTCAAATAAACCACAATGCCCATCTTTTCTTTTGTTCCGTCTTTAGAATACAAACGGGACTGTTTGAAGCAATTAGTGATAGTTGTAAATCCATCCGTAGTAACTCCTTAGTGATACGAACCAATTTCATTAACCCGAATTATCATATGTTGAACAAGTTTAGTCTATGCTAAAAATTATATAACCGGACAAAGCGTTCACACCTGTTGAATCTCACAATAACAGCCAATTAGTGGTTGTCATCAGTGCCACCAGAAATATTATAATTATTTATCTGCATTATTCAATCGACCCCGCTAGTTCTGCTTCATGACAAAGTGTGCTCGATAGTTCAGTCATAGTATAACCGGTATAAATTGTTCTTATCTTACTCTTGTATTTCCTCATGTACAGCGCTTAGAAACATATGTATTAAGCGCTTTATAAATGTTATTTATTATTATTATTAATCCCATGAAGAGACGGGTATTTCTGTCTAGTACCCACCATGACACCCTCAACAAAGGACATGGACTGGGCACTGGGTGACAATAGCTCAACTAGAATAGCAATGTATTATATTCATGTAATCCTTAACCCAATTAAAACTAGGGTTATGATTGGGTTTATAATTAGGTTTGAAGTTTGAGTGGTGGGAATCTAACTAATCAAACTGATCAGTAAGTTATGATTAGGTTTAGGGTTAGTAAGTGTAATGGTTTGAGTGGTGGGAATCTAACTAATCAAACTGATCAGGAAGTTAGGATTAGGTTTAGGGTTAGTCCCCTTTGGTTTGAGTGGTTGGAATCTAACTTGTAAAAATGATCGGTAAGTTAGGATAAAATTTAGGATTAGTGTAAGGGTTTGAGTGGTGGTAATCTAAGTCAAATTGATAGCTAAGTTATGGTTATATTTATGTTTAGTGTACATGTTTGACTTTGAGTGGTAGAAATATAACAAGTCAAACCGATCGCTTACTTCTGCTACAGTCGATTTTTTATGATCGTATATAAGTGCAATTATAAGGATTCGCGGAGCATCCCAAACCATCAAGTAAAGTTTTTAAACAATATTCGGCCGACCTTGAGGGATAAATAAAAAAAATGAGTGAGTGATACCAGAAAGCTATTATACACTAGAATCACAACTGTTTGAAATCCTTTACTAGATGTTCAATGCCGCCGCGGGGGGTCAAGTATACATTGAATGTGAAAATTTGAATTGGGTCTAAATCTCTCTTGCAGGTGGAAAACAGTGATGAAGTTCGGTTGATTACATACGTATTGACACAGTTTAAAGGTATGGTGTGCTTTGTTATTATAATCACTTTCCGCTAGCCCGAATTGAACTGTAAAGACAGCAAGTGCGCGCGAAATACGATATGTGTGGAAATTAAAATATTCATAATGAAAATTAACGTTGTTGGCATTTGTTCGCACTTTTTTTATATGTCTTATAATCAAAAGTTATTCCTGAAGATCATTATATATAAAAAAACAAAACAACATATGTCGCAACGGATTGGCGAGTGGAGAAATTTGGCGACAAAGAATGAAACTAATTTAACAATTATCACGATTCTTTCCACTTCATGCAAGTTACAATTATATTTGTATATTTCAATTGACAATTTGTCTACCAAGATAACCAATAACGATACAATATTCACAAACTAAGGAACATTATTGGAATTATCTTGACATTTCAAAATCTTCATTTGTTAATAAGCTAGTCGTTGGCTTCACATGGCAGCATCGAATATCGAACTTCAAATAAACCACAATGCCCATCTTTTCTTTTGTTCCGTCTTTAGAATACAAACGGGACTGTTTGAAGCAATTAGTGATAGTTGTAAATCCATCCGTAGTAACTCCTTAGTGATACGAACCAATTTCATTAACCCGAATTATCATATGTTGAACAAGTTTAGTCTATGCTAAAAATTATATAACCGGACAAAGCGTTCACACCTGTTGAATCTCACAATAACAGCCAATTAGTGGTTGTCATCAGTGCCACCAGAAATATTATAATTATTTATCTGCATTATTCAATCGACCCCGCTAGTTCTGCTTCATGACAAAGTGTGCTCGATAGTTCAGTCATAGTATAACCGGTATAAATTGTTCTTATCTTACTCTTGTATTTCCTCATGTACAGCGCTTAGAAACATATGTATTAAGCGCTTTATAAATGTTATTTATTATTATTATTAATCCCATGAAGAGACGGGTATTTCTGTCTAGTACCCACCATGACACCCTCAACAAAGGACATGGACTGGGCACTGGGTGACAATAGCTCAACTAGAATAGCAATGTATTATATTCATGTAATCCTTAACCCAATTAAAACTAGGGTTATGATTGGGTTTATAATTAGGTTTGAAGTTTGAGTGGTGGGAATCTAACTAATCAAACTGATCAGTAAGTTATGATTAGGTTTAGGGTTAGTAAGTGTAATGGTTTGAGTGGTGGGAATCTAACTAATCAAACTGATCAGGAAGTTAGGATTAGGTTTAGGGTTAGTCCCCTTTGGTTTGAGTGGTTGGAATCTAACTAGTAAAAATGATCGGTAAGTTAGGATAAAATTTAGGATTAGTGTAAGGGTTTGAGTGGTGGTAATCTAAGTCAAATTGATAGCTAAGTTATGGTTATATTTATGTTTAGTGTACATGTTTGACTTTGAGTGGTAGAAATATAACAAGTCAAACCGATCGCTTACTTCTGCTACAGTCGATTTTTTATGATCGTATATAAGTGCAATTATAAGGATTCGCGGAGCATCCCAAACCATCAAGTAAAGTTTTTAAACAATATTC
The DNA here is from genome assembly GCA_037951105.1 of Echinarachnius parma. Classification (NCBI taxonomy): domain Eukaryota; kingdom Metazoa; phylum Echinodermata; class Echinoidea; order Clypeasteroida; family Echinarachniidae; genus Echinarachnius; species Echinarachnius parma. The sequence goes on along the minus strand of JBAMJV010002742.1, from coordinate 142,273 downwards.
GGCCGACCTTGAGGGATAAATAAAAAAAATGAGTGAGTGATACCAGAAAGCTATTATACACTAGAATCACAACTGTTTGAAATCCTTTACTAGATGTTCAATGCCGCCGCGGGGGGTCAAGTATACATTGAATGTGAAAATTTGAATTGGGTCTAAATCTCTCTTGCAGGTGGAAAACAGTGATGAAGTTCGGTTGATTACATACGTATTGACACAGTTTAAAGGTATGGTGTGCTTTGTTATTATAATCACTTTCCGCTAGCCCGAATTGAACTGTAAAGACAGCAAGTGCGCGCGAAATACGATATGTGTGGAAATTAAAATATTCATAATGAAAATTAACGTTGTTGGCATTTGTTCGCACTTTTTTTATATGTCTTATAATCAAAAGTTATTCCTGAAGATCATTATATATAAAAAAAAAAAAAACAACATATGTCGCAACGGATCGGCGAGTGGAGAAATTTGGCGACAAAGAATGAAACTAATTTAACAATTATCACGATTCTTTCCACTTCATGCAAGTTACAATTATATTTGTATATTTCAATTGACAATTTGTCTACCAAGATAACCAATAACGATACAATATTCACAAACTAAGGAACATTATTGGAATTATCTTGACATTTCAAAATCTTCATTTGTTAATAAGCTAGTCGTTGGCTTCACATGGCAGCATCGAATATCGAACTTCAAATAAACCACAATGCCCATCTTTTCTTTTGTTCCGTCTTTAGAATACAAACGGGACTGTTTGAAGCAATTAGTGATAGTTGTAAATCCATCCGTAGTAACTCCTTAGTGATACGAACCAATTTCATTAACCCGAATTATCATATGTTGAACAAGTTTAGTCTATGCTAAAAATTATATAACCGGACAAAGCGTTCACACCTGTTGAATCTCACAATAACAGCCAATTAGTGGTTGTCATCAGTGCCACCATAAATATTATAATTATTTATCTGCATTATTCAATCGACCCCGCTAGTTCTGCTTCATGACAAAGTGTGCTCGATAGTTCAGTCATAGTATAACCGGTATAAATTGTTCTTATCTTACTCTTGTATTTCCTCATGTACAGCGCTTAGAAACATATGTATTAAGCGCTTTATAAATGTTATTTATTATTATTATTAATCCCATGAAGAGACGGGTATTTCTGTCTAGTACCCACCATGACACCCTCAACAAAGGACATGGACTGGGCACTGGGTGACAATAGCTCAACTAGAATAGCAATGTATTATATTCATGTAATCCTTAACCCAATTAAAACTAGGGTTATGATTGGGTTTATAATTAGGTTTGAAGTTTGAGTGGTGGGAATCTAACTAATCAAACTGATCAGTAAGTTATGATTAGGTTTAGGGTTAGTAAGTGTAATGGTTTGAGTGGTGGGAATCTAACTAATCAAACTGATCAGGAAGTTAGGATTAGGTTTAGGGTTAGTCCCCTTTGGTTTGAGTGGTTGGAATCTAACTAGTAAAAATGATCGGTAAGTTAGGATAAAATTTAGGATTAGTGTAAGGGTTTGAGTGGTGGTAATCTAAGTCAAATTGATAGCTAAGTTATGGTTATATTTATGTTTAGTGTACATGTTTGACTTTGAGTGGTAGAAATATAACAAGTCAAACCGATCGCTTACTTCTGCTACAGTCGATTTTTTTATGATCGTATATAAGTGCAATTATAAGGATTCGCGGAGCATCCCAAACCATCAAGTAAAGTTTTTAAACAATATTCGGCCGACCTTGAGGGATAAATAAAAAAAATGAGTGAGTGATACCAGAAAGCTATTATACACTAGAATCACAACTGTTTGAAATCCTTTACTAGATGTTCAATGCCGCCGCGGGGGGTCAAGTATACATTGAATGTGAAAATTTGAATTGGGTCTAAATCTCTCTTGCAGGTGGAAAACAGTGATGAAGTTCGGTTGATTACATACGTATTGACACAGTTTAAAGGTATGGTGTGCTTTGTTATTATAATCACTTTCCGCTAGCCCGAATTGAACTGTAAAGACAGCAAGTGCGCGCGAAATACGATATGTGTGGAAATTAAAATATTCATAATGAAAATTAACGTTGTTGGCATTTGTTCGCACTTTTTTTATATGTCTTATAATCAAAAGTTATTCCTGAAGATCATTATATATAAAAAAAAAAAAAACAACATATGTCGCAACGGATCGGCGAGTGGAGAAATTTGGCGACAAAGAATGAAACTAATTTAACAATTATCACGATTCTTTCCACTTCATGCAAGTTACAATTATATTTGTATATTTCAATTGACAATTTGTCTACCAAGATAACCAATAACGATACAATATTCACAAACTAAGGAACATTATTGGAATTATCTTGACATTTCAAAATCTTCATTTGTTAATAAGCTAGTCGTTGGCTTCACATGGCAGCATCGAATATCGAACTTCAAATAAACCACAATGCCCATCTTTTCTTTTGTTCCGTCTTTAGAATACAAACGGGACTGTTTGAAGCAATTAGTGATAGTTGTAAATCCATCCGTAGTAACTCCTTAGTGATACGAACCAATTTCATTAACCCGAATTATCATATGTTGAACAAGTTTAGTCTATGCTAAAAATTATATAACCGGACAAAGCGTTCACACCTGTTGAATCTCACAATAACAGCCAATTAGTGGTTGTCATCAGTGCCACCAGAAATATTATAATTATTTATCTGCATTATTCAATCGACCCCGCTAGTTCTGCTTCATGACAAAGTGTGCTCGATAGTTCAGTCATAGTATAACCGGTATAAATTGTTCTTATCTTACTCTTGTATTTCCTCATGTACAGCGCTTAGAAACATATGTATTAAGCGCTTTATAAATGTTATTTATTATTATTATCAATCCCATGAAGAGACGGGTATTTCTGTCTAGTACCCACCATGACACCCTCAACAAAGGACATGGACTGGGCACTGGGTGACAATAGCTCAACTAGAATAGCAATGTATTATATTCATGTAATCCTTAACCCAATTAAAACTAGGGTTATGATTGGGTTTATAATTAGGTTTGAAGTTTGAGTGGTGGGAATCTAACTAATCAAACTGATCAGTAAGTTATGATTAGGTTTAGGGTTAGTAAGTGTAATGGTTTGAGTGGTGGGAATCTAACTAATCAAACTGATCAGGAAGTTAGGATTAGGTTTAGGGTTAGTCCCCTTTGGTTTGAGTGGTTGGAATCTAACTAGTAAAAATGATCGGTAAGTTAGGATAAAATTTAGGATTAGTGTAAGGGTTTGAGTGGTGGTAATCTAAGTCAAATTGATAGCTAAGTTATGGTTATATTTATGTTTAGTGTACATGTTTGACTTTGAGTGGTAGAAATATAACAAGTCAAACCGATCGCTTACTTCTGCTACAGTCGATTTTTTTATGATCGTATATAAGTGCAATTATAAGGATTCGCGGAGCATCCCAAACCATCAAGTAAAGTTTTTAAACAATATTCGGCCGACCTTGAGGGATAAATAAAAAAAATGAGTGAGTGATACCAGAAAGCTATTATACACTAGAATCACAACTGTTTGAAATCCTTTACTAGATGTTCAATGCCGCCGCGGGGGGTCAAGTATACATTGAATGTGAAAATTTGAATTGGGTCTAAATCTCTCTTGCAGGTGGAAAACAGTGATGAAGTTCGGTTGATTACATACGTATTGACACAGTTTAAAGGTATGGTGTGCTTTGTTATTATAATCACTTTCCGCTAGCCCGAATTGAACTGTAAAGACAGCAAGTGCGCGCGAAATACGATATGTGTGGAAATTAAAATATTCATAATGAAAATTAACGTTGTTGGCATTTGTTCGCACTTTTTTTATATGTCTTATAATCAAAAGTTATTCCTGAAGATCATTATATATAAAAAAAAAAAAAACAACATATGTCGCAACGGATCGGCGAGTGGAGAAATTTGGCGACAAAGAATGAAACTAATTTAACAATTATCACGATTCTTTCCACTTCATGCAAGTTACAATTATATTTGTATATTTCAATTGACAATTTGTCTACCAAGATAACCAATAACGATACAATATTCACAAACTAAGGAACATTATTGGAATTATCTTGACATTTCAAAATCTTCATTTGTTAATAAGCTAGTCGTTGGCTTCACATGGCAGCATCGAATATCGAACTTCAAATAAACCACAATGCCCATCTTTTCTTTTGTTCCGTCTTTAGAATACAAACGGGACTGTTTGAAGCAATTAGTGATAGTTGTAAATCCATCCGTAGTAACTCCTTAGTGATACGAACCAATTTCATTAACCCGAATTATCATATGTTGAACAAGTTTAGTCTATGCTAAAAATTATATAACCGGACAAAGCGTTCACACCTGTTGAATCTCACAATAACAGCCAATTAGTGGTTGTCATCAGTGCCACCAGAAATATTATAATTATTTATCTGCATTATTCAATCGACCCCGCTAGTTCTGCTTCATGACAAAGTGTGCTCGATAGTTCAGTCATAGTATAACCGGTATAAATTGTTCTTATCTTACTCTTGTATTTCCTCATGTACAGCGCTTAGAAACATATGTATTAAGCGCTTTATAAATGTTATTTATTATTATTATTAATCCCATGAAGAGACGGGTATTTCTGTCTAGTACCCACCATGACACCCTCAACAAAGGACATGGACTGGGCACTGGGTGACAATAGCTCAACTAGAATAGCAATGTATTATATTCATGTAATCCTTAACCCAATTAAAACTAGGGTTATGATTGGGTTTATAATTAGGTTTGAAGTTTGAGTGGTGGGAATCTAACTAATCAAACTGATCAGTAAGTTATGATTAGGTTTAGGGTTAGTAAGTGTAATGGTTTGAGTGGTGGGAATCTAACTAATCAAACTGATCAGGAAGTTAGGATTAGGTTTAGGGTTTGAGTGGTTGGAATCTAACTAGTAAAAATGATCGGTAAGTTAGGATAAAATTTAGGATTAGTGTAAGGGTTTGAGTGGTGGTAATCTAAGTCAAATTGATAGCTAAGTTATGGTTATATTTATGTTTAGTGTACATGTTTGACTTTGAGTGGTAGAAATATAACAAGTCAAACCGATCGCTTACTTCTGCTACAGTCGATTTTTTATGATCGTATATAAGTGCAATTATAAGGATTCGCGGAGCATCCCAAACCATCAAGTAAAGTTTTTAAACAATATTCGGCCGACCTTGAGGGATAAATAAAAAAAATGAGTGAGTGATACCAGAAAGCTATTATACACTAGAATCACAACTGTTTGAAATCCTTTACTAGATGTTCAATGCCGCCGCGGGGGGTCAAGTATACATTGAATGTGAAAATTTGAATTGGGTCTAAATCTCTCTTGCAGGTGGAAAACAGTGATGAAGTTCGGTTGATTACATACGTATTGACACAGTTTAAAGGTATGGTGTGCTTTGTTATTATAATCACTTTCCGCTAGCCCGAATTGAACTGTAAAGACAGCAAGTGCGCGCGAAATACGATATGTGTGGAAATTAAAATATTCATAATGAAAATTAACGTTGTTGGCATTTGTTCGCACTTTTTTTATATGTCTTATAATCAAAAGTTATTCCTGAAGATCATTATATATAAAAAAACAAAACAACATATGTCGCAACGGATCGGCGAGTGGAGAAATTTGGCGACAAAGAATGAAACTAATTTAACAATTATCACGATTCTTTCCACTTCATGCAAGTTACAATTATATTTGTATATTTCAATTGACAATTTGTCTACCAAGATAACCAATAACGATACAATATTCACAAACTAAGGAACATTATTGGCATTATCTTGACATTTCAAAATCTTCATTTGTTAATTAGCTAGTCGTTGGCTTCACATGGCAGCATCGAATATCGAACTTCAAATAAACCACAATGCCCATCTTTTCTTTTGTTCCGTCTTTAGAATACAAACGGGACTGTTTGAAGCAATTAGTGATAGTTGTAAATCCATCCGTAGTAACTCCTTAGTGATACGAACCAATTTCATTAACCCGAATTATCATATGTTGAACAAGTTTAGTCTATGCTAAAAATTATATAACCGGACAAAGCGTTCACACCTGTTGAATCTCACAATAACAGCCAATTAGTGGTTGTCATCAGTGCCACCAGAAATATTATAATTATTTATCTGCATTATTCAATCGACCCCGCTAGTTCTGCTTCATGACAAAGTGTGCTCGATAGTTCAGTCATAGTATAACCGGTATAACAAGTAATGTAATTTCCTGGGTGATCCAGGAAGAAATATTACCGTTCTCCGCTTATACTATGTTTGTAATGTCAAGTACACTTTACCTTGATGGATATGCAGACATGGCAGAGGGATTTTCATTGAACATGATAACAAAAGGGCTAGTAAAAATGTACAGGTGTGTCATGATTTAAAGAGTTACTGGTTAGTTATGTCTCTTAAGCCTGGCGTGAATGATATAAGGCGCCCCGTGCGAGAGTGCAAAGCGCCGCTGTCCCCAATAGAGCACCGATTGGAGTAATTACGCCACCTGCTTCTGATATGAATTTACATAGCAATGATTTTAAACAAGTTGTACTTTGAGTTTGAAACTTGGTAATAGGTTGGAGCAGGATATGTGCCTACATTATGCCAAATACGTTAGTTTCAATTATGAACATTACATTTGTTTCCATTTCTCTTTTCACGGGTATTCCTGAGAGACACTGGAGAAAAATGGGGTTCGGGTTCGCGAAAGCTGATACACATGAGATAAACTGAAACATCATTTCTTCTCCACCTGCATGAAATAGTCCTATATGTCGTATGTTAGACGCGGAGACGTTCATAAGTCCAATGCTTAATTATAATTCATGTTCTAAATACTTATATAGACAATTCAGCGATGTTACCACCTAGGCACCAGTGATCATCTTCTTTTTTTTGTTGGCCTTATCAAGATAATGACCAAATTTGCATATTTCTGAAATAAGAATAGGTTAGTCTCTATCTAGGAATAGAACAAAAGTAATGCAAACGATTATCTGAACGGTGTTAACATGTGCTATAAGGGCAGCATCATGAAATCCAAGATGGCTGCCCCTATCATGCATATTTATGAATATTATTAACACAGAAATACGTACATGATAAAATTTTGTAATCGTATTCTCAATATGTATTAAATACAAATTCTATTGATTGGAACCCTGGCAACATTTGGGAATGCATATAACTAGCACATTGTTGTTTTTACCTAATTTGCATATTCCCCCAAAATGTGTAAGAATATATGCAAGGATTCATTCCCTAGTCCATTATCAAGAAATTGTAAAGCTTTGTTTTTCGATACAAGTTGTGAAATATTAGTATCATAATATCGAGTTTGGATTACCATAATCAGACATAATTACCTAAAATCTCTAATGGTATATTTTCTGTTCACATCCCTAGGGCACAGGCCATGTTCCAAAGACCAAGAACATTGAGAAGGGGGAATTTGACAGCATCCGTGTCAGTGTTAGCACCCATCAAGGAGGCTTTTATAATGATGATGCCACGGTTGCGGAATAATTTCCCGCGCATTCATCTTTTCGTTCTGTCGTGTGATAGCAACATCCTTGATCGACGAGTTTATTGGGAAATATGGACAAGGAAGTCATGAGGTTTTACTCAGGGGGGTGTTTCACTAGGCACTAACATCGATTTTAGCATCTTTTAAACCACTACAAATCTATGCTAGAATCTGTTTTAAGTGTTTAGTAACCCTACAGGACTGAAAGTGTTGACAGCGGTGTTCCCCCATTGCCCCTACTTCTCCAGTTCGATTGATGTCTTTTAGAATAACGAACCTTCGGAATAACCTGTACAGCAAGACGTCATAGTGACCAAACTGCATCTATTCCTTTGACAACCCTATTCACAGCATTGCAGTTAACGGTTACATTGGGAACAATGCTTTACCAACCATCAAGGAGAATGGTATGTTGGATTGCCTGGCAGTCAAATATACAGAGGTGCATATGTGGAGGATCTTACAGCCGTTTCCTATATTTCCACTGGCCAGGTTGACCACCGAGGGTCAAACATTACACTGAAACACGATTACAGGTCGTTTTTCTCAAAGTTTGTTATTCCCAAGATTCGGTTATTCCGAAGGTTTGTTATTCCGAAGGTTCATTATTCCAAAGGTTCGATATTCCGAATGTTCGTTAAAGGTAACCCCAGCCATTTGACTTACTGGATGTGATGAGAGCATAATGGATTGTCATTGCTTGTCACATATTTCCTCTTGATTATTCCCGGTTACAAAACAAATCAACATTTTATGGACCACTGTCGTCTGCTTTCAATGCACACAAGAGGGGGCCATATCTTTAACTTCTCGCGTTGAAATGAGGTGGCAGGCGGGGACAATAGGGAGAGCACAATAGCGTATCGTAACCCGCTATTGTGTTCTACGCCTGCCACCTCATTTCAACACAAGAAGTTAAGGAGATGGCCGCCTCGTGTGTGCAATGAAAGCAGACGAAAGTGGTTCATAAAATGTTGATTCTACTTCGTATGGCCTAATGAATCGGAATCAGGTAGGACGCACATCTGTTGCGGCCGAAATAGCACCACATTTTTTGTAGACAATAGGTTTTCTATTGATATGCAAATGAGCTCTCGCTCCCCGTGTATATATACGCCGTGGTTTCGCGACAACGCCATTGTATATTTGTGTGTAGCCGAGTAGCACCGATTATTCTACACGCTCGTCTGGGTGAATCCTCGTCTTCAACTCAAGCCTTTTCTAGCTATCTACGCCGGCTTGAAGTTACATTTTCACCGCATACCTACCAGCACACCCTAATGCGCCGTCAGGCGACCGGGTGGATAGGCTTGTATGCCCCGCGAGGGGACCAGGTTTACTATCAGCTGAAGCTCCCTATTGTGCCATCAGGCGGCCGGGGAGAGACGGCCAACCGCCGCTACCTGTATGCCCCGTCAGGGGACCAGGTGAGAATCTGTACGTCAAAATCGAATACACCCGCTGATGATGCCTGGATCTCCCGTCGCTGATGCTGGATCTACCCGTCGCTGGGTGCTGGATTTACCCACCTCTGATGATAGGTCTACCCGCTGCTGGAACCGGAGTACGGGGCCTTAGCCGATCGAGACACCAGGAGCTTGGATGGAGATGGGGCCGACATGAGCATCTACCTTATTGTTATTAAGGCCAGCATGTACACAGCTCCCTTTGAGGTAGAGCCATGAAGCCGCTTTGGGCCTCTTTCGATTGAGCCGGCTACTGTATTAGCCTAGGCTGTATATTGGTATGAGAAGCCATGGAATGGCTACTAGATGAGGGTTATCTGAGATATATCCCGGCCTGAAATAAGGCGATGTTATATACATGTACATGCACGTGCACTCGAATGGGCTCTTTCATTCGGTGTGATTTTTATCCCACACACCATAGTTATCGACCGAAAGGAATAATGGTAATGTATTTGATGTTACATGATGTTACATACCATGTTACAACCCCACTTGGTCGATGTGTGATCAGATGGTTCTATGAACCGGGGCCCATATCCACGGTATACTAGCGGCAAGTGGCCGCTGCAGTCGTGAGAGAGAGAGACCGTTCGGTCACTTCGATGCAACGATGAAGCGGAGTCTATACGGATTGGGAATGGTCGTGAATGATTATACTACATTATGGCCATTTGTGCCTGAATTGGAATTGGTTATTCTAGAACCGATAATGATACTACATAGTGCCTTATTTTATATACTGGCTATGCCCAACTTACACATGGTGGTGTAATGGATGAATTTTAGAACGGCCATGTACTTAATATTTACAGTTTGACGCATTTGCGCTGACCATTTTACAGCTAGTTATGTCGACTTGTGTATACCGTGAGATGCAGGGCGCACCAATCATGGTGTCGACCTTTGAATGGGCACAGGATATCAGTTTTGCCCTATTTGCCGGGCGCCAGTGTTTTCGGTATCGGAAACTGAATTTTAGCCTACCAGCCAGCTTGGCTGTCGGGGTTTTAAAACGATATGACTATACTGGCATGTATACGTGCTGAAAGGTATCTGATTATACCCGAACCTGAATTTTAGCCCAGCCGCCATCTTGATTATCATGTTTTCGTTTAAACATACTGTCATGGGAAATGCGGTATATGACCACCACAGATTGTTAGGTGATTTGGTATGCGCTTCAGTATTCATTTTATGCACCAAGATTTAATTTGGGGCTATCATCGTTACCGTCGTTCAGCTTAACGACGCTCCATCCTCTGATTAGTCATTTGTTGACATGTCGACCATTTCAAGGAGCCTTTATTTGGGCGGATCGTGGTATGTCCACGCGGATTATGACGGGTCGTTTATTTGGCTTGAAGACGGCTATTTTTGCTCGTCTAAATTGTAAGAGGAATTACAATACAAGGGCGTTTGGCTGTGAGCCAATGCCCCGCCCTGGGCGCGTGTCAGTCTATTGCTCGCTTTTTGGCGCACGTAGCCATGGATACTTGCTATTGAGTGTTATCAATGGGGCGCTTCTTAGTGTGAATGCAAAAGCTCCCGGCCCGGTCTGTGCGGTCTTGATGTTCGTGCAGTTGTATTGTGTGAAGGTGTACAGTTTTATATCCGGTCATCCGTGCCTAGTTTCACGATATGAGTACAGGGGTCCTCCCCTTACATCGTATGATGTAAATTGTTCTCATGTCTTAGTGGAATTACACACTGTTCTTATGCCTTTTTGACTTTGCCAGAATTAGGCAAGCCATTGTCAAGGGTAAACCGGACGTGTTTCATTACCAAACAATGCAAAGTAAAGCTGACTAAGTGGTTCCGGAAAGGATACCTCTCTGAAGACAGTACCAGTACGGCTGAGAGCTCATGTTATAGTGCCAAGACATAATGGTGGACCCGTCTGACTTAACCTTATGATGAAGCGATGGCGTGCTAAGCACGACACATTCCACCCGCATTTGTCTTATAGTTGTCGCATTCCAGGGTAGTTCATCAGGCGAGAAGATTATCACCATACCACTTCTTTTGTTCGTGTTGCTTCGCCCTGTTATGTGTTCCGATTTGAAAGGATGTATATCCGAGTAGGTGGATATTTTAGTTTGAGAACACATCATTATTCGTTCTGCATGACTACAGTATCGTTCACTTCTATAGCGATACAAAGTGGACATGAGTGAACAATGTTCAAGGTGTGAACATACTTTGTTGCCCCTATATCATAGGTTGCGACAATTGACAGTCGAATCTGAACAATGCGTTCTGTTTAGGCACGGTAATGCCGACACGCAGTATCTGTGTTGACGGTTGTGTGTTATCGTCCCGCTACAATGACGGAGATTTGGCAGTCGTTCGTGCGAATCAATTTGCGGAACTAGGTTATTTGCCGTGATCTATTGATTGGCGTTTTTGACGCCAGGTGATCGATCTATTATATATAGTATATGGCATTATCGTGATTCAATGCCCTAGTCGTTACGCCTACGTAATTTGTTTGGGGCGTGTTTATATCGGAACTAGCGCCTTATGATCCATTCTTTAGAAGTACTGCACAATCATGTGTCAATGTGCGTTTCAGCATTGGTCAGTCGTACGTGCGAACAGAAGCTGGTTTGAATACTTTTCGAATTGTTTTTGCAAAGGAAGCGTATACATTCGATTTCCTTGGCATGGTTGACGCATTACACGTGACAGGTGTAGCTTTCGGATACTGGTTTATCTCGGGGTTACTACAATATCTTACGTTAGTTTGTTTTGAGTGATCGCTGGGCTCGTTCCGGGTCGGATGGCACAGGTTATTGATTATACACTCTTGATTATGACCGCTTTGGTATAACAGTCGTTTGTATAAGGTACTTTAGAAGCAACACACTTGGAAAAACCTCGAGTGACTTTCGTTGTTGTTTTTTTTTTTCGAAATTGGTAATTTCGGACCGCCGGTACGACTTTCATATAGGGCGCCGGTATGTTAGCATTATCTGCATTTTAATTTAAGCCCCATCGGTATGCATCAGCATAGGCCATCAGCACGATCAGTAGATCGATGGCATAAATTTGCACAATGTTTGGATCCAATTGCAGCATGGTAGTACGGCGCCAATCTTGTCGCCTTGATAGTCAACGATGCGTTTGTTATCGTGCCGCCCTATTGTGTGGCGAACACTTTGTGATATTGCGTTCATTTGTAATATGTAATATACTATACGTTTTGGGTCAGTGGCATTATTGTCTTATCCCGTTCATGACTGATTCCGTATGCTCGGGCTGGGGTCGTCGGAGGATATAGATGTATACAGTGGATTAATCAATCCTTACGGACAGGCGGAGAAACCGCCTGAAAGAGCTTTCGCTGAAATTAGGGCCTTCCAAACGTTAAGTGTTGATTGTCACTGATGGTACGGATAAAATCATTATAATGCAGAATAACACTGCTTTTCTCACATAAATAATAGTATGGATTTCGTGTGCAATGGCACTGCATGTTCCGTTGGGATCGTGAACATTCGGAATTGTTGAATCATACTGTCTTTTCTCCTTATTGGAATATAAAGGTTATTTGGTACACCGTACTTAGATCTCGTAGTTTTATATTTGAGTTTAGAATCTCCCTCACTCTCGACTTCAGTGATTGATAACAACCAGAGGAAGAGAAATATATTGGCTCAATTTCGATGATAAAGTTGTTTTTTTTAATTTGGAGGTCTAGCTCCTTATTCCGAGGATCGTATTATTCGATCCCGAGATTACTGTACAGGTATGCAGGATCACGCGGACGCACGGCACGCGTCGCGTTTGTCCGTTCGTGGAATATGTTTGCGCGGACATCATGACTGTATTAGTGCAAGCTATATTATTGATGTACGGTACCTGTATTCTTACGGGCACTGATTTAGAATGGACTTGATTTGGCCGTCCGCGTGACTTGTCTATCGGGCACGACAGTTCTGGTTACTGTCGTGCGCAGTATTAGCTCCCCAACTCTGGCTTTGAAGGTCCTACCTGATTCCGATTCATTAGGCCATACGAAGTAGAATCGGAAAATTAAACGAGATTTAAATGAAATTTAGATTGAAGTTTAATTATGATTCTACGAAGTATAGGCCTAATATGAGGAGTCAGGTACCCGCCCTACTATCCGTCGGATTGACTGGGGCTGTAAAACTTATCGAAGATTCTTTACACTTTGAGTGCCAGGGATTCGTATACTCTATCACGTCTATGACGTAATAAGACCCGTACCCTTGTGGAGTTGGGCGAGCCTTTTCTTTGAAAAATGGCGTTGTCGCGAAACCGCGGCGTATATATACACGGGGAGCGAGAGCTCATTTGCATATCAATAGAAAACCTATTGTCTACAAAAAATGTGGTGCTATTTCGGCCGCAACAGATGTGCGTCCTACCTGACTCCTCATATTAGGCCTATACTTCGTAGAATCATAATTAAACTTCAATCTAAATTTTATTTAAATCTCGTTTAATTTTCCGATTATTTTTGTAACCGGGAATATTCAAGACGAAATAAGTGACTAGCAATGACAGGAGTAATGCTCTCATCGCATCCAGTAAGTCAAAAGGCTGGGATTTCCTCACACTTTTATCCGGAAATAAAATGGGGTTTGTTAATCCGAAAATGAAATGAGGTTCGTTTATCCGAAAATGATATGAGGTTCGTTAATCCGAAAGGTTCAATACGAACTCCCTATCCTATTCGGATTAACTAATCCTATTGCATTTTTGGACGATCGAACCTCATTTCTTTTTCGGATTAACGAACCCTATTTAATTTTTCGGATTAACGAACCTTATTTAATTTTTTGGATTAGCGAACCTTCGGATAAACGAACCTTCGGAATATCGAACCCAATTCATTTTTTAGATAAACGAACCTTCCGAATATCGAAGCTTCGGAATAACGAACCTTCGGATTAAATGGATAGTTAAGTTCTGGTAAATCGAGTACAGTTTTGGTCAAGCTGAATTTTATTAACCAAAACCTGCACTATTACAGTACAAACTAATAGTTATAACTCCACCCGAAATGAATAAAAAATTACAAATGACTAAGTGAAAAGCCCGTTATTATTCAAGGAGAGCCGTTAAAACTCAAGAGGGCGCTCTCTTAATAACACTCATCGGTTTCAACCATTTAAAATAAAATATTGTGCATGTGATGTTTTGTTGAAATAGTGCTTTGATAGAGATGTAATTAACAACTATTTAAAAAGCTCTTTTGTACATTTTTGAAAAGAGGAAGCATTTTGTAAAATTTTCGAATAATTGTGGTGTCCCACAATTATTACAAATGGTTATGTTTATGGATATTTCAACCATTTCTGTACCGATTTTGATCAAATCAAGTTTATTCTGTCATTACAATTGTATGTTCTTTTGCATTTGATACTCAGTTTTTCATTATCTCACAACAGAATTATCTTGTGTAGCGGCCTCTATACCAAAACTCAACTATCCCTTTAATGCAACAAATGTTTGGATTAATGAACCATTTTTCATTTTCGGATTTACGAACCCTCAGGTATACGAAATTTGAGTGTTCGGAATAACGAACCTTTAATAATTTAAGAAACTGTGTGCAATAGAATGAGTGTGTATGTGAGTATTTATTACAGTACCAATTGCCCATATCCGTAATCCCCCTTTCCACCTGGATTTACAGAGGCTTGCACTAGATATGCAGGCTTATGCATTGTCTGCCAACTCACGAATAGTTGATATTAACTGTATTTCAATGGATCAGGGTCAACCAGTTGGTCGTAATACACACTCGCATGGTCGCATACACACGCATTGACTTGGACTCAGCTTCTCAATTTGCTATAAACGTGTTTTTGTTCTAGTGGACCAATTTTTGAAATCTACTTTTGGAAATATCGATTAATTACATGAGTTATGCAATAATACAATACTCAACGGAAAATGTACAATTTTCAGCTATCTTCTGCCATAATTTGGATTGTATCCAAGCCATACTTTTTACATTATTTACAATCAAAAGAGACAAGAGTTTCATTTAACACCCAGTATGCATGTATGTTACTTTGCAATAAATACAGATTTTATCAACGCCAAACGTTTTTCTCTAAAGTACTTGTCTTGCTTTTGTTTCACAACACGATTAACCAGTTAGGGCCATTAATGGCATACTTGTACTATTCATTCATATCTACATTGTTTGTTTTGTAAAACATTGTGCAATAAACTTCACTTCATTGCACTGTAATCAGATATAATTATAGTATGCGTGTATTGTTTCTGTTACTTTGCGTAATTATGAGGATTTACTACATTTACATGGGTTTATCAACTCGTGTCCACCAAGTGAACAAACACATTCAAACTTGTATGTGAACAGAATGAAATCTAAAATATCGTAAAATACCATTTAACAATCAAATCGTGTATATCTCAAAAACCACGTAATGAGAGAAACTAATTCATTATTATATTTTCGCTCCACATTGCATTATTTTGTGAAATGCTAACACAAACTAACAATTTGTTTTCCAGACAAATTAAACACTTTTACAATATTGTGTACAGAGATAAAACTACAATAATTTGATTTGAGATTTTACAGAAAATTCGGGCAAAATAAAATTCAGACTATCGGATTGCCTAATTTACCTGGCAAGGTTATACCCTTTAAATATCCCCTGGAAATCGCCTCATCAACAACATTAAAGGACAATGAAACCATGGCATTCGGCTACTATTATCAGTTAGAGGGTGAACAGACATGTAATTTGATACATGACTGGATCCCATGAAATCCTTCTGTGAACATACCCAAATTTTACTAATTGTCACGGCGGCAAAAGATGATGGGAGCGGCCATGTTCGTGTAACTACCCGACATGCTTCGCACATTCTGACGTAAGTGCGGATGGCCGATTTGCAGACTCATCAAAGCGTCTACAAGTATTCAAACAATGGTTTGAATTGGTGTTATTGAACTGAGTTAAGTGCAGGAATGCATCATTGATCGATCACAGTGGTGTACGTCCGCACAGACCTAACAAAGGCGGTGTCCAGCGTCCACGTGAATAGTGGTGCACCCGCTAGTGTGTTCACATATTTCTTCCAAAGCAGAAATCTGAGTCGGGGTAAAGTTATGCGAAATAAACAAGCATATATTATTACGATGTATAACGGAGGATAAACTCTATTCTAGAGTTGCATTGGCCTTTAAACAATAGTTGCCAATACGGAGTTATGTTGTTTGTGGCCAGTCAAACATGTGCGTGTTAAAAGTGTGTGTGCGTGTACCTGTAAGTACGTGCGTTTGTGTGTATGTGTGTGTGTGCGTTTGTGTATTTGTACCGTATTTGTGCATGTTGTACGTGTGCCTGCCTGTGTGTAGTGGTATGGTAACTTTCGAGATCATCGTCATGTTTCAAACTAACCGACGTTGGTCATCCAACAAAATAATGTTTCTTTAGATAATGAAGACTGTGAAATACTAGTGGCCAAGCGCGACGCCGTACGTGCGCGTATAGGATCCTGCATGCAGGAATCGCTCCGGTCGCTACGCCGTGCGTGCGTGCATTGGATCTTGTCTATTGTAATTGCTTGCGCTCTGTGTCTTTTCGATGAGCGATAGAGTTGTGTATATATAACCGCTCTACTTTATTCGCGCAACTGCAGCTCTACTAGTCCAGGGCCCCGTTGCAGAAAGAATATCGGTCGTAACTTTACGCTCGATTTTATTGATCGTAGGTTACGTTCAATTTTAAATGTTCGTTGCAAGAAGCGATTTTAAAATCTTTCGTAAGTAGATTTGACTTGCGCACGATCCCGTTACAAATTTCCGTTTAAAACATATTCCGACACGGCTGGAAATAGGCAACGACTCATTACCGCGGAATCCAGCGTATTTCCCGCGGAATTGGGCTTGTTGATATAACATGAGACGCGGCAGACAAATCTTATTTCTTAACTAGTCCTGCTTCGAGTAGTGAGTGGTAAGTCCACATTTGACTCCTTTTACAAAGAAAATTTCACCGGCAATGATATGAAATGTAAACTTACCTTATTATATTGCTATATTATTATCTAAATGTTGTGTATTTTGTGTAGAATCGTAATTATCCTAGCATAATGGTAGCTCGTACACACAAGCTGCGGTGTTATTATTATAGTGTTACCCCATGTACTTAAATCCATGTCAGTGATTTAACACGGTAACTATACCATATTTCCATTACCAAGTCCAAACTCAAAATTATGGACTCATTTTATACTGGAAAATCTGTACTTAAACATCAGAGACAGCCCTGAGACCCGTTTAAATTGATTCTTTGTAGAGTTTGTAGTTGATATATACTGTCTATCTTTCAAATATTTGCCAAATATGACAAATTGTCCTAGGCTACTTTAGTCTATACAAACAAAACTAGTTAAAAAACAAACATAAAACAAAACTGAAATTAAAAAGGAAATTAAAGGTATGCATGGCATGGCCGCCAAGGGCAAGGCAAAGATATGAAATTTTCATGTTCCCCATGCATGAGAATTTACTGGCAGGTAATGTTTTTTTAAATTAAATATAATGGAGGACAAAATTACAAAATTAGCCTCCTGTGAGTCCATCTCGTGTGTTCAAATTCATGTGGTAATTTGCATCTTTACTGTACAATTCCATAGTGGAACAGCGCCATATAGGGGAAGAGAAGCAGAATTAACAGAATGGACAGGCTGATGACATGAAATGAGGAAAGCGAAAGAGAGAGAAGGATATAATGGAACCTTTGCCTTGGAGGAAGCTGTCGAGCCACTGGTGTCGCCCCCAAGGCCAAGCCATGGCTATGGGATAGGTGAGAAACTGATGATGCATGATGTTTACACAAAATGATTTTTTCAACAAACACTGAAGCCTAATATTTTTCTTCGATAGTCATGACTTTAGTTTGTAGTTTGTAGTATAATAATAATTTGTATGGCTATATAATAATGGACATGACTATAGCCTATATTCATGTCCATTATTAAGTAGGTCACTTGCTAAAAGTTAATAGAAAAAATGATTTTGTTGCTAAAATTTAAAATGCTTTATTATTATGGGCATTTATGGCATTCTTTACAGAGTCAACGTGCAAACATGTAAATGACTTAATTCTTCTCTGTGGGCTCGTTTTCAAATAGAATGCTGGTTTATAAAATGTCATTGATTACTTATCCCTTGAACATTCAAGTTTGCAGGTGAGCATGGATTGGATATGATGTGACCAAAAACAAATGCTTTTAATTAGTATTTTATCTCTGTGACAGCTAGTACCGTGGCATTTCAAGGTGATACGTGCAAGACATTGACTGTGGGAACAAGACTTATAAATCTGTTCACGATGAAACTGTGTGTCATTGAATGTAGTTTAGGTAACTAGACTACTATATTTTACAATATATTGAGTACAACTTTTTTTTTATGTTCATTGTTTTGTATTATATTTCAGCTCATCAAGCAGCCTCGCTGTCTGCAGTAGATGCCTGAATTTGCTGGGCTACCTAGCAAACCGAACTATGGTGGACTCCCCCGGTTAGAAGACCACGACGAACGTATCTGCCCAAGCTGGAGAAGGATGACCGAGCAAGAAGGGTAATTGGCAAGACGTGGTGTGGCGAGATTGGTAGAGCGCGTGCCTTCTAATGTGAGGTCCTGAGTTCGAACCCAAGGTACGTATGTCCATCGCGATTTTCCTTCAGCAAGAACATTATCCACATTTGCTGCTCCCGACCCAGATATATAAATGGGCACCTGGAAGGATGGAAAGGAGTTACGTAGCACTGTGTGCACCTAGCTGGAATGCTCCCCAGGGAGTGGACAATGTGCACTTTGTGTGCTGAATTGAGTGCATGTATCCGATGACCGGGTTAAAGTGTTGCACCGCAAGCGTCGAAAGACGGAACATGCGCTATATTTAAGTAGCCACCATTATTATTATTATTATTCAATATTCTCCCTGGATAGTTGATATGGTGCACAAGACTATTGTATCGGTTTCTAACTGCTCCTGATTATAATATATAATTGGCATCCAAATAGTGCTCTACATAGCCCAGTATTCTTGCTATGTATTAGTACGATTTCATCTTGGAAAAAAGGACTGGCATAATCATTAGAGAATGTATTCATTTCACTGCAAAATGATAACATTCTATTTGATGGAATGAATCGAAAGTCATACGTGTTAATTGTGTATTCTTTTTGGATTAAAAATTTGAAGAATAAAAATACATGTACTTTGTTGGCTATTTCATTCTCAGTCAAGTATAGCATTACCCTTTGTTTCTATACAGGCCTTTACGGTTTAATATAGTCAAACCTTAGTACCGTATAATGACCACTGAAGAGTAAAGAGAAGAGCTGCCACTGTAATTAGGTGCCCTCTACAAATAGATTAATACCATTCTTTATTTATCAGTTTAGGGATCACTGTTGACAGGTTTGCCCGTGTAGACAAGAGGCTGCTGAGAAAGGTTTGACTGGATGTATGTATGTGTGTGTGTGTGTGTGTGTGTGTGTGTGTGTGTGTGTGTGTGTGTGTGTGTGTGTGTGTGAATATATGGATGTATGTGTGTGTTTATGTATCTATTGTATGCATGTATGTATGAAATTATTAATCAATGTGTAACACTGTATTCTTATCTGTTTTATGAGGATGAGTTTTTTCTGTATTTCTGTGCTTGAATGAGTGTGTATGTTGGTATGTTTGTCCATGTACATCCCCTTCTAGGATTGATCGTAAAGATAAAGCACCTTTTTTATATCGTAAAGTTACGATCAATTTTAAAACTTACGACCAATAGTTACGATCAATATCAATCATAACTTCTTTCTGCAACACTAACAGGATTGATCGTAAATTTTGGATTGATCGTAAGTTAGGAGCACTAAGGCCATTTACGATCAATTTTGGGACTTACGATCAATCGTAACTCTTTCTGCAACGAGGCCCAGGAGCCAATTTTCAGAAGAGGCCTAGATAAGGAGTTCGTGCAACACCCACCATAGATTTAGTTTGTCACTTTAGGGTGTCTGGGGGGGTGTCTCTTAAACAATTCAAGTTCTGATGTACAGTTGATTTCTGGTAGCAACACTATTATTTCTATCAATTAATTATGCAAATTTATTCCAACAAATCCCCTTTTTGTCTGTAAATCACTAAATATGGCTCAGAATATACTAAATTTGTGCATGAATATGACTTATTTAACAGTTTGCAACATTAAAAACTGCGACGGTCAAATTTTCCTTATAAATGTATTATTTATATTTTTATTTCTTATGTATTTATTTGTTTTGTTCAACTTATGTTTTGTATTGATGTTTCAATGGAATAAATAATTGACCATTATCCAACAATGTCTAGCCCAACATTTAATAATTGCAGTGGTTAGAATGAAAAATAATAAATGTTTTGTGTATTCTAGGAAAAATCCATTTCCATAGGATTTGTACACAAATCACAAAATTGAGCCATTTTCGGCCGACATTCGCTTACAAAAGGTCGTGTGACTTCGGAACGGTATACCCGGTTGTCGCAAATTTGGTCTCAAAAGTTGCGCAAGACTTCAATAAAAACAACTCGTGTAATCGCGCGGCGATAACGGTGCGCATTGCGGAATTATCACGCGAAACGCCATGGGGGGTGGGGTGGATTCCACCCGACTGGTGAGCAGTACTCTGCAGTACATGCTCACCAGTGGGGTGGAATCCACTCCACCCCCCTTGACGTTTCGCGTGATAATTCCGCAACGCGTGCAGATATTTTCTGCACGACTACATGAGTCTTTTTTTTTATTGAAGTCTAGCGCAACTTTTGAGACCAAATTTGCGACAACCGGGTATACCGTTCCGAAGTTACATGATCTTTTGTAAGTGAATGTCGGCCCGAAAATGGCTCAATTTTGTGATTTGTGTACAAATCCAATGGAAATTGATTTTTTCCTAGAATACACAAAACCATTATTATTTTTCATTTTAACCACTGCAATTATTACATGTTGGGACAAAAATTGTTGGATAATGGTCAATTATTTATTCCATTGAAAAAAACAATAAAAAACAAAAGTACAAAAACCATAGAAATACATAAGAAATTCCAAAAACAAAGAAATACATAAGGACATTTTGGCTGTCACAATTGTTTAATGTTGAAAACATGTTAGTTAAAGAGTACCACGACCCAAAATTAATATTCTTATAAATGAAAGGTAACATATTTAGTATTCCATTCCATCAACAAGTTCACAAAAATATGTTTCGGGGAAAAACATATATAATTGGAAAACGCATCACCGTTCTAAAGCATGCGTTCATGGGTCTGCATGTACGAGACTACTTTGTCCAGAGCGAACGAATCGCCCGGGATTCTATTGTCTCCAAACGTACGCATAAATAGCATTGGCGCACTCGCAAATGTTTGGCCTGTACGGAACCAGGAAATAGTAGTGGTTCCGTAAGTGGTGGAAATGAATTGCTTTGTTTATGAATTACACAACCCTTGTTGGGTATATATTTGATTACACAAAACGGTACCAAAACATATAATTATATGTTGTTCTTTGCCTGGTGGTCCCCTTTAAAGGTGCACCTGTAAAGTGTCAGATATTGCCCAAAATAACATTTGAGACTTCGATCCTGTACCAAAATCATTTTAAGATATGTCCGAATGATGTGTGAAAGTTTCATTGAAAAAAAAAACACTGCTTTCCTGGTTAAAAAAGCGAAAATATTTGTTAGCTTTTACAACGAACATTTATGACCGTTAATTAACGCTTTTGAGCTGAATGATAGATATCGTCATACTAAAGGGGCATTTGAAAAAAATATAACCCTATTTTATTCTTCTCTTACCATAAGCTAAACAACACGGTAGCAGAGAAACGAGGAAGCTCCAAATAATTTTCGTGGAGTTAGACACTTTACAGGCATCCCTTTAAGTCATACAAAATATTCATGCACAAAATTAGCATATTCTGAGCCATATTTAGCGATTTACAGACAAATGGGGGATTTTTTGCATAAATTTGCATACTTAATTGATAGGAATAATAGTGTTGCTACCAGAAATTAACTGTACATCAGGGCTAGAATTGTTCCAGAGACACCCCCGAAACACCTCAAAGTGACAAACCAAATCTGTGGTGGGTGTTGCACGAAATTTGTTTTGTTGCTGGTCCTGGCTCCTGGACTATACGTGCAATTCGTGATTGACTCATCCAACAGTTTTCCGTTATTGGGATACAGAGCACAAGTATGGATTTGTTTAGTCCACAGAGAGACTGAGATTGTATACTTAAATATATAGATTTCACCACAGTGAAGTTATTGGATACAAAAACAAAGTATGCAACAAAAAGGAGTCTCTTGTGTTATGGTCTTTGAGAATGAGCTCATTCGGGCGCCATCTAGTGAAAAAGTTCAAGCCATGTCATCCCACAAAGGTTCAATATCACCATAAGTGTACCCAGGATTTGTTTGCAAGGGAGGTGTTATTACGTCGGCAAACATTACCGAGACAGAGACCACTGGTTGAGAGTCGTGTAAGCAGGGGAGTGGGGGGGGGGGGGGGGGGGGGTGGGACCGGTGTATGATTGGTATGATGGTCGAGACCGATAAAAAGTGGACTCGAGACCCGTTAAAACTAATAAAGGGGGTGAACACCCCCCTTTTGCCCCAAAACATTAATTTTTCGTCTAAGGGGGCAGTTTGAACCCCCAAACATCCCCCTGGGTACGCCTATAAATATCACCAATGATTAACTTGAGCTGGGCTTCACATACGCTTATTGGAAAATACAGTAAAGCTTTCTCAATATTTCCCATTGATTAATTTTATTTGATCAGTGTATTCCCTTACTGAATTAGACCTGTACAGTGAAACATTGTGTGTATACTCCACAGTCCACACACTTATTGAAAACACAAGAGTGCCAGATTTGTGTATTGGGCAGCGGCGGGTTCTATTGCACTGCTTGTGGGACAAATCGCCCTTGTCCTACTTCAGTTGGTACGCCACCCCCCCCCCCCCCCCGGGGGGGGGGGGGGGGGACTCATGTATACTGTAAAACGGGTATGTGCCGCTTACAAGACCCCCGTTTACACCCGATTGCCGCTCTCAAGATACCCGATTTTCAAAAATTGCCGCTCCATAGACCCCCGGAATGAGTTGGCTAGGTAGTTGAGTAGCGCCAACTCCATTATTCTAGTTCTAGAGCTCCTTGGACCACCATTTGAGAGTTTCCGTAGGTCTTTGGTAGCCCCAAGTCCATGTATTTTGTAGTTTTAGTCTGCTCCTTAGACCTCTTAACTCCCGTTTCAGGGTTTTTCTAGCTCCAAAGACCCTATATTTTGTGCTTGTAGTCAGCTCTTAAGACCCCCATTTCAGAGTTCCGTGAGGCACACCCCCGTCAAAAAAAATTTGAGTGCCCCCCCCCCCCGGGGGGGGGGGGGGGTACGCCCACGCCTAATAGTCGTGCATTACCTCTTGGAAATCAATAATGATGAAACTAATCAATGTTTGTTAAACCACTATTATCTGTTTTGTCTGTGCACTGGAGGCTGTCATGTTTTCCAGCAGCTGTATATGACACGTCATCTGACCCTGCACTAACAAAAGCGGGCTACATAACCACTGACATAGCAGCAGATTCAACAACAACATCTACATAACCCGCTTTTGTTAGTGCACGCTCAGATGAGCACAAGTCACTTTCCATGCGATATATACCGTTGGATAACATGGCAGCCTCGATTGGTTAGTCAAAGCAGTTGATAATTGTAAACCAAACAAATTATGATTAAAATTATAAGTGACACCCAAGAAGAAATATACGACTATCAAGTGAACGTTCCAGCGTGTCATTTCCCTTTAACAGTTGCAATATAAAGTGTGTTCCCTACGATTTACAACTTATTGCAAATAAGGGGACTATAGACAATGAAATACTACCGTAAATAGTAATATGAACATCGCAAATATTGTTAATTAAGGTCAATATTGCACACTGTTATCAAAGGTCGGTAATAACGTATGATCTAGGATAACACTGATGATATTCCTTTGATAGAGGTTCGTTATCTTTATTTTATTATATCTATTCAGTTAATTGACAATATAAAAACAGCCAAGGGACAACAGAAAAGGCAGAAGCCCAAACAAATGTCTATTTAGGTAATACAATCATACAATACTGATTAATGCAACAAATGTTCGGATTAATCAACCATATTTCATTTTCGGATTTACAAACCCTCAGGTATACGAAATGTGTGTGTTCGGAAAAACGAACCTTCGGAATAACGAACCGGCAGCCCTGATACACACAGAGGATACTCAGGCGTGTCTGACTTACCGTTTGCCTAGTGTTTTCAAGTTTGTTATATGATTATGGTTCACCTTTTCTTAAATTATACAAACTGCTTATTTACATGATAGCACGATAAGAAGCTATAAATATAAATGTAACCTAAACGTACATTTTTGTTGGATGTGGTCGTGTTCACACTCAAATCCACACAATCAGTCGATAATTTCAAATGTAGATTACCAAATATGGTCAACAAATCTTCTGTACGATATGTGTGCAATATAATGATTGTGTATGTGAGTATGTATCACAGTACCAATTGCCCATATACAGATATACGTAATCCTCTTTTCCACCTGGATTTACAGACGATTGCCCTATAGCTATCCAAGGTTAGGCCAAAACAAATAAATTGTTGGATTGGAGTAACGGGCAACCAAACATTAGGGTAGGTAGGTAGGGTTTTTTTTACTTTTTTTTCTTTTTTTTTCAGGATTCGCACAAATACACAAAAACAGACATATAACACACAAATCGAAAAAAAATTTGAACAAAAAAACAAAACAAAAAAACAACACTTTTTTTTTTTTTTTTTAAATCAAAAAAAAAAAAAAATCCAGAAAAAACCTTTAGGGTCGGCGGTATTTTTAGGGTCGGGCGGGTTACGCCAATCCAACCATTTATTTTTCATGGCCTTATGCATTGTCTGCCACTTCACGAATAATGGATATGGACTGTATTTCAATGGATCAGGGTCAACCAGTTGGTCGTGATACACACTCGCATACACACTCATTGACTTGGACTCAGCTTCTCAATTTGGTATAAACGTGTTTTTGTTCTAGTGACCAATTTTTGAAATCTGCTTTTGGAAATACTCAACGGAAAATGTACCATTTCCAGCTATCTTCTGCTTCAATTTGGATGGTATCCGTGCCATACTGTTTTAATTATTCACAATCAAAAGTGCCCAGAGTTTCATTTCACCCAGTATGCATGTATGTGACTTTGCAATAAATGCAGATTTTATCAATGCCAAACGATTTTCCCAAAAGTACTTGTCCCGCTTTTGTTTCACAACATGATTTACCAGTTAGTGCAGTGGCTTACTTGTACTATTCATACCTACATTGTTTGTTTTGTAAAATATTGTGCAATAGACTTCACTTCATTGCACTGTAATCAGATAGAATTATAGAATCGTTGCGTAATTATGAGGATTTGCTACATTGATATGGGTTTATCAACTCGTGTCCACCAAGTGAATAAACACAATCAAACGTATTATTATTATTATGTGGCGCGGTCTTCCTGCGATCGGCTAGTACGCCGGAATTGGGCGGTGGTTCGTCCGTGTAACGTAGATCGGAATGATGCTTGTTTAATTTAATTGTTTGTATTCTATTCTTTTTAAATTCTAGTATAACTATTGCTTTTTTGTATTAATTGTACTAAAGTAAAGGAATGTTTATATCCCCTGTGAATCCCTGATCATCTGTCAATCATTTACCCACTGCAATTATTACATGTTGGGACAAAAATTGTTGGATAATGGTCAATGATTAATTCTATTGAAAAAAACATAGAAATACATGAGAAATACATGTACGTGCAATTCGTGATTGACTCATCGAACAGTTTTCCGTTATTGGGATACAGAGCGCAATTATGGATTGTTTTAGTCCACAGAGAGACTGAGATTGTATACTTAAATAAATATAGATTTCACC
Source organism: Echinarachnius parma (assembly GCA_037951105.1). Classification (NCBI taxonomy): domain Eukaryota; kingdom Metazoa; phylum Echinodermata; class Echinoidea; order Clypeasteroida; family Echinarachniidae; genus Echinarachnius; species Echinarachnius parma. The sequence goes on along the minus strand of JBAMJV010002742.1, from coordinate 116,160 downwards.
ACAGTGAAGTGATTGGATACAAAAACAAAGTATGCAACAAAAATGAGTCTCTTGTATTTTGGTCTTTGAGAACGAGCTCATTCGGGCGCCATCTAGTGAAAAGGTTCAAGCCATGTCGTCCCACAAAGGTTAAATATCACCATAAGCATACCCAGGATTTGTTTGCAAGGGAGGTGTTATTACGTCGGCAAACATTACCGAGACAGAGACCACTGGTTGAGAGTCGTGTAAGCAGGGGAGTGGGGGGGGTGGGGGGGGGGGGGGGGGGGGGGGGGGTGGGACCGGTGTATGATTGGTATGATGGTCGAGACCGATAAAAAGTGGACTCGAGACCCGTTAAAACTAATAAAGGGGGTGTTTGAACACCCCCCTTTTGCCCCAAAACTTTAATTTTTCGTCTAAGGAGGCAGTTTGAACCCCCAAACATCCCCCTGGGTACGCCTATAAATATCACCAATGATTAACTTGAGCTGGGCTTCACATACGCTTATTGGAAAATACAGTAAAGCTTTCTCAATATTTCCCATTGATTAATTGTATTTGATCAGTGTATTCCCTTACTGAATTAGACCTGTACAGTGAAACATTGTGTGTATACTCCACAGTCCACACACTTATTGAAAACACAAGAGTGCCAGATTTGTGTATTGGGCAGCGGCGGGTTCTATTTCACTGCTTGTGGGACAAATCGCCCTTGTCCTACTTCAGTTGGTACGCCACCCCCCCCCCCCCGGGGGGGGGGGGGGGGGGTACTCATGTATACTGTAAAACGGGTATGTGCCGCTTACAAGACCCCCGTTTACACCCGATTGCCGCTCTCAAGATACCCGATTTTCAAGAATTGCCGCTCCATAGACCCCCGGATTGAGTTGGCTAGGTAGTTGAGTAGCGCCAACTCCATTATTCTAGTTCTAGAGCTCCTTGGACCACCATTTGAGAGTTTCCGTAGGTCTTTGGTAGCCCCAAGTCCATGTATTTTGTAGTTTTAGTCTGCTCCTTAGACCTCTTAACTCCCGTTTCAGGGTTTTTCTAGCTCCAAAGACCCTATATTTTGTGCTTGTAGTCAGCTCTTAAGACCCCCATTTCAGAGTTCCGTGAGGCACACCCCCGTCAAAAAAAATTTGAGTCCCCCCCCCCCCCCCCCGGGGGGGGGGGGGGGTACGCCCACGCCTAATAGTCGTGCATTACCTCTTGGAAATCAATAATGATGAAACTAATCAATGTTTGTTAAACCACTATTATCTGTTTTGACTGTGCACTGGAGGCTGTCATGTTTTCCAGCAGCTGTATATGACACGTCATCTGACCCTGCACTAACAAAAGCGGGCTACATAACCACTGACATAGCAGCAGATTCAACAACAACATCTACATAACCCGCTTTTGTTAGTGCACGCTCAGATGAGCATAAGTCACTTTCCATGCGATATATACCGTTGGATAACATGGCAGCCTCGATTGGTTAGTCAAAGCAGTTGATAATTGTAAACAAAACAAATTATGATTAAAATTATAAGTGACACCCAAGAAGAAATATACGACTATCAAGTGAACGTTCCAGCGTGTCATTTCCCTTTAACAGTTGCAATATAAAGTGTGTTCCCTACGATTTACAACTTATTGCAAATAAGGGGAGTATAAACAATGAAATACTACCGTAAATAGTAATATCAACATCGCAAATATTGTTAATTAAGGTCAAGTTTGCACACTGTTATCAAAGGTCGGTTATAACATATGATCTACGATAACACTGATGATATTCCTTTGATAGAGGTTCGTTATCTTTATTTTATTATATCTATTCAGTTTATTGACAATACAGCCAAGGGACAACAGAAAAGGCAGAAGCCCAAACAAATGTCTATTTAGGTAATACAATCATAATAAGCGAGTTCTCGATTTTTGGTTTCGGAATTTCGGGCAGGTCAAGTGAGGATACATAAATTATTACTTCACGCGTTATATCGGGCGAGTGTTATGTTCTAATCACAAGATACATTTTGTACGTTTTAGCATTCCTTTTTAATACTTCATGAAACTTAGCAAATAATTAATTGTTACCATCATTATAATAAGACATAAATTGGCGCTGTAGCCCGCACCCTATTGCTTTTCCGGGTGGTGCGTGATGGTCCTAGGCCAGACAAGAGCTCATCATCTAATAGAGTGGTGAAATGTGATGTCATAAATGATGTCATAAACATTTTTTGTAGAATTTTCAAATTTGGACTTCATTTTCAGAAAGAGCATAACAAATAATGTCCAAATACCGAAAATCAAGGCAATAGGTTACGTATTGGCTGAGATATGCCCATCCGAATGATTTTTTTGTCAATGGGCAATCAATGTTATAGTTCACTGGTTCCTAAATTTAGGAACCCGTGCACTACAACACTGATTGCCCATTGAAGTAAAATTCATTCGGATGGGCATATCTCAGCCAATACAAAACATATTCCTTTGATTTTCTGTATTTAGACATTATTTATTATGCTCATTCTGAAAATGAAGTCCAAATTTGAAAATTCTAAAAAAGTGTTTTTATGACGTCATGGCTTCTGTACTCTATTATGTTTGGTGTGTTATTTTTAGACTCCCAATAATAATCCCATAAAGCATCAACTCTACTTGAACTAAACACAACAAAAAAGTAAGTCCCCCCCCCCCCCCCCTAATCAAAATAGCGTAACTTTTTAACAAAAAGGGTTTGAGCAACATAACTTGGCAGAAATGTTTCAAAACTTATTGGCTAACGTCTCCGTGAAAATGAACTTGATCCGCCATGCCATGCATGAGTGAGCACACATTAAAGGCAAAAATGTCACTTTTCAAAAGTCACAAGAGTCAACAAGTGACAATTTTGCCTTTGATGTGTGGTCACTCATCCATGACTTGACGGACCAATTTCATTTTCACACAGAAGTTAGTCAATAAATGTAGGAACAATCCTGCCGAGTTATTGTGCTCAAAACATTTTCGTTAAAAAGTTATGTTATTTGATTAAAGGGACTTAGTGACATTGTCCAAATCCTCAAAAATTAAATTTTAATTCTAGCGGTACCCGCATACCTTGTTGTATTCGTATTACCAATAAAATCATGGGACAGGTTTCGGTTTTTCAAATTTCCCTTTCATTACAAAGATATATACGATCGAAGTATTCAGTGAGTGCAGTGAGTTAGTGACTATCACTTTGCATTTTTGCTCATTACTTGGCCATGCAATGTCCATTTGGCTTGAAATTTTCACACAATACCCTGTGGACATTTATATGAGATAACAACAATATACATTGCATCAACCATTCATCACTTTTTGCACATGTCAACAAAGTTACTAGATCCCTTTAAAGGGACAGTCCCTATTTTATAAAAACGTCTGAACAGTTTCCAGTTGATGGATGGGGATGAATGAAACACACACAAACAAAATCAGATCGAACAGCCCTATAATTTGGATTCTACGAATGAAAAACGAATGCGTCCCTCCATCAGACTATATATCGGCCAATTAAAGAGTTAAACTATTACAACTATATTGTACTTATTCTTGTAAAGGTATTGTAAAGCCGACATTTGTAAAGGTATGACACGGACAATCTAAAAAATTAAGAATATGTAATCACATATACCTAGTCAGTTTATGCGAGGTTTGGTTATTTTGCCTAGTGTGCGGTCATGCTATTCTTATTTGTGCGCTGGTCACGTAGCTAGCGCGGGTCACGTAGGGGTCACGCATAGCGTTGTTGTACTTCATGGAATCTGTGTACGAACTTCCTCATTGGGTGAATATACGTATAATGCACAATTAAAATTGGACGACGGTGTATTAGTTTTAGGTCTATAACTCCACGAATAAGAGATTTCAAGCCCTAATTTGTTCAGGCCTGCTATTAAATGACATTTTCTTTCATATAAGACAATAACCTCGCAACTTTTGAAATTTGGCTTGCAAAAGAGGGAATGTTATTTCGCTCAATTTTTTTGTTTGTTTAAGTTTTGTTATTCTAATCAGGAGGGGACTTACTTTATTGTTGAGTTTATTCCAACAATACTGATCAATTAAACCCAACACAAAAATAAATCCCCCTTAATCAAATAAGATAACTTTTTAACGAAAAGGTTTTGAGCAAAATAACTTGGCAGGATTGTTCCTATATTTATTGACTAACTTCTGTGTGAAAAATAAATTGGTCCGACGAGTCATGGATGAGTGACCACACATCAAAGGCAAACTTGTCACTTTTTGACTCTTGTGACTTTTGAAAAGTGACATTTTGCCTTTAATGTGTGCTCACTCATGCATGGTATGGCGGATCAAGTTAATTTTCACGGAGAAGTTAGCCAATAAGTTTAGAAACATTCCTGCCAAGTAATGTTGCTAAAACCCTATTTGTTAAGACGTTACGCTATTTTGATTAGGGGGGAGTTACTTTTTTGGGGTGTTTATTATGTAATTAAAAGAGAGCAAAGATCATTTTTCTTTGCTCTCTTTTAATTACATTTTATTTCTGGTCCGATTCCTCATGTGTTTGAATTAAACTATTATATATATACTATGTAATCAATAAAGGTATCTGATTTCTCATTTTCATATTCCGAAAATTTGACCAATAATGGGAAATTAGTAGATTTTGTGATCGTTATTACTTTGTTTAAATAAATATACAAGTGCAAACAATGTGCACTCTCCGACTCGCTAGATCAATCGCCAATTCGTTTTGTTCTTCATTTTCTTCTTCTTCTTGTTCTTATTCATATTGAACTGCCTCCTATAATGCTGAAGATTCGTACAGTAATGTGGTTGTGATGTGCAGGCTTATATTCACTTGACCCTATGATCCTATGGGGTCACACGTCTACAGTCGGTAACCGTGAACTGGCTTATTGTTCTGTCATTACAGTGACTGTACATGACATGTACATACTTAAGTACGTATTATATTGCACAGCATGGAGTTCAACAACAAAACAAACATATTTATTTATGCGGTTTATGGATGTTTAAATTGTTTCTTCACTCAGTACACAGACCTTGTCCTTGTGATGTTTACAACTAAACCATCTTATTATGGGACATAAACAGACGTCCATTAAAATAAACTGAGATTGAAAACCTCAGAGAGTTATTTTAGCTAGGTTAGTTTGAAGTGAATCAACATGAATGACTCTCTCGAGAAGATCCGTGCCCTAGACCTAGGCAAGAACTTGGTTTTAATCTGCTCATTGATTTTGTCTGTGCACGCACAAGGTAAGATGGTGACATTTTCTATCAATTTTTAAAACCTAGGTTCGTGCAAACTGAAACATATAACAGAAGAGTAAAAACAAATGTAATGTTTTACACGTTTGGTCACATAACAGTGCCCCCTAGCTAGGCCAGTTTCCATTTTAAAAAGGGATCTAGTAACTTTGTAGCGAAAGGGAAATTTGAAAAACCGAAACCTGTCCCATGATTTTATTGTTAATACCAATACAACAAGGTATGAGGGAACCGCTAGAATTCAAATTGGATTTTGAGGATTTGGACAATGTAAGTCACTCGTATAAATAAAAGGCTATTTCCAAAGAGCCATAATGTTCTTAATGACTGACCAATTGTGCTCAAATTGTATACGTACTAGTTTGTGTCTCATTATGCAAAGAAACTTTTATCCGGATTTCATTGTCACTTAATGGTTCGATTTTGTTATTTAAATATAACAATCACTCAAACTATATGTTTACTCTTATTATTAATCTATCAATGATAAGGACTTCGTTTTTTCTTCAAATTTTTTTACGAATTACCTCCTTTAAACTTATTTAGTTAAGAATATCGACAATTACAACTTAAAATTAATGACTAAGAAAGAAACTAATATTTAGTCTCGACATGAACTTAAAGGGATAGTTGAGTTCTGGTAAAGAGGGTACAGTTTTGATCAAACCGAAATTTAGTAACCCAAACCTGCACCATTACATTACAAACTAATAGTTATGACTCCACCATGATCGAAAAGAATACAAATTCACACATGACTAAGTTAAATTCGTGTTATCATTTTTTTGTTTAAGCCGTTAAAACTCAAGAGGGCGCTTTCTAAACACTCATCGGTTTCAACCATTTAAAAAAAAATATTGTGCATGTGATGTTTTGTTAAAATAGTGACTAGATAGAGAGATAATCAACAACTAATTAAAAACCTCTTTTGTAAATTGTTGAAAAGAGGAACCATTTTTACAATTTTTTAACGGCAGGTTCAAAATTATTGAATAATTGTGCGGGGTCCCCACACTTATTACGAATGGCTATGTTTATGGATATTTCAGTAATTTCTGAACCGATTTTGATCAAATAAAGTTTATTCTGTCATTAAAAATGTATGCTCTTTGGAATTTGACACTCAATTATTTTTCATTATCTCACAAAAAAATATTTTGTGTAGCGCCCTCTATACCAAAACTCAGAAAACAATTTCAATTTGTAGAATATGCATTGTGTTAAATTAGCCTGCATCACCTACAAAGAACTGCAGCGTTGGCTAGTATGCTTCCCTGTGAGCTGGGACGGTGATCACGATATTATTAACGTGACTCCGGTAGTCAATATAATCAATATTGCCTTTTTCACGCCCTCACGCCCACTTTGGACAACACTTAAAGGGATAGTTCAGTTTTGGTATAGAGGGCGCTACACAAAATGATTTGTTGTGAGATAATGAAAAACTGAGTGTCAAATTCGAAAGAGCATACAATTTTATGTCATAATAAACTTTATTCGATCAAAATCGGTTCCGAAATCGCTGAAATATCCAAAAACATAACCATTTGTAATAATTGTGGGGCCCCACAATTTGTCGATAATTTTGAACCAGCCGTTAATTTTTTTTTTTAAATGCTTCCTCTTTTCAAAAATGTACAGAAGAGGTTTTTAAATAGTTGTTGATTATCTCTCTATCTAATCACTATTTCAACAAAACATCACATGCACAATATTTTATTTTAAATGGTTGAAACCGATGAGTGTTTAGAGAGCGCCCTTTTGAATTTTAACGGCTCTTTTTTAAAATGATAACAGCCTTTTTACTTAGTCATTTGTAATGTTGTATGCCTTTCGAGCATGGTGGAGTTATAACTATCAGTTTGTAATGTAATGGTGCAGGTTTTGGTTACTAACATTTAGTTTGACCAAAACTGTACTCTCTTTACCAGAACTCAACTATCCATTTAAGATACATCTTAGAAAAACATTCGCATTCCACAAACACGTACTAATAAACCCAACGCCATAGAGATGTTGTTTTTGTTTGCCAGATGAATACCTTCGCATGACACTCTACGTCCGACGGCAAACCGACATAAATGGTGGGACTGCCTTCTACCAGTGCTACAGCACCGGCTCTGGATATGACACCACGTTTGAGTTTGGACGGACGGCTCCCATTCCATCTGATTTAGCACCAGACCCTCCTCCCGCTGTGCTTCACTCACGACACAGGGATGGGAACCCGTGGGTCGTGACCTTCAGTGGTTCATCATGGGCCACGGACGGGTTCGGGGCTTTCTACTGTAATGGCTATACCGATGAACTGAAGAGCACAAAGATCTCAGCATTCTTCACGAGAAACGATGGTATTGATTAACATTAATGAACAACTTTTGATTGTAGTGTTCGTTATCATTGATATAATAATTATATTACTAGAAGTTCTAACATCAATACATGCTAATACGTAATTCTTATCTCTTTTTTTATTTATGGATTACCTTCTTTTAACGAGCAGGTGTATGATTATGTGTTCGCACATAATTTGTTTTACCGCCCTTTTACAGTGTATATAATTATGTCCAACTATTAAAGGGGTAGTACAGTTTTGGTAAGGCTGAACTTTAGTAACCAAACCTGGACAGTAACATTATAAACTAATAGTTATAACTCTACCATGCTCGAAAGGTATACAAAATTACAAACGACTAAGTAAAAAGCATGTTATCATTCAAAAAGAGCCATTACAACACAAGAGGGCGCTTTCTAAAAAGGCATTGGTTTCAACCATTTTTCATACAAAATTATGCATGTGATGTTTTATTGAAATAATTATTAATAATAATAATAATAAGACATTTCTTCTATAGCGCGTAATAATATATATATATTCTCTACGCGCTTTACACATGTTGCATAATTTACAATTCAATACTTAAGTCTTAAAACACATTAAATTACAAATGCTTACGTCTTAATAAACAGAACATAATATAAGCAAACATTACAATATACATTGGGTACTGTCTTAAATGTTCACAGAGCGAAAGAGGTGGGTTTTCAGTGAGGATTTGAATTGACCAAGGGATGTGGATTGTCGAATAGCAAGGGGGAGTTTATTCCACAGGTTGGGGCCAGCATATTGAAAGGATCTTGAGCCATAAAACGAGGTGTTACATTTGGGGACATCTAGTAAGAGTTGGTTGCTGGAGCGGAGGTTACGGCCCGGTGTGTACGGTTTCATCATGTCAGCTAAGTACGAAGGAGAGAGTTCATGTTGGGCCTTGTAGGTCAGTAATAGCAGTTTGAAAGTGATTCATTTGGTAACTGAGAGCCAGTGCAATTCGTTAAGAGTAGGTGTGATGCTGTGTGAACGTGGAGTGCGGGAGACCAATCGTGCTGCAATGTTCTGGATCATTTGAAGTTTTTGCAAATATGTGTTCGGTAGACCAAATAGCAAGCTGTTGCATGAGTCCAGTCTGCTGGTGACAAATGCATTGACCAAAATGAGGGCTGTCTTTTTAGTCAGGAAACTTCTGATCTGACTGATGCACCTGATTGCTGCCATCGCTGATCTGCACACCTGGATATATGTTCTGTCATGTTGATGTGTTGGTCGAATAGGACACCCAGATTCTTAGCAAGTGACACAGGAATGATGTTGTCACCGTCAACATTGACGCTGATAGCTCGAGATTGTTGTCGGAACTTTGACGTGTGGATTATCTCCGTCTTATCGCTGTTGAGCGATAGTGTGTTCTGAATTGACCAAATCTTGATATCGGAAAGACAAGCGTTCAGTCTGTGTAGCGAGTCTTCCTGGTTTGCAGTCTTGAACATAATGTAGACCTGCGTATCGTCCGCGTAGAGCATTGAGTCAACGTTGTGAGCCTTGGTGATGTCCTCAGTTGGTGCTGTGTATATCGTAAAGATAAGGGGCCCGATGACGGATCCTTGCGGGACACCATGATCGTCATTGAAGGTATCGGAGAGGGTCTTACCAATCTGGACGGCATGTGTTCTGTTTTTGAGATACGATGCGAACCACTCCAGAATAGTCCCCCCAAAGCCATAATATGATTTGAGTCTGTCTAGCAGTAGTCCGTGGTCGATCGTGTCGAAAGCAGCACTAAAATCAAGAAGGACCAGCACTACTTCCTTGCCGCTATCCAGAGCAAACAGAAGATCGCTCTGGACTTTCAGAAGCGCCGTCTCTACACTATGGTGTGCGCGGTAAGCGGACTGGCTCCTTGGAAGAAGGCCGTGCTCAGCTAAGTGCCCTTTAAGTTGCAATGCTGCTGCTCTCTCTATGAGTTTTCCAACGAAGCTAAGGTTTGCTATCGGCCGATAGCTCGAAACTTCATCCCGGGGAAGGCCATCTTTCTTCAGTCTTGGCTTTACTAATGAATGCTTCGTGCAACTTGGCATGCATCCACTATGCAAGCTTGAGTTCACTATGTTGGTCAGTGCTGGGGTTAGACTGTGTAGTGCTGTCTTCAGAAGATGTGTAGGCATCGGAGCCAAATCACAGTAAGTATTGGAAGTTGCCTTGACAATGCTGACGATATCATCCTCCGAAACCGTGTTGAATTCTGTCAGCTGTGGCGGGCGTCGGGTTGGAACAGAAACAGAAAGATCATCGTAGACAGAGGTATCCAGCTTCTGACGAATACGCTTGATCTTTTCGTCGAAGAACTTGGCAAAGAACGTTGCAAGCTGTCGAGGGCACTCATGACTTGGAAGTATTTGGGCCGAAGACTTGGGTACTGACAAGGTCCGAACCATTCGGTACAAGCTTCTTTGATCACGGGGATCAATCAGCTTCAGGAAGTAGTTTGTTTTAGTCTGTCGGAGAAGGGGAAAATAAGATTTGCATTTGTCCTGATATATTTCCTTGTGAATATGAAGACCAGATTTGTTTCTTGCCTTTTCAGCTCGTCTGCGTTCTTGCTTTGCCCTCCTGAGAGCGTCAGTATACCAGGGGGCTTGTGGTCTAAGGATGAACTCCTTCTCCTCAAGTTGCGCATGTTTGTCCAAGACTGTCTGCATCTCCTCATTGTACAGATCCGCTAGGTCATCACACCCCTCCGGTGGGTCTGTGAGAAGATGTGATTGTTCAATGTCCTGCTGAAATGATTGAGAGTTTATGCCTGAGTATTTCCTCATGGTTGCTGAACGTTTTGCTGGTGGAGGACGGGCGATCGATTAACGACAGGTAATACATCGATGATCTGAGGGTAGTGATTCATCCGTTGATACAACTGAAACCAAATCATCGTACCTTCGGGAAATGACAAGGTCCAGCGTGTGACCACTTGTATGGGTAGGGCCTTGCACATGGTTGCAAAGTTCAGACACGTCCAGAAGACTCAGGAACCGTTGAACATCAGCGTGATGTGGGTCGTCCACGTGGAGATTAAAATCACCTACTATTAAAAGTTTCTGGCGAGTAATAATCAGCACCTCGAGCAATGTTGATAGTTCATCGATAAATGTGTTGATAGTCTCTCTTTTTCTTCGAGAAGATGGCGGCCTGTATATCACCACCCTTACGAAGATCAGCCGATTCCGAGGTCTTCAGAGTCAGATCAATAACTTCAAATGACTTGAAGGCCGTTTGCTGATTTACAGTTACACCAAAGCCTTTGTGTACTAGGACACCAACTCCACCTCCTTTGGCACCAAGACGAGGAGAATGGTGAAAGTTGAAGTGTGGAAGCGTTGCACTTATGTCGGCAAGGGCATGGTTGTCTCTGTGAGAGTTCGTGAGCCATGTTTCGGTTAAAGCAAGTACGTGAAGCTGTTTAGATATCACGTAGTCACAAATTGCAGTAGTCTTTCCGCGGGCTTTAACAGAACGCGCATTCCAAACGGCAAAGTTGGTGTGCGTTTGTGAGTTGCCGATTGTGGGTGTCGGGATGTCAATAACTTCTCTTGTGCTCGGGGTAGGTCGATTGTTCTCATGTCGGAAAGTAATTCGCGTATGTATACGATGAACGTTCGACTTAGCCTTGGTTTTACGTCCTCCTCTGTACCTTCTCTTTATTGCAATATCTAGCTCATTGAGTCTGTTCCAAACTGGAAAATCAAGTCTGTTCAAATGAGATCCTTTCAGAGAAGTCTTAATCTCAAAGAGATGTCTGTTCGAGTAGCGAATATTGCCATTCATGACGTCGTCAGTAGAAATCAGACTTTCAACGGGAGCGCTCAACCAGGCTAATCCGAAGATAAAAGCGACTACAAAGAGTCCCAAAGTCAATCGGATGATCGAATACAGTAGCATTTTGAGCGGTCGAATGACTGGATCCCATCGGGGAACTGTCCCGTCAGTAAGTTGAGATGATACCGTTGGTCAAAACGACAGGCTCAGGTGGAGTTTATAGCGAAATATCATTCCAAAAGTTCACCTTTCAGACGCGAGTATCATAAACGTATTTTCGCCAAAATTGTACTCGACTGATATACTACCTCAATTCTTAATGAAGTGTCTCTTTTAACAATTTTCTACGAATTTAAGGCCAAATTTGTAAAAACTTTTAAGAGCGACCAAAAAAGTCGTGCAGCCATGCTCGGCGCGTACACTTAAATAGAGAGATCATCAACAACTATTAAAAAAACGCTTTTGAAAATTTTTGAAAAGCATTTTAAATTTTGTTTGAAAAAATCATCTAATTATTTGGGCCCCAAATAATTATAAGATCAGATATATTTATTGAGATTTCAGCTGTTTCTGGGTCGATTTTGACCAAATAAAGTTTATTCTGCCATTAAAATTGCATGTTCTTTCAAATTCGACACTCGGTTTTTCATAACTTCACAACAAAATTGTGATGTACAGCGCCCTCTCTACCAAAACTAAACTACCCCTCTAAGACTAAAGTTGTTTCAGTGGAGGGGGGGGGAGGGGGAGGGGGGGGGGGGGGGGGTAGTCGGATAGACTGGAATTTAGGTGTCAAGTATTGTCATAGCATTTGACAAGTTCGATTACTATTTCATTTCTTTTTACATTATATGAACAACAACACCGTAATTAACCGACGTTCGTTAGAATTCACGGCTAATTCGTTGTTTTATAATAATTTCTTTCTCTAATTATTGGATGTTTATTAACATTTATTTTAACCTCGTGATTTCGTTTAAGTTATTTTGATGCTTTTAAATATTATTGCACATGCCACTGCAATTCAGCTTGTAGCTGCGAATGTTACATGTTGTTTGTTGAATAAAATACCATTGCTATTATTATTATGAACTTTTTCTCCGCCAACCACAGCTAAGTTTACGCCCAGTGAGGGCGTCTTTACCAGGACAGTCAGTGTCGGTGACCCGGCAGTAGTCATTAACATGACTCAAGTTCACCACCCAGATCTGACTGGTAGTGACATCGGATGGAGGAAAGATGGAGGTGGTGTAATCCACAACGGCTCCCTTCAATACACGACATCTGACCCAGTCCAAACATCTGATGGTGGAATCTACGAGATTTACTATAGCAATGAAAGGAATTCCGGTCGAGGCGCATTGTACAGGCTTATCGTCAGAGGTAAACATGTCATTTTTACACTTTAATGGGTACAATCCTCTAAACCTAGACGAATGCCCCCTTTTTTGTTTGCATACGATGTCTTATCATTTTCATGGTTTTGTTCGCCGTTATAAAATTATGATCGCAATATTTTATCATGTGTACATTGCGAAACGTTTGTAATGCATGATGATTACAAATGTGTTTGACGTCCATGGTATTTGATATGTATACCCTGGGTTAAAGGGATAGTACAGTTTTGGTTTAGAGGGCATTTCAACAAATAATTATTTTGCGAGGTATTTATGGTCATGCAACATTAAGTGTAATAGCTCGAAAAGCATGTGGTTTTAAAGATAAAACATACTTTATTTGATCAAAATCGGTTTAGGAAAACCTGAAATATAAATAAATATATCCGATTGGAATAAATGTGGGACCCACATTTATTCGATAATATAAGAACAATATTTATAAAATGCCTACACTTTTTCGAAAATAAACCAACCATGTTACTTTTTAATAGTTGATGATGATCTTTTTATTGATTATTTTGACAAAACATTAGTATTCACATTTTGTATGAGAAATTGTTTGTTAGAAAACACCCTCTTGTGTTTAACGGCTGCTTTTCTAACGATAACATCCTTCTAAACCCAGCACACACAGGCCGACTGGACACGATCTGACTGGTTTTTAGTCGGATCAGCTCAGTGTGCGTTGCCTACTTAGGACTATGTCAGGCAGGAACCAGTAGGAGGTCAATCGAGGCCGATTCAACATGTTGAATCGGCTCCGACTAAGCTAAACTAAATCTCGTCTGACTGAAAGTCAGTCGGATCGGATCGAGTCGGCTCTGTGTGCGTTGGGTTTTGCTTTAATAGCCATTTGTAAGTTTACATAATATACCTTTCTGGCATGGTGGAGTTCTAGATATTAGTATGTAATGGTATGTGCAAGAGTTGTTCTCTAAAAAAAGTACAGTTTGACCAGAACTGTACTTTCCACTTCAAAACAGACATAACGCTTCGGCGATCAATACTGATTAAATTGCTCTTGTCGTTCAGATTGTTCGTCGGGCAAGTGGGGGCCACCGGACTGCTATGGAATCTGCGACAAATGTTACAACGGAGGAGTGTGTGATGATAAGACAGGAAGGTGCATCTGTCCCAACAATTTCAAAGGACCAAACTGCCTCACAGGTACAACGTTTTATTTCGAAGTTAACTGTGTTAACCCTAAACAAGGCAGGAATTAAACTGTTATTCCTGTTTGAAGCTTACAATTACCTAGTAATTTTCCTGACTTGTGCAAAAACTGACAAAAGGTTGATACATGTGTATTTGTGATCATATATGCCGTCTACATAATATGTGAACATTCCACGGCAAATAACTATCAATGGATTGGGCGATACTGCAAGAACGTGATATTCGCCAGCGCATTGCACTAACTTTGTACACGGTTATGGTTATATGTATCCAGTATGTAACTTAAAACTACACTTTTCTATTGGTAATTGGTACGTATGTGAGAAACGCTGGAGTTCCAAGTAAGTTTGGAGGTTTTGCTTCACGACTCTGTTGAATCAGTTCCGACTGATCGGGTTTGTCTCTATTGCTAGTCGGATCGGATTCATTCGATTTTGTGTGCGTTGGGTTTTATGATAATGTCGACACATTAAAGCTGCTCCTTTGTAACATAGATCTTCCAATGGTTTACTCCGCCGTCAGTTTTCATTTCGCCTAACTCTGTTACAAACAACGCCATCCATAATGGTAATCTTTTAACAGGACATTATAAAGATGAATATTAATGACTGAAGTACGTTAATGTCAGTACTTGTGTTTTTCTTGAATGTAGTTTGCCGGTCCAGTGGCGGGAACCGATTTGGTATTGAATGTGAGTACAGAGGCACCTACAGCGGCGCCGATCCTCCCGATGCCTGCCGGGGCGTCTTGTTCTGTCTCCCCGATCCACTGGGATGCACCTGTGACGTGGGATACCAAGGGCTGACGTGTATCACACGTGAGTAAAACTGTAATCACTTCGATCTCCTACCCCCGTTTCTACAACTACATAATTATACCGTACCGGAAAGAATACAGTTTGCCACAATGTGATCACGCTCTGAACACACTGTGTGTACACTATCGCCACAGTTTGTCCACAGTGTGTTTACAGTGAGACCACAGTGTAAGTTCGTTTTCGCACTGTGAAAACGCTCCACTTTAATACTGTATTCCACAATGTGAAACACAGTGTGTACACACTGCGTTTTCACTGTGATACACTTTATTCTATCAGGTAAGGATATCAGCCTCTCAGTTACGTAATATATACTCCTTTCACTGACACACTTATGTTTAATAACCAATGCATAATCTTCATATTTGGCTGATATCGTCCATCATTATGTCAAGTGAGTTCACCGACATCGCGTAAGTTAGTCGCAGCCAACTGCTTCTGACACATGGCGCAAGCCCGACCTAGAGTGTTTTGGGAGATTGGATCTTGAATTCAACTCATAATATAACATGCGCCATCTACGAGCTTTGGAGTATCACAGACTTGTTCGGATCTCTTTGGACAAGTGCCCTCTACGAGGATAGTCAAGTTAGATTGAGGGGTAAATACAAGTGGTAAGAAGCTCGATTAGACTAGGTGTCGCTGCGAACTCTGTCCATTATACTCACACCATTAGGTTTTGAATCACCTAATTTGACCACTTGGCACTTACCACTGTCATAGGTGTCTGCTCGCTATGTATAACTACCGCTATTCATAAGGACCAACTTGTAATAAGGACCGCTATTCATTGTGCGGAATAAGAGTCGCTATTCATAATCAGGGAAAAGGGTCGCTTTTTGTAATACGAAATGAGGGTCGCTATTCCTAAGTTTGAAAAGGGTTGTTATTCATGATATGAAATCAGGGTGTATCTATAATGTAAAAGAGGGTAGATATTCATAATACAAAACTAGGGTCGCTATTCATAATATTAGAAGAATGTCGTCAGTTATCATTGTATGATAGCTACCCCCTTCTAACATAATGTATAGCGAACCTGATTTTGTTTCATGAATAGCGACCATTTTCTTATTTTAGGATTAGCGACACTGATCTCGTATTATGAATAGCGACCCTTGTGGTGACCCCCAATGTGAATTATGAGTAGCGAACCTTCCTCTTTATTATGAATAGTGACCCCTTTTTGTTTGATGAATAGCGGTATTTTAGTATATTGGAATATAACGTTAGGAACAGCTTATTATGCAAAGCATCCATTATAAATAACTAGGTACCCCGTTTCATATACAGCCTATGGCAGTTATTTATGTAAAGCATAGACAATATGATTATTTATTATAATGCGATTAAGCTCTACAGGACTGATACCCAAAATACACGGGCTAGGGTCTATGGAGAATGCATGAAAGCAAAATCAATCGGTCCTGAACAGGTTTATAAGTAATGCATTATTTTTAAAAGCAGACCGAGATATAAGATGTTATATTGGGCACGGATGTGGTTATTGGCTGCCTATATAGGACTGTCTGTTCCTCGACATGACCTCGATCTGATTGTGTTTATGCGTATAGTTTTCGACTATCAATCGCCGTCACGTAATTAATCTAGTCCGTGTGCCACATAGAGTTATACCTCAGTCACATTTGACACGGCGGCCGTACGGTCTAAAATTTCTACGGCCAATTACAAAAATAGGGCCGCCGTAGAATTTCTACGGTCACATGCATTAGCAGTCACATTTGCCACGGCCGCCGCACGGCGTATCTTTAATTTGTGGAGACAGAAAATCTGCGGCTGCCGTACGGCCTTTGAAGTGATGACGCACGGTCGCCTTAGGGCGTCCCTGCGGTTGCCGTATGTTATTTGAACAAACATCAAGGCAGACGCAAGGCGCCCGAAAGGCGACCGCAAGGCGGCCGCAGGGGGGCCATACGGCAACCGTGCTGCTAGACTGACGCTACAGCTACACCCCTAGAGTATAGGAGTGATAGCCACATGTGGCGTGGATAATCGGAATAACACATTATAGTGGGGGCTCTTAGGTCATGGGGTGTGCACTTCTGGACAAAAGCATGAATTTTGGCACACAGATAGTTTAGACCTTCCTCTTCAAGAAATTTGATGGAAACAATTTTGCACGGCCCATTCTTGTCCGCCATCTTGAATTTCAAAATGGCCGCCATCTGGCACCTGTTTTCATCAATATCTCAGCAACTACAACAGCTAGAGAGTCATTTTCAGTGGCTATACCCACATAATGGGGGCCAATGAATCACCTGAATCGAATATCAAGTCTTAAAATGGCAGCCATCTTGAATTTCAAAATGGCCGCCATTTGGCACCTGTTTTCATCAATATCTCAGCAAATAAAACAGCTAGAGAGTTATTTTCAGTGGCTTTACCAACATAATGGGGGCCAACGAATCACCTGAATCGAATATCAAGTCTTAAAATGGCAGCCATCTTGAATTTCAAAATGGCCGCCATTTGGCACCTGTTTTCATCAATATCTCAGCAAATAAAACAGCTAGAGAGTTCAGTGGCTATACCCACATAATGGGGCCAACGAATCGCCTGAATCGAATGTCAAGACTTCACATGACAGCCATCTTGAATTTCAAGATGGCCGCCATGGGAGGCCTATATTTAACTCCATCTCAGAAACTAAAGCAATTACGGAGTTCATTTCAACTGATATGCCTATCTGTTTGTGGTCAACTCATAACAATTTAACAATAGATGGATGGAAGCAATTATTCACTTCCCATTTTAACCGCCATCTTGAATTTCAAACTGGCTGCCATCTGAAACCCTATTTTCTCCAATATTTTAAAAACTAAAACAGCTGGAGAGTTTATTTCAGCTGGGTACACTCACATTTTCTGGGTCAACGAATCACCTGGATCATCTTGATAAGGTTCAAATAGTAGCCATCTTGAATTCCAAGATGGCTGCCACGGGTAGCCTATTCAATTATGTATCTCAGAATAAAATTAGTAAGTGCATTTCGATGGGTATGCCCATCTTAGGTTGGAAGCAATTGAGCAATGTTGCTGATTATAATGATATAAAGATAATTTGAACAAAGTAGAAGTCTACTTGACCATTCGATTCATTAAACAAAGTTATCGGGTAGGAGGTAGTTCAAAAGAGAATCAATGAGTGTAGTAACCTACCTTTTGAAAAGCAGTAACATTCATTCGAGCATTTTTGCAAATGTTTCAGTCCCCATTAATGAAAACTAACTAAATGGAAAAAGTTTGAACATTTTGTTGACCTTTCTGTTGATCTTTTTTACAAAAACGATCAATTTTCTGATGGTAGACGTCATCAGGTAGTTTGTTTCGCGCACTGTCTATGTTCAGTGTGTGTTGAAATGCCAGGATGTATACATGCAGATATCTTCCTTCACCCTTTTTGTATTGTGCGACATTTCTGAAATGTAGACCTTTTGCCAGTCCGATCTGACGGTCGGGAGACTCAATGTGGCCTGTTTTGAGACACGCCAGATGAACAAATTGGGCGTCGGTGTTCCAAATAGCTGGTCCTGGGAGATTGCTACGTTTCTTTCACTTATGATTCATTGCATAGGACTGTTGTTTGAGTCTTGCAGCCAAATGGCTAGTAGTCCACCCTTGGTATGGAATTACAATGTATGTACTACGCCCCACAATTATTTTTGATGTTGTCTTTAGGCGATACTAAGATTTGGTGTTTGGTTCTTGTTGGCTTTAGATACACCCTAATGCCGGATTAAATTGAAATTCAGTTGATTGCATCTGAGACTCCTAATATCAGGGCAGATGAGTGTCATGTTGAGCATTGCGCGTTCCTCTCAGTGTGGTGATCCTTCTATAGCTTTGTAATCCCAAATATAGTTGCAACAAACATAAAAGAGAATAGTTATATGTTATCATCTTGACTGCCAAGGGATTGGTGATTACTGGAACAAAGTAACAGTCACTCATAATGTTTGTTCAAATAGGTACTGAAATGAGACATTGGACAGTGTGAGTTGCTTTCCGATAAATCTTAACGTTCAGGCTAGCATCAAGTTCGATCACTATCATGACAATATAAAAGTGTCAGGGAACACTAACGACTTATCCTTCCCTTCGTTAGGGAACTAAAAGTGTACTCCTGCACAAATTGTTTCTTGAGTTTGGGATGAGTTTCATCCATGTAACAATACCACCAAATTTATGGTTTCGGTGCATTGTCAATGTCTATTTTTTCAAGTGTTTCATTTACAAATTTCATAGGATGGGAGTGAGAGGGAATATTATTGCTTTTGTTGGTAAAAGATCCCTTGTAGCCAATGTATGTGGACCCTGTATGTGTACATGTTCTTTCAGGGGTTAGAAACCTGGCTCACAGACAAACTGGTCCAGACCTATCCTATTATATCTCCTCTTGTGTAACATACATGTCACCACATAGCCAACTCTCGATTAGGCGTATAGAAACTATCGAGAGTGGACACGTGGAAGACAAGAGCTTCGATCATTATGACGCGACTTTACGTACATTACCTACTTTAGTTCCCATAGACAAAACAACACTTCAGGACACAATTATCTAGATAGGACCAGCATGTCTGAGTTATATTGTCCAACTCCTGGAAGCAGATTCCTATAGCGGCATGACACTCAACATCAAATTCAAGAAATAATTCGCGCAGGAGTTAATCAATCACTTGAACTCCATTTATCCGGACTTAGCGTTACCTATCGAGGAGAAGGAGGGCATGTGGGCACTTAATTGTGGTTGCTTGGAAGATTTATCGGAGAGAAAGTCACACAGTTGGTTTATATAATATTTCACCTCCAGTCACCCCTGTGAACATTAGGAGTGATCCATACATTGTTCATTCCGATCCATATCAATCCCTTGACTCTCTCCACTTGTGGCTAATCTAATTGGGCTTTTAAAATGGGCCAAAGCCGACTATATAAACCCACACTTAAAAGGACATATCGTTCTAACCCATATCAAGGGTGCCTTAAAAGCTCTTTGAAGGAATTTGGCATCAAGAAAAAGCCGTCAAGAACATTACACCACATCTTATCATCATAACGATACGACTGAGAAAAGGAGCATGAATGGGGGGTGTATATGATTCCTTAGCACGGACAAACTACAAAAGGATGTTTGCAAGGAATCACATAAAGGAGATACGGAGCTGTCTCTCAAAACCATATTCGTGGAACACCGAAGCAAGAATTAAATCAATACAATGATTCACAAGATGGCTACCACCTGATATTTTAAAAGCAATCCAGGTAATTTAATGATATCAACATTAAGTATAACCACTCAAATTAACTGTGTTGCAGTGTGATCTGTAATGACAGAGCTAGAGCTGAATACAGTTCCCAGGGTGGCCATCTTAAAATTTATGATGACTGTCATTTGAAGACATCTATAAAGTCGATCTAGGTCATTATTAAATGACGTCATAACCTCTGACATTATTATCCAGATGTTATTGTTTCTGAAATATGAACCCCTTGCTTAAATCTAGGAACTGAGTGTGCCATATTTACAAAATATATGGGAATGTCACAATTTTGAAGCGAAAAAGATTTCAGGTGGTGACCATTTTGAAATTGAAGATGAAGGCGAAAATTGCTTCCAACCACTGTGGGTGCATCTGAATTAGGTCTTTCAAATGTACTCCATGTTATTTATTGCGAACACCAGACTGCATACCCACAGTAATGTACTCTGTTGTTTTTTAGTCTCGCAGAACTTCAAGATGGCCCAATATTGGCTTTCAACCTCAAGTTTCTTTCAAGTCGTTGGCCCCAGCAAAAAGACATAGCAACTGGAAACAACTTTGTACTGTTTTTAGTTTCTGATATAATAAAGAGTTAAATATGCTAATCTCCATGGCTGCCATCTTGAAATTCAAGATTGCTGCCATTTGATGCCTTTGAGGTGGATTCAGGTGATTCGTTGGACCCAAATAAGTGGGTATAGCCGCTAAAATGAATGCTTTAGCTGTTTTAGTTTCTGAGATAAAGGAGATAAATGGGAAGTGCATAATTGCATCCAACCATATATTGGTAGATTGTTACAACTTACAAGTTGACCACAACCAGATAGGCATATCACTTGATATGAACTCCGTCATTGCTTTAGTTTCTGAGATGGAGTTAAATATAGGCTTCCCATAGCGGCCATCTTGAAATTCAAGATGGCTGCCATTTGAAGTCTTGATATTCGATTCAGGTGATTTGTTGGCCCCCATTATGTGGGTATAGCCACTGAAAATAACTCTCTAGCTGCTTTAATTGCTGAGATATTGATGAAAACAGGTGCCAGATGGCGGCCATTTTGAAATTCAAGATGGCTGCCATTTTAGGTCTTGACATTCGATTCAGGTGATTCGTTGGCCCCCATTATGTGGGTATAGCCACTGAAAATAACTCTCTAGCTGTTTTAGTTGCTAAGATATTGATGAAAACAGGTGCCAGATGGCGGCCATTTTAAAATTCAAGATGGCTGCCATTTTAGGTCTTGACATTCGATTCAGGTGATTCGTTGGCCCCCATTATGTGGGTATAGCCACTGAAAATAACTCTCTAGCTCTTTTAGTTACTGAGATATTGATGAAAACAGGTGGCAGATGGCGGCCATTTTGAAATTCAAGATGGCTGCCATTTTAGGTCTTGACATTCGATTCAGGTCATTCGATTCAGGTGATTCGTTGGCCCCCATTATGTGGGTGTAGCCACTGAAAATAACTCTCTAGCTGTTTTAGTTACTGAGATATTGATGAAAACAGGTGCCAGATGGCGGCCATTTTGAAATTCAAGATGGCGGCCAAGAATGGGCCGTGCAAAATTGCTTCCATCAAATTTCTTGAAGAGGAAGGTCTAAACTATCTGTGTGCCAAAATTCATGCTTTTGTCCAGAAGTGCACACTTGGTCTCATATATTGACCTAAGAGCCCCCACTATTATGCAATATAGGGGAGACCCCAACAAACGGGTCGGGGCACTTCCCAAAATTGCGCACAACATAACAAAAAACACACTACATAATCAAAATGACTGTTCATAGTATTGTATTTCATTGAAAAAACACATATGATGGACGTTATAACTGTTTTTCATTATTTTGGTAAGTGCCCCTTCATTTTTTTGGGCCATCCTGTATAGTTTGAAGAGCGCCATCATCCACTAATAATACCAACATACATACATCAGGGAATTTCGCAAGAAATTTTACAACAGTCAACACGTTTTGCACCATGCCTCCCAAGCATAGAGAGAAGGGGAAGGGTGGGAAGGCCAAGAAAAAGACCAATCCAGTCCCTGATGAGGAGCAGCCATCCGCGGAGGAGGTAGAGACACAGGACCATGCGCCTGGTACGCTGGAGGATGAGGATGAGTCCCCAGCTCTGCCACGGGGGCCGTACGGATGGCGTGAGGCGAGCCTACGGGAGCCTTGCGTGGTCCTTGCGTTGCCCGCAGGGTGTGACACACACCGCAAGGCCATCGTACGGGAACAGTTAGGCCGCCGTACGGCGGGCGTAAGGCTGCCCTACGACGCACGTGCAATTCCTGCGGCCGACGCAATTTGTTGGGGATCTGCAAAAGTCAAAAGTAATTCATAGACCCTAGGGCAGCCCCACGGCGCCCGCAAGACCACCGTAGGCCGGACGTACGGTCGACGTGGAACCGTTCTACGCCATGGCTACGGCGAGTATAATTGCTTCGGCGACCGTGGAAATGAAAAAGAGTTATAACTTTTAGTTATAACTCTACGGCGACCCCTACGGCCTGTAAAATATACGGTTACGCCGTACGGGGACCCTGCGGCCACCGCAGATTTTCTGCGGCCGCCGCACGTTTCTCTCGATTTCGGGGGCGTCGTACGCCGCCGTACGCTCGCCGTAGAGCAAATGTGACTGTAGCATTAGTGCACAAAGTTATTTGCGTGTGCATAACATGCAACAACACTTCATGAGATAGTTTTGACTATCACTCGCCGTCACGTAATTATGCTTGTTTTCCAAAACAAAAGTACGTCAAACCAAATGGTTTAACCATTCGTATGAGTGATATAAAAGATGTTATATTGAGTAAGCTTTATTGTCTAATCTTAACATAAACAAATAAATACAAATACAGTTTGTTTCATCTCTTGACATAACATTATACTTGCTCTTCTGTATGGTATAATTAATGCATGGTTTTCAATGGCATTTCAAATAAAAAAATTAAAACAAACTTATTGCGTATATCGAGTATACAATGTAGACCGGCAGCCCAGAGGTCTTTTGTGCATCGAAAAGCGTACTGATTGTTGAACATATGAATATTTACAGGAGAATGTAACAAATCCAAAAATATGAGTCTACCGGGGTGTACCCGTGGATAAAGGGGTCATTTGCGCCTCCAAAGATTGACCCCTGGGGATTGTTCGATGCTTCTATTTGTTTGCGAATGTACCGTGTTCAACATCGCTCACGACGGGGAGAGCGAAACAGATAACAAAAGGATCACTGATGCGTATCTGGCAATTTTACGTTGCCCGTTTTGAAAGACGAAATACACGTTGATGCATTGGGGAATATATCCAAAACCTCTTGCCACTTAACAAATATGTCTTACAGATTACAGAATACATATACGTGCCTTCGCAGTTGTTGCGATTGCAAGATCACGTGACAAAATTCTAGTACGGCCGGATTGTCAAACGACGTAGCAGCCGCCGCTTTGTGTATAATGTCAATGGACTCTTTACTTCCTGGCATGACACCCGAAACTAAATGAAGATATTTATTCATGAATATCAACTCTATAACACTGTCATTGCCTAACATATATCGAGAACAATATACATTTTCAGATAATTCAAGGAATACGACCGTTTGTTTAAAATTCAAGGATACAACTCGATTTTGATTGACAAAAATTATTCTCCTTTCTTCCTGCCGCGCCGTACATTGCACTAAAACATATGCAATTGTTTCGTGTTTCGTATTTCATGCAGAACGAAATCAAGAACCCGATCAAACCCAAATTTAACTACTTAGTATTCATTTCTGACAAACTTGATATGATTTCCCCTTAGTATGGAATATCTAAAATACATTTCAATGCTTTTCCATACAAAGACAATTCTTACCCTTCATTTCAGACTGCATGTGTTTGTTGCAGTTTCCCGAGTGAAACGGCCCGGGTGCGGCCCGGGTACAATGCAGACAGTGCTTGAACTGCA
This sequence comes from Echinarachnius parma, assembly GCA_037951105.1. Taxonomy (NCBI): domain Eukaryota; kingdom Metazoa; phylum Echinodermata; class Echinoidea; order Clypeasteroida; family Echinarachniidae; genus Echinarachnius; species Echinarachnius parma. Next base: position 92,120 of record JBAMJV010002742.1, on the reverse strand, counting down.
TGCAGCTTGATTGCATGCAATGCAGTGCGCCGCCAGCCGTGTGATTATAAGTGGCATTCGAGTTTCGAAATATGTTCATTAAAATTCAGTTTCTTGCATTACAATGTGACAGAAATGATCGAATTTGTTGGAAATGTTAGACAGATGTTGTTCTCTTTGCATAATTAGCACTGAAAGTGTCATGAAATTAATATTCTTGAATAAATATCTTCATTTAGTTTCGGGTGTCATGCCAGGAAGTAAAGAGTCCATTGACATTATACACAAAGCGGCGGCTGCTACGTCGTTTGACAATCCGGCCGTACTCGAATTTTGTCACGTGATCTTGCAATCTCAACAACTGCGAAGGCACGTATTGATAGCACGTTTGAATATGCAAAGGCCATATTAATACATTTTAATGAACCCCATCACCAAAACAAGATCAAGGCTTCCACTTACAAATTAATTTTAAGACATTACATAAACACTCGTCTCGAAAATAGCCGAATGCAGAGGAACCAATATGAGCGCATGGCATAGCGACAGGGCACACACAAACACACACACACATTCACCTATGGTCATGCGTCAAGAGGTCGCCTCATTTTGCGTTACAAGCCGATTTGAGATCCTGCGAGAGAATGTCTATTGTCCTCTACATGCAGCTATGGGTAGGCACTTTTGAGCCAACAGTTAGCGTGAGGCTGGGCGTCATGAAAAATCATAGGGTAATGACATCACGATACGTCATTCAGACTTTAGTGAAAACTCTGCATGATATATTTACTGAGTGAACCGCTACTCACCATCTTTTATGGCAAAAGAAAAGAAGTGTCACAAGAGAGGATTCGAACCCATGACCCTAAGTGTTGATGTCCATAGCGTGACCACTAGGCAGCGTGACCACTAGGCCACGTCAACGGCTGATGATCGGTGTTGGTTTCATTGTTACTATATGCCCTCAAACTCACCGAAAACTAATCCTAGTTATGAATATTCATGATGCAGATGGCGTACCGTGACGTCATGACCTTATGTTTATTCATGAACGCCTGGTTCTCACGCTACTGTTGGCTCAAAAGTAACTACCGCTGCTATGGCGCCAATACACACATGAAACTGACCTTTACGTCTGGATTTGTGCACCGATCGTGTCGTATGGGTTAATTTATAACATTTACGTACGGAAATACAATTTCTGAAAGTGGAAGGTTTTTTTTTAAAACAACTTTGACGAGTCGATCTTCAACATTCAGAGGCAACTGTAGGGTAATTTAACGGATGACATTTGTATCCAATCAACGTGTATTTCGTCTTTCAAAACAGGCAACGTAAAATTGCCAGATACGCATCAGTGATCCCTTTGTTATCTCTTTCGCTCTCCCCGCAGTCAGCGATGTTGAACACGGTACATTCCCAAACAAATAGAAGCATCGGACAATCCCCAGGGGTCAAACTTTGGAGGCGCAAAGGACCCCTTTATCCACGGGTACACCCCGGTAGACTCATATTTTTGGATTTGTTACATTCTCCTGTAAATATTCATATGTTCAACAATCAGTACGCTTTTCGATGCACAAAAGACCTCAGGGCTGCCGGTCTAATGCTTCTAACTTTACATCTTTACCCTTGGGACTAGGTTAGACTGTTGATTATTTGTCTTTTACAGCATGTAGCAACGGAGCATATGGTGCTGGTTGTACAGAGACCTGCCACTGCCAGACTGGATGCGACCCTTATACGGGATGCAACGGGGGATGTGATGCAGACTGGTCCGGTTTAACCTGCCAGAGTAAGTAACCAATTTATTTTCTAACACTATGGCAGGTATTATGTAATTTCTAACTAAATCGTGATTAAATGTAATTTGTAAACAACTAAACGATTGTTTAACTCTAAACGGGACTTTTGCGCTTCCTCCGTATAGGCATTTCTGACATAATGCCCATGCGCGCCCTGTACAATATACGCGTATTGCCCGGCGCAGACAGAGCCGACGTGACTGGTTATCATTCCGATCGACTCAGTTTTCAGTGCCTCGCGACACACATTTTGCCAGTTACCCAGGGGGCAAAAGGGGTTTTTCAGACATGGGCTGCTGTAAAAGGTTGGCCACCAGAAGTGGTTTCTAGGACCTTCTAGGAACACAACCTATGTGGCCTACTCCGCTAATAAGCTACTGGAAGTCCACAGGGCGGGTTTTAAGAAAAACACCCCTAATGCAGCTAAATAGTGTGTATCAGCCTTAGGGTCTTGAAGACACAGTCACACATTTTGCGCAATTACGTCACAATGCATGGTGATACAAGCTTGTTGTTTCATGGAGGTCTCCCTTGGAGTCCTGGGCATCGTATGATACCAAGTTGAGCATATTGCATCTTCGATTATTGTGTCACACGTCGTTACACCATGATGTGTCATCCCTCATACACGGACGTGAAATTTCGTATACAGCGCTTATGTAAAAAGGCAACTGAATGCTTAAGAATGACAAATAAGCTATATTAAGAACTTTACAAACATGATTAGCATTTGAAATTACTATGAAGTGCATTATACAATGACATCAACTATGTAAATTAATAAAGAAATACAATACAAAACAATGACATACATAATAATATGAGTTGATAATGTCATGATTGGTTTATATGTGTTTAATTGCTATAAAATTATACGAAATCCATCCAGAATATCATGTATTAATATTTCACCCTTTGAATCAGATACAGGGGAAGGTATGTGTGTGTGTGTTTGTGTGAAAAGGGGTGGGGTTGGGTCACAATACATAACAATTCATCAATGTATACTCCAAATATAATAATAATCCAGGACTACCCACCCAGTTGGGACAAAAATGTGTCTGAACGCAGTTATTTAGTTCCTAAAAGAGATACACCGTAAAGCTTACAAAGCTTTACGGATATTGCGTCATGTTAAAGGTTGGTCCCTAGACTGGTTCATAGGACCTTCTACAACCTAGGTGTACAATTATTGGGGGCACACCTTATGCATTTCTGTGTTTTTTTTCAAAAAAGTCCCCTTATGTTTTCTAGTGTTTTTTTCCCGTGCCCCCCATGCCCCCCCCCCCCCCCCCCCCCCCCCCCCCGTCGCTACGCCACTGAATACAAATTACACATGCACTCCCTTTCGGTTAAAATGTATATCTGCCACAGCGCGAAACGACCCATTGTAATATTTGATCCTTTTATATATGTTTAATCATACAAATCGTTCGTTAGCCTAGCATGAACTTATGAAAAGTAGGGATTATAATCAAAATTATTATAAGTATCATACAATCGCGTCCTTCTACCTGATGTTTGAACAGCCGGGTAGTTTCTCAACATTTGTGCTTTTTCAATTGCCTCCTACGAGTGATTAATCGTAATCCTTACAGTGCGCGGGAAAACATTATTTTCCCACCATATATTATGTGTCAATAAAAACAGTGATGGAACTAGGCCAAAAATAAGTATCTGTGATCATTGCATTTATATTTTATCTTCATGAAAAATAAAACACGTCATTTTTAACCACTTAAATAAAAAAAATCCCTTATCGCTTTTTGGAGCGTTTCAAATCTTTAAATGAAGAATTGATACAAATTAATTGATTTTAATATTGAAAGTTGCTGCATATGTCTGGACTTATTTTATAACTTTTTAGCAATCATGAGATATTTGAGATATTTAAACCCAGTGATACATTTTAAGCGTTACCTACGAAGACATGGACTACCCTCCCAGTTGGGACAAAAATGTCTCTGAAGTTTTACATTAAGGCAGTTATTTAGTTCCAAAAGAGATACACCGTAAAGCTTACAAAGCTTTACGGATATGGCGTCATGTTAAAGGTTGGTCCCTAGACTGGTTCATAGGACCTTCTACAACCTAGGTGTACAATTATTGGGGGCACACCTTATGCATTTCTGTGTTTTTTCAAAAAAAGTCCCCTTATGTTTTCTAGTGTTTTGTTCCCGTGCCCCCCATGCCCCCCCCCCCCCCCCCCCCCGTCGCTACGCCACTGAATACAAATTACACATGCACTCCCTTTCGGTTAAAATGTATATCTGCCACAGCGCGAAACGACCCATTGTAATATTTGATCCTTTTATATATGTTTAATCATACAAATCGTTCGTTAGCCTAGCATGAACTTATGAAAAGTAGGGATTATAATCAAAATTATTATAAGTATCATACAATCGCGTCCTTCTACCTGATGTTTGAACAGCCGGTTAGTTTCTCAACATTTGTGCCTTTTCAATTGCCTCCTACGAGTGATTAATCGTAATCCTTACAGTGCGCGGGAAAACATTATTTTCCCACCATATATTATGTGTCAATAAAAACAGTGATGGAACTAGGCCAAAAATAAGTATCTGTGATCATTGCATTTATATTTTATCTTCATGAAAAATAAAACACGTCATTTTTAACCACTTATATAAAAAAAATCCCTTATCGCTTTTTGGAGCGGTTCAAATCTTTAAATGAAGTATTGATACAAATTAATTGATTTTAATATTGAAAGTTGCTGCATATGTCAGGACTTATTCTATTACTTTTTCGCAATCATGAGATTTTTGAGATATTTAAACCCAGTGATAAATTTTAACCGTTACCTACGTTAGCACTCTCAATTTAAGTAGTCATATCGTCACCCGATTGAAAATATGTTCTTAACAAAAACCCTCATGTGTGTACTTTTTGATAATGCATTATTAAACATCCCAGTTATTTTATTGTATAGCCGCCAGAAACGTCAACATTTGAAAAGTACTATATAGCAGCTGGAAGTCCACATGGCACAGGAAGCGGACATTGAAAAGTGTCCACACAAAAGCATTATGCTGCACCTCCATTTATCCATCCCACACCATAAATCTGGTCAGAATAGTGTCATCAGGGATAAAGAGGTTGTAGTCAAGGTCAAGGATAACAGAAAAACAGCAGTTGTGGTTGATGCAATGTGCGACATATGGCACGTCATTACATAGAGTTCAAACATTTGAAGCAATTAATGTGTGGTACACAAATCGGCTGCTGAATTAGATCATACACTTGTTGTGACTGATACAGTGGGACCAGTCTGAAGTCTGCAGCTGAGCAGGAACAGAGGTATTCCCTATCCAAATCCAAATGCACAGCTCCCTGAGGTTTCAGGGTATCAGCTAACAAAACACTCCTTCTGAGCTTCCTCTGTGAATGGTGAATGGACAACTTGAACCTTCTCTAGGCCAAACCTTTCTGTACCTTGGTGGTGGATTTAAAGAAGGAACACACAAGTGTTATTCTCCCAGTGAGGTATATTTTGGAAGCTCCAGCCCTTGAATCTACGCAACAGAAGGCTGATACAAGGGTCATACTCAGAACACTATACATGCAGTGTCCAAAATGACGGAGTCGTCAGAATAATTGTTCATACCAATGTCACTGACATCATAAACATCACAATTTTATACATCTCACCGATCTCTCAGAGCTGTGGGTGAGGAGTGAGGGCAGCCTAGAATTTGAATATACTCGCAGTGCAAGATTTGGCAAAAACCAGGCCGATGCAATAACAGATGACAGTATCACTCAAGCACGATACCTCACCATGTGACGCTGACCAGTTTAAAGATTCCAATCTCGGAAAATTGAGATCTTAGGAGTTACTGAACACCGAGTTGTACAACTATTGTACATGTAGCTACTGCCTCCTACAGAGGACGTTTCTCCTGCACCTGAAACGTGTTGCTTATGCCATCGAGGATAATGTGCACATTGTCAAGCCAAACATTCCTTCATGTACAGGGTTCGGATGATCCCTGAATGATGACAAAGCAGTTCTAGTGCCATCTACACAGCAAGCCGGAACAGCAATATCATGTAAAGGTGTCAAAGGGTGTCACAAGAACTGTTTCTGCTTGAAGAAGGCAGTTCCATGTTTCTGAAGTCAGCAACAGATTTTCGTAACATTTGGCAATTATTTCAAATATTTCACTGTTGTGAAATACAGCCAGATTCCTTGAACAGAGATGGAGGAATATATCGCTGCACTCATGCTTTCCTTTGAAGTCATCAATTTCAAGAGGTCCACCACCATAGTATATCAATAATCAGTGTCATACGCAGAAGTGCAGTAGCTTTATTGCTATTAGCCCTTTTCCTTTTTTCTTCATGAGATTCTTGTTTTGTGTGTGGAAGTTCTTGAGCTTCATGATTCGTGCCCTCTTCGGCTCACTGGAACAATACCCTGTATTAAAGTGCCTTCTGACACTTTGTTCATGTTGGTGAGGTTGTATAGGTTCAGGAGACTGTCCATTTGATAAGTTGATGAAGTATTGCGTTGTTGCTGTGAACGGTTTGGTTTCCACTGCTACCGTGACCTTGGCTACAGCTCTTTGTCCACCGACGACATGACTTATATTCATGCTGGATAAACTGATGAGTGGAGGTGAAGCATATACTTCAACTCTGTGGAGAAGGCTGCAGTGACTAGTTTTAGTTTCCGCTTTATGTGGACTTCCATCAGCTAATCCGCGAAGTTGTCCACCTAGGTTGTGTTCTTAGAAGGTCCTAGAAGACAGAAGCCATTTCTGGGGCAATTCAATAACAACAATATCCCCTTGCAAACTTCACAATGTAACTCTTTTAAGAATAGTGAGGGACTCTCTTTTAAACTTGTCATGTATTAAGCCTTCAGACACATCTTGTCCATATTGTGTGGGTAATCCTCGATAATGATTATGTTTGTCCATAAATCAATGAGCTAGGGTTGGTCTTGTGCCCCCCCCCCCCCCCCCCCCACACACACACACCTTCTCCTGTATCAAATTTAAGGGGTGAAATATTAATACATGATATTTTGAATGGATTTCGTATCATTTTATCGCAATTGAACACATATAAACCAATCATGACATTAACAGCTCAAATTCTTATGTATTTCTTTGTTTGGTATTGCTTATGTTTTGTATTGTTTATTAATTTAGATAGTTGGTGTCATTGTATAATGATCTTCATAGTCATTTTAAATGCAAATCAAGTTTGTAAAGATGTAAAAACTTATTTGTCATTATTAAGCATTTAGTTGCCTTTTATTCATAAGCGCTGTATATGAGATGTCACGTCCGTGTATGACACATCATTGTGTAACGACGTGTGACACAATAACCGGAGATGCAATATGCTCAACTTGGTATCATTTGATGCGCAGGACTCCAAGGAGGACCTCCTTGAAACAACAAGCTTGTATCACCATGCGTTATGGTGTAATTGCGCAAAATGTGTGACCGTGTCTTCATGACCCCTAAGGCTGATGCACATAATTTAGCTGCATTAGGGTTGTTTTTCTTAAAACCCGTCATGTGAACTTCCAGTAGCTTATTGGCGGGGTAGGCCACATAGGTTGTGTTCCTAGAAGGTCCTAGAAACCATTTATGGTGGCCAACCTTTTACAGCAGCCCATGTCTGAAATCCTTAAAAAATGGTGGTTTGCCCCCTGGGTAAGTCGAGAGACAGTCGGATGCCAGTTGGGGCCGATTCAACACGATAAATCTGCTCCGACCGACCGGGCCCAACTCTAGCGTGATTGAAACCAGTCGGATCGGGTCGAGTCGGCTCTGTCTGCGCCGGGCTTAAGACTGCGTCACCGATATCGTATCGCTGATCGCAATATTATAAATCCTACAGATTGTTCAGCTTGTTAAATAACACAAATCAAACAGAAGATCGTAATTGAAACACAATACACGTCCCTTACGCCATCAAACAAGGTTAAAGGGATAGTTGAGTTCTGGTAAGGAGAGTACAGTTTTGGTGAAACTGAATTTTAGTAACCAAAAACCATCATTACATTACAAACTAATAGCTATAACTAGAAAGGAACACAAATGACGTAGTAAAGATTATGTTATCATTAAAAAAGAGCCGTAAAAAACGTAAGAGGGCGCTCTCTAAACACTCATCGGTTTCAACCATTTTGAATAAAATATTGTGCATGTGATGTTTTGTTGAAATAGTGATTAGATAGAGAAGTAACCAACAACTATTTCAATACCTATTTTGTAACTTTTTGAAAAGAGGAAGCATTTGAACGGCTGGTTCAAAATTCTCTAATGAACCTGGGGCCCCAGCTTTCTTACAAATTGTTATATTTATGGATATTTTAGCCGTCTCTGAACCGATTTTGATCAAACAAAGATGATTTTATTATTTAAATATTATGCTCTTTCAAATTTTACACTCAGTTTTTCATTACCTCACAAAAAAATAAGTAGTCTAGCGCCCTCTCTACCAAAACTCAACTATCCCTTTAATTAATATTAAGGGAAAAAGTAATAGGAACCCCCCCCCCCCCAAAAAAAAAAAGGCTCATGCAATTATTATTTGAAATGTTTAGAGGGTGTTCATACCATCGTTCTCCGCCGCAAGTTCAGCACAGGATACTAGTGCACCGTATATAATTAGGTGTTAACATGCAGCACGATCGCGCCTGTAACACGACTGTAACCACGACTGTAACTACCCCTCGTGTTACTCTAAAGTTAACCGGACTTAACACAATTGTTAAGTTAAACAGAACTAAGCTGGACACGACTTCATAATACAGAACAATGTCTCTTTGAACCGTTTTCTATTTCATTCTGGTATAATACTATAATGCATCGGCAAAACAAAGGGGCGGGATGTGATTGATGTAAGGGGGCATACAATAAACTCCGCAACACGAATTTTGAAATGAATTTTAAGAGCAACAAAATAACGGCTACCCTAACCCTATAACCCTAATCTTTAGTATTTGTATTTGTTATTATGGAAACATGACATTCTTAAATTTGTAAACGAAAACATACTTAAGAAAGATTTAATATGTTTTATGTATGAACATTTCACAACGAAGTTCCAGATACGTGTGACACTGGATACTACGGGTCTGAGTGTACCGATAAGTGCCACTGTCTGAACGATGAGCCATGTGACAAGACTACAGGAGAGTGTTCTCACCAGGAGTGTGCTGCGGGGTATGAAGTGCATGACGGGCAGGTCAACTGTGGAGGTAATGCTCGATCCTCTACCATTACTTCCTATATCAACATTTTGAACGCCAAGGTCGACTCAACTCACAATACTCAGCAGACCTATTGTTTTGTCTCTACTTACGCATGATAAAGACATGTGGAGTTACTCTATTATTGTGACCTAGAACTAGAAGAGGGTGAACTTCCATTTTATTCCTGTAAATTAGACCCAAGAATTGGGTCTGGTGGATTAGCTAAATGTGGTTGAAACTCAGAGGGTTAGTGGTTTCCTGTAGCAATATCAGATACAGTCATGATAATATTATGCTCAATTTATCGTAACGTAGGAATTGCTATTACTTGATCTTGCTTGTTATTATTATTATGCATTAAAACGGGTTAAAAGTTGTTCGTAGCAACACCTTTAATAGATCTAGAAACTTTGATAACATGTGCAAAGACCATTGGAAGGGTTGATGCAATTTGCATCCCTGTGATCTGATATATTCACGGAATAATGTGTGACAATGTCATGTGGAATGCGTGTCATGCATGTCCTGCGATCGAACAGTAAGCGAAAATTCGAAATTATATTTTCTAACGCATTAAACAGACTTTGTGCAAAGGTGAAAGGCTGTAAAGGGATCTAGTAACTTTGTTGACATGTGCAAAAAATGATGAGTGGTTGATACAATGTATATTGTTGTCATTTGAAATGTCCACTGGGTGTTGTGTGGAAATGTCAAGTGAAATGGATGTTATATGGCCAAGTAATGAGCAAAAAATGAAAACTTAAATTCACTAACTCATTGCACTCACTTTGTTATATTTGTTTTTTGTAACACAAATGTTCCCCTTATGTTTTGTATTGTTTGTTTGGGGTCAATAATGGGGGGGGGGGGGGGGGGGGTGGGGTGGCTCGTGCCCCTTGAAGCTACACCACTGGTATTTATCCTATTTTCTCTATGAACAGACTGCCAAGGAACATTCTTCGGCTTGGACTGTGCCCTGCCTTGCTACTGCCATGAATCGGCCTGTGATAAAGTAACTGGATATTGTAACGGTCCATGTCTGTCCTTGTGGGCTCCGCCAGAGTGTCGGATCGGTTGGTATAATACTTTGAATGAACATCATATAGCAGTGCTTTAAGTATCAGCATCTCGACATTGATCGACCATTAACTATTTTCCTATCGCATCACAATGCATTCATTATGTGGTTTTTACTCAATGTGAACTTAAGGAATTTGATTCGTGAAATTAAAAATGCATAAAGAAAAAACATCGTGTTTTTGCTTTCGTTCTTTGCAAAATAAAATGATGTAAGCAGGTATATACTGTTGCGAGAAGGATAATTATTCATCACATTATATGTTCCAATTTGTCCAAAGTCTTTATAGGCTTTTCTGCCAAGTATACAACAGATTCAAACTATTTCGCGTAACAATTCGTCAATTTACCTCTTAAAGGGGCGTTTCCGAGCATTCAATTCAGTATATTATACTATGATCTTTACAAGTTTACCAATCTTAAACTCAAATAACAATATTTGGAATAGCACAACCCACAACATTTTTAAAAATATGCCTTCATCACTTACCATGTGAAAGAATATGGCATACATTATCTGTTTAGTGTTAGTTTTGAAGAAAAAAATGCCTTGAAATTGACTATTCAATTTTGAGCATTAAAATGATCGAAATAAAACAATTAATTTACCATCATATTCAATTCAACGCATATACGATGCATGCAAAAACTATACAAACGCACGTGTGCATGGGCATGCGAACTTGTCGACTATTCTCCAACCAAGCGGAGAAGGGCGAACGGGCGATGATTTGAAGCCAAATCTCACTGCACACAAAAATAATGCCGAGTACTTTGACTCATTAAACGCAATATTGTGTGAGTCATTGCCATTCTGACTCACTTTTAGACCTCATTAGTCACAAATGACTCACCTTAATTAAAACAAATGAGTCACACAACAGATGACTCACTTGACATCATAACTATGTGACACGGTATGGTGTTATAAACGAGTCAGCTTCAAGTTTTGACTCATTTTTGCTTATGCTGAGTCAGAAGCACAGCTCGATATTGTGACACATTTTGCATTAATTTTGAGTCATCTGACTCACTTGTGGAGAGTCTTCTGACTCACATCTTTTACTGAGTCAAAAGACTCACAATAACGAATGTCTCATTTTTAGTGAGTCTTTGGACCTTGTTTTGGGAAGTGCCTCGTTCCGTTATTTGGGGGGCCACCCTGTATAGTGTTATGACTATAAATTCAAGGCTAATTATTTCGGAATCAACTCCCTGCATACACTAACGATTATAAATCACGCATATCAAGAAGAGGTGTTGGATAATAGTGAACCGATGGGGCCCATGTGGGCAGCCCATGCTGGCTCCATAATCGATCCCCACGCTTTCCCATTGCTATCGGCCTATGTATGATCGATCATAAACAATGGTAAGTGAAATGTAAAATATAAAATTTGTTTCTTTCTTTTTGTAATTATTCATATTGAAAACATTGTTATCGTGTCTGTTATGTTGTATATAATATATACCAAATATAAATAACACCTATATAATGTAATGAATATGAATTGAAGGCTTATTTCAATATCAACTCCCTGCAAACACTAACCATTATTAAACAAGCATATCAAGAAGATGTATATGCATATTGAACCGATAATAACAATTGTCGGTAGGATGATAGGGTGATAGGATTAGGTTTAGGTTAAGGTTGATAGGTTTAGGCTTAGGATAATGTTCAATCCGTATAAGCAACTGTTCAATTAACATAAATAATTATTTTTATTTCCCACCCCTTTTACCCACAAAACTCGGTATGTGTGGGTAAGAAGACTCAGTAAAAGAAAAAAAACGTGTCGCTACACGGACAAACTAAAGACTCACTGAAGTGAGTCATTGGTCTCAGAAAAGTGAGTCATTCGACTTTTATTGAGTCAATTGACTCGGTATGTGTGGGTAAGAAGACTCAGTAAAAGAAGAAAACGTGTCGCTACACGGACAAACTAAAGACTCACCTAAGTGAGTCATTGGACTCAGATTTTTTTTTTCTGTGTGGCCTGCTAACGGCGTGCATTGAAGATCCACCGATATCATAATTATGTCTGTGATACCTAGGTCCGGATTTTATCACGCAAGCCCCCCTTTTTAATATTATTTCATCAATATTGATCAATTTGTTCAGCCCAAAACGATGTTTTCGTTAACTTTCCTAAAACTGTTATTCGACTTTAAAGGGTACCACCACCCAAACATAATATATTCTTATTAAAGAAAGGTAACATCTTAAGTATTCCATTCCATCAACAAGTTCACAAAAATATGTTTCCAGAAAGAAAAAAATATATAATTGGAAACGCATCACGATTCTAAAGCATGCGTTCATGCGGTCTGAATTGCGAAGACTGCAATGTGTGCGGTGAATTGCGAGGTGTGCAGAGCGAACGAATCGCCCGGGAATCTATTGTCTACAAACGTACACGTGAATAGCATCGGCGCACTCGCAAATGGTTGGCCCGTATGGAACAAGGAAATATCAGTGGTTCCGTAAGTGGTGGAAATGAATTACTTTGTTTATGAATTACACAACCCTTTGCAAAATGTCGGGTATCTATTTGATATCACAAAACGGTACCAAAACAGATAACAATGTGTTGTTATTTGCCTGGTGGTCCCCTTTAAGACACCATCTCATGCAAATGTTTCCAACATTTAACCTATGAGCAAGCGAGGAGCATTAATCAAAGTCACAGCTCATATGTTTTAAACACGCTTTATGCGATGAATGTAATTAGTCTGTACTGCGAGCGACTACGAATGACGCTCTTCCGCGCTGCTTACAGGGCAAATATAAATACCTTGGATGTGGGCTGATTAAGATCTACAAAGTTATTTGTTTTATAATTTTGCATTTAATACTGTTTAATGTGTAGAGAACGAAATAAATAGTTAACTGAAAGGATTACACGGCGCTTTTAGTCCATAACAGTACCGCCAATACCTACACACACACACACACACACACACACACGCACACAATTAATACGTCTTTATTACCTACCATGTACAACTATATAACTTAACTTAACTTAACTTGACTTTTGCGCAATACAATGTTCGAAATAAAACGTCATATTACCATATATTAAATTCAGTCGAGCGTATAGCTAATATATAATAGCCCCGGCGGAGATGGGCGAGCGGGCGGTGAATTTAGGCCGAATATTAGCGGTGTGCGTTGAAGTTTCAACTGATATTGTTGCATTTAACAATACGGAGGTTCAGATTTTTTTAAACAAGCCCTTTTTTACTATTAGTTTGGCCAATTAGATGCTTTCGGTAACTTTCCAAATACTCTCATTTGGCCATAACAAGGTCTTACCAATGGTCTCCTTGTATGATTAGACAATGTTTGACCAAACACCACACCCATGTGAATTCAGATCGTGTAAAACGTGCGATAATTCTTATGTTCACTTGAATAGCCACGCCATTTTTGTAATGATGCAACCAGGTGCACCAGCAACATTGCAGATATGCTGCAGTACAGTTCCGACGCATATATTATAGAAACATTAAATGTAACACTTGAACCTTGTTATACGATTTTATAAAACGGCTCCGGTAAATTCAGTAACGTGATTAGTTAAATCATGTCACGTGACTATTTAGTAATTTAGTAACTGCGCAAAACCCGTGCAATGTCACTTTTCGTTGCGCACTTTTCGGAATGGCTGTGACGTCACAACGCTTGTTTACATAGTTTCTATCGAAGTAAAAACTCGCGAAAGTGAACGTGAAAGAGATGGAAAATGCTTCGTTTTGTAAATTATCTGCTCCGTAGTAAATACATGTTGGCAGTTTCGTAAATTATATGGTATGTGGTTTGAGATGACTAAGTTTGGGAATGGAAATGTATACAGTTCTTTTATAATTCTCACTGTTACGGACAATTTTTCAGCGATTTCGCATCGAACTGAATTTGGTGAATTTGACTCTGACAGAGCATTTTGCTGCAGAGTGAAATCAGTCAGTTAGTGCAGTAGTGATGATGAATTATGTAAATTCCTAATAAATTCACACTCTAGAGAGTAGATAGACTGGGTTACTAATTGTGGCAAGTCTGTTTCAAATAATCCAGCACATTAAACAATTCCGTGGTTGAGCTCGTTTTATAAAACAATACGGTCTTATTATCGGGCGTATACAACGCACTCTAGACCGTGTATTATTTGTATTATACTTAATATAAAAACATGACGTATGAGACATGAACACCTTATTTCCTCTCACTTAGGTATATCTAACGTGACAACCTATGCTGAAGTGAATCCGTACCAGCCATCAGACTATACTTGTATCGTTCAGGCCGTACCTGGTTACCCAGTCCCTGAAGTATCGGACGTGTATATCGGACGTGTATTTCTATCGATACGTCAACGAGGACGGCAGTCTGAACAATACCGGAATAACGAACGTATCAAGTATCGTCCAGGAGGATGAAATATCGGTAGTCTTCTTGGTCGATAGCGTTGCCCCAGGAAAATATACCTGCACTCTGCTCGACCCACCAATTGCGTCCTTAGACGTAAACGCGTCTATTTTTGGTAAGACTTGGACTTATAGTATGCATTTCATGACTGTTGTTCGCCAAATAATTGTTCCTTCATAATATGGGAAGTAAGCATTGGTGTTGACCTAAGTTGATAAAAAACCATTCGATGATACGTATACATGGTTGCGATAAACATAATGTTATAAACGAGACAATTTTAGAATGAACATCGTTCAAATTTAAGAACATAATGTAAATCTAAACAGCATGTGCATGGTACTATGAGAGTTTTCCTTATGTTGCACTTGAGTGAGCGCACGAGTTAAAACAAATATGATAAGTAAAACATATCGTTATTAAACTTACGTTCCCCGCCACGAACATGTTAGGATAGCACAAGGTAAACTATGACTTTTTAAATTCGTTTATTTACACCTCCTTATATCATGAGCAAACTGTTAACGCCTGAGCAACCGCATTTCCTTTGATGCAAAACATACCAAATATCACAGGCATTAGCTGATTGGTAGTACCTTCGGTTGTCTTATCGCTGTATTAGAAACTCATTAGAATAATATTTGTGAAGTTCAGTTCAAAAGTGTATACTTTTGACGCTCTGTATCTATTTATGAAACACTTTTCGTTCATAAACTAGTTTTGCTGCTATTGCCTCACCCGCCCATCACGGCCGCGATAACGAATGGCACTATTGACTTGCACTGGCACGCTTGGAATGCTGACGGGAATGGTATAGGCGATCCTCCACTGGTTGGGTACACGATCTACCAATCCATGCTACTCACTGGACAGTCAGAAGAGAAGACAGTAGGACCAGAAGTAACATATGTTACCCTAAATGATCTCCATCCTAACACTGACTACCAATTGAGTGTTGCTGCTGTAAGGGCAGGGCCCGGGGGGACTGGACCTAGATCACCAACAACTGTATGCGATACGCTATGTGGAAGTAAGTTAAAAAGTATAGTACTTGTTGTTGACAACTACTACCAATAGAAGCTTCAATAGACCCAGGTACCATAATGGTTAAAGTAATAGTAAAGGTGGTGCTTCACCTAAACTTGTCAAGAAACTGCATGAATATAACACTAATAAAAGCAATTTAAGTTAAGGTTGTGGGCGATGACTTTTATTATTGATGTATATTCAAATGAATAGGCTACACAGTCTTAAAGCCTATACAACTTGGAATAAGTATTACAAGTTTTAATCGTAACATATTACAACATGTTATACATTATTTTGTTGAATTTTATTTCCCTTTGAAACAAACATATAGTTACTCAGTGATGCAATAGTAATGACGGTAATTCAATCCTTCTATCTCTAGGACCGAGTGGTGCTCCGTCTGATATTCTGGTGACAGCAGAAGAACCGAACGAACTCATCTTGACTTGGAGTGTACGTATTAATTCTTTACCCGAAACGGCCCAGTTTAATATACACCAGTGCCAAGGTCATATGGCTGAAGCACACTCACTGACCAGTTGACCTAGGTGCTTAGGATACGGGGGCGTCACACTAGACCACTCCCTAACCTACAAGTATCACATTGCCAACACACATGCACAAGGTCA
Organism: Echinarachnius parma; assembly: GCA_037951105.1. NCBI lineage: Eukaryota > Metazoa > Echinodermata > Echinoidea > Clypeasteroida > Echinarachniidae > Echinarachnius > Echinarachnius parma. Next base: position 75,929 of record JBAMJV010002742.1, on the reverse strand, counting down.
TGAAGGTAGAGCTTGTAAAAGTATCCTCGAAAGCTAACCGATCCGAACAACATGCTTCTCTACCGCGTAGTTTGCATCACCAGAGTGGAGAAGGTCGGCCCATGCATCCAAGATTGACCAGCTCTGAATACCATGCAAAGTAATTACTAGTTGCCGTAGGCTAACTAAAGTAGACGACTCTACGTCTTGTCTAGTCTTGTCCCAGAAAGGGAAGCACACTAAAGAACATTACACACCCCGCTCACTCTTCCAACATCAGCCAGTGCGTAAACTCTACTGAGCCCCTTTTTATCAGCCCCTCACTTGCAAAGGGTGTCTTTGTGGCATAACCACCTCCAGACCGCTCCACATATATAAACTATCTGTCAGTTATTCAGCGCCAAGAAATGTTCTCATCAGGAGCTTGGTCTTTCTCAGCCAGCTAAGAACAGGATACGGACGCCGGATTGAGTATTGCAGAGGTGGATCTTTGGAGACGAACGAATTGCATGTGATTGCTGCCAGGGGCAGACGATGGAGCACCTCAAAGACTGCCCACCTGCCGCATCAACTATCAATGCACCGAAAACGACCCATAAGCCATGAACCACCGTGCCAGGGCATGCGTGCATTACTGGACGGGACTTGTGTTGTGACATGAGAAGAAGGAGAAGAACAATACGGTACTTTTCTCCAAGTGCCACATTAATTGGCAGGCCGAAGTAAAATCAACAGTCGAATGTTTGAAGATTGGGGTGTGCACTAAACAATAGCGCCATGCAGTAAAACGTTATGTAATGTCACCGCGCGATGCGATTGAAATGTTCAATTACTGCACATGCATCATTTTCAACTGTAGGGGTAACTTGCAGAGGGTATAAACAGCTGACCATAAACGTGCGTGCTAGTACTTGGCATGTACGATGCTAATGTGGTTGGAAAGTGGTTCGAATTCGTAATTCAGACGCGTTGTGTAGAAACGCATTGCCCATCGCTCGCATCTGATTCAGTCGTATGTATATCAAGCACAAAGTAGCCTAGTTAATGGAAAATCACGCGTGGCAATATTTTATAACTTTAGTCTTAGCCACTTGCTTACGAGATTGTGCCTCCCCTGTATAGGAAATGACAATGCCTGATAAACCAGGTTCAGAATAGGTTAACTCGCCAAATCGCTCTTGGCATATTTACATAAATATGATGTCTAATTGAAGCAATGCTGATACCTTGATTATATTCTTGAGGCTGAATACGTTATTCATATTTTTATACATGCAGAATGCTCCCATTTCAGCCGCTGAGTGCAGGAGCGGGTTCACCAAACACACGATATACTACTCATCTAGTGACGTCACCTTTCCAGAGATCGTCATTGATAATGGCGGAGCCACGTCATATACAGTACGGGGCCTTGACACATACACGCCGTACACCTTCTACATGACGTCATCAAACAAAGACGAGGAAGGGGAAACGAGTGCACTGTATGGCACGAAGACAATGGAAGAAAGTAAGAGGCCTGGTTCATTTGTGTTTGTATACGCGTAATAACAACACCAAATGTTGCGTTTATCGTTGGATGTAGTTCATTGTTTTAAATGCGGCCTATATAATGTAACTCTGTGCGTACACTTAAGGGGACCACCACTCAAAGAACGAAATTGGCTTACAATGTTTTTGGTACCGTATTATATATAACATGCACAGGATCGAGAGGTTATACAATGTAATTACCATAATTTACGGAACCATGAAACACGGATGTTGGCTCCGTAAGCGCCAAAAGTTCCTGGTAGAGCCGTCGTTTAAACACGAGTTTAATTACCCCTTGCATTGTGCAAAAGTTAAACAAGACTTATCGGAACCCGAGCTTGAAATGACTAGGTCACGACTTCAGAAAAGCAAAGATTTAGTCACGACATCGTTACTAAATTTAGGCGAGACTTAAACAGGAATTGTGGCTGTTAGTGAGGCGACTTGATTGGAAATGATTACACGGACGCAGGTTTTTACTTGAGTACTTGTGATGTTTATTTTAGAGCCAAGCCATCAAGGGTTTGCACTCTGATGAACGAATTCCATCCTTCCACTTCTCTTTTCGTTCTGCTATCACTTCACTCCGTGAAAACTGTACATGATAAAGAATAACAGGAATGCATAATAAGTATATGTGTTCATGAATATAAGTTTCACAACATTATTAAAGGGCTATAGCATTCTACTAAATCAAAGGCATTGTCTAAATTCAGTGTCTCGTTCTTTTCATATTTCCATGTTTGTTTATAAATCTTATATCATAAATCAGACACTTGACAAATCTCTTTGAACTTCATGTAGAATGTCATAGCTAACACACAATTAAACTTGAATCATCTTTATCATGTCTAAATCAGATTTAACACGGTTTAACATGAAATGTGACCATATTTATCAAGCTTGAATGACTTCATCGTAGTCAAGAAACACAAAAACAAAGTCGTAACCTTGACCTGTCATTCACACAAATATGCTCACATTTCTCATCCGTTTTCATCATAAAATGTCTTATTTTGCATCATACATTTTACTTTACTGTTTCTTTAAACTTTAAGCAAACTCAAGCATCAATCATCTATGTAATGACATACACATTATCAACAGATATCTCTAGTAAGGTAATTGTACTGTCATATATGTATAAGTATGCAGTTTACACATGTTATACATTTGCCATACAAATTAAGTCTGCTACTGTGTAAGTTCCATACAATGTAAAGATCTTAAAAACAACCTTTTTAACATTCATTTTCATAATCTTCAAATATGTGTTATAACTAACCTCTGTGCCTCCATAATACTGTAAAACCGGCTCTCAGGAACAGAGGATGCTCCAGAAAACCACAGATTTTTCTCACTAAACAGAATTCATCTTGCAAACTTTTGCATTGCAAATCATCCAACCCCAGATGGCGCTAGACCAGATTCAGTCATTAATACTAGAAAAACATGAACTGTCAAAGTATATCTGGGACCAAAGGCCCTCTGTTGGCTCAACTATTGTAGTGTCAAGATAAATCAATAAATACTAAATAAATTGACTTTAACAGGCAAATGCAAACTTACAACTTTCACATGGCTCCTTTAAATTAGATACTAATTTACCAAACAGTACGAGTTGTAATATTAACCTTTTTCGTTACCAAGTTATCATGTGCCTTTAAGTTCCCGCGATAGCGGACTAAATGCAATTAACATAAAGTGGATGGTTCGTATACACTACAATTTAGTCCGATGCGTTGACATATCCAGTAACTTTAAAACTTTGTCACTATACTACCATTACACTATAAGCATGTATATGCAATTCTGTCTGAATACTTTCCAAGTACATGTACTTAACCAGGCATAAGAATGTCAATATACATGCAATGTAAACTTTGCAGTACAATCAATGATCAACCTATAGCATGGAACTCAAACTTGTCCAAAAAATGATTGCCTGAATCATTACTAACAAATTATTTCTTCCAATAAATATCCAGCTAGTTTCAAACAAAGGGAGTCTGCTATTTTAAGCAAATAAATGCACATTTCTTTCTTTAGCCCGTTTTGTGGCATATTCCTAAAAATGCTATAAATTGATCATACACATTCTTATAACAAATATTGTGCATATAAATTCATACAAGAATAAATACACTGTTTTCATAACAAAATTTGTGCATCATTGAAATAATTCATGAAAGAATAATTACATTCTTTACATTGCTACATGAATACGACTTGCATAATATTGACAGCTAGCAACTCGTAGTCTAAGTTCAGACTTTAACCAAGATTACAGTCGACTAGTCTCAATTCAGCCTTTACCACAAATTTATTTTAGTCTCATTTCAGACTCTACCAAATACCTTTGATAAGCCTCTTTCAAATCAATAGTCCATCAAATGAACTGTTCTTAAATAACAGTTTAAGTTAATCTTACTTTCAGACTGCACGTATAAATGTTCTGTGTGCTAGTCTTTTCCTCAGACTTTAAAACGCGAATGTTCATGGGAAATAAGAAATATTTCCTGTTTGTATTAAAGTCAATCTGCAGGTGATTTGCGACACCTTGGCTTATAGTCTTTCTATCAGACTCTATTTCAAAAGAATTAGTCTTTCTAACAGACTCTATTTCAATAGTCTTTCTACCAGACTCTATGGTTTTAATTAGCCTTAACAAAGTCCATAAATGGCTAGATTATGACTTTCAGCCATAAACAAAAGTTCCATTAACCTCCAGTTCCTTAGAGTTAAAATGAGGTTATTTAACGAGTTCAAAATCTCATTGCTAAATTTACTGCCAATTGTAAATTCCCCTTTACAGTTTTTTGATGTTCTTGGCTCCTTGGCTGGGAATCACACTTGGTCTTCTTGCGCAACTAATAGAACCAATTTGTGAATTGGGCGGTCAAGGTAAGACAGTGAAGAGATTCGCTTTCCTTGTCTATTTAGTTCTGTGGTTCCCACTGCGATCTTGACCTTTCGGACATGGCCATCGTCGGACGCGAACACTTCGGCGATTCTTCCTAGCGGCCACGAGTTTCTAGGAATGCTATCGTCCTTGATTAGCACGATGTCGTCTACCTTCACGTTGCGCTGTGGCTTCGTCCATTTCTGTCGCGACTGTAGTTGGCTCAGGAATTCCTTCCTCCATCGACACCAGAACTCGTTGGCAAGATGTTGGACTCTTCTCGATCGCTTCCTGGCGTACACATCCTCTCGAGGGAAATTACCTGGCGGCGGTAATATCACCCTTGACTTCTGAGTCAACAAGTGATTTGGAGTTAGCGGTTCTAGGTGAGTTGGCTCGTTGAGATGCTCTGCTGTGAGAGGACGACTGTTCACAATAGCTGCTGCCTCACAGAGCAACGTACGAAGAGAGTCGTCATCCAGTTGTTGGCCGTTGTGATACAGCAATGCATCAAGTACTCTGCGAACTGAACCGATCTGTCGTTCCCAGACCCCTCCCATGTGGCTTGATGAGGGGAAGTTGAAGGTGAAATCAAAGTAGTCGCATTGTTCTTTGATCAAATGATCTTTCACCTTCTCGTGGTCCAACTCCTTCCAGGCCTTCTTGAACTCGTTCTCAGCGCCGACGAAGTTCGTCCCTCTGTTGGATCTCAGCTGACGAATGGGACCACGTACCGAGATGAATCTACGCAGCCCATTGATGAATGCATCAGTACTCATGGAGTTCAAGGTTTCGATGTGAATTGCTCGCGACGCCATACAGGTAAAAAGGAGGCCATACCTTTTTACCTCTTTTCTGCCTTCCTTAATAATCCAGGGTCCAAAACGGTCCATACCACTGTAGCTGAATGGTGGGGCTGGTTTTAACCTGTCTCGTGGTAGATCAGCCATCTTTTGTGACTGCGTTGCACTTCGCAATCTTTTGCAGGTCACACATTTTCCGATCAGCCTGGACACTGCTGTGCTGCAACCGATGATCCAAAACCCATTACCTCTGAGTTCATTTACAGTCATCCCTCGTCCGAGGTGAGATGTCTGATGGCAGTGGCGGATGATCAACTCAGTCACATGGTGGTTTTGAGGTAAGATAGCCGGATGGTTAACCTCAAATGATCCCTCTGATCGCTTCAATCGTCCTCCAACTCGTAGAATTCCCCTTTCGTCCACGAATGGGTCTAGTTTATACAGGCGACTGGCTTTCCTTACGCTCTTGGCTCTAGCGTTTTTTCTTCCTGGTGAACTGGGTGCGTCTTGCAATCTTTTCATCTCTTCTGAAAAGGCATGTTCTTGAACCCATCTCACGATGTCATTTTGGGCTTGGTTCAAGTCTTCAACACACAGAGGTTTGACTGCAGGCTGTGAATGCGGTTTGCATCTCCTTCTCAGTTTGTCTATGAATCTTCTACAGTTTGCTACCGCTCTCTTTGCTTGATGCCAGGAAGAAAACCTCTCCAGTCGCTCCAAGTCAAACATAGGTTCTGCATGCGTGGCTGACACACAAGATTTCTTCACCTCTGGGTCGTCTTCAGGTACATCATAACCTTTATCCTCATGAACTGGAAGAGATCTTTCTGACAGGAAAGCAGGACCCTTGAACCAGTCTGATACCATCAGTTGCTCGACAGTAGCACCCCTGGATGCGATATCAGCTGGATTGGTTTTTGTGTCGACGTGTCTCCATTGTGATACGCTTGACCGATCCTTTATCTGGCTGATCCTGTTGGCAACGAATACTTGGAATCTCCTTTCATTGTTGTTTACGTATCCCATCACCACATTGCTGTCTGTCCAGAAATAACTTTCAGCTTCAAGTGCGCTAAGTTCTTTCTCCAAAAAGGAGCTGATCTTTGTGGATACGACTGCAGCCATGAGTTCCAGTCTGGGGATAGTAACATGCTTTATGGGCGCCACTCTTGATTTTCCCATTACTAGCGTAGTGTGCACTGACCCATCAATGTCCTGCAGTCTGAGGTAAGTGCAGTTACCGTATCCTGTGGTGCTAGCATCAGAGAAGTGATGAAGTTGTGCAGATTTCACTTCCTTGAATTCCACTGGCTTGTAGCATCTGCGAATCGCTACATTTTGAAGACAAATGACATCTTGTCTCCACTTTTCCCATCTCATCTTCATCTCATCTGTTAGTGGATCATCCCAGTCTGCACCTTCTCTGCACAATTCCTGAACGATCTGCCTGCCCCTCAATGTCACGGGAGCAATGAGTCCAAGGGGATCGTAGAGTGACATGACTGTTGACAGCACTCCTCTCCTGGTGCAGGGCTTGTCTGCAAACGTGATGCGGAAGTTGAATGAATCCGTTTCAATGCACCACTGCAAACCGAGGGCTCGTTCAATCGGCAGTTCATCATGAAGTAGATTGAGTTCTTTCACACTCTTGGCTCGATCTTCTATTGGCACTGCTTGCATTACCTCTCTTGAGTTGGAAACAATTTTGTGCAGGTGCAATTTTCCTTCCTTGCAGAGCCCTCTAGTCTGTGTGATCAAGTCGACTGCCTCAGCTGATGTGGGGACGGATATCAGACCATCATCAACGTAGAAGTCATTGTGCACGAAGCTTGCCGCAGCTTCACCGTACTTGTCTTTGTGGTCAGTTGCAGTTTGCTTTAGTCCATAATTCGCACACCCAGGTGATGAGGCAGCCCCAAACAAATGCACCTTCATTCTATAGTGATGAACAGGTTGCTGGCAATCACCATCGGGCCACCACAGGAATCTCAGGTAGTCCCGGTGTTCCTCGTTTACCTGGAATTGGTGGAACATTTCTTTCACGTCGCACATGAAGGCTACCCTTTCCATCCGGAACCTGCACAAGACACCAGCCAGTGCATTTGTCATGTCCGGTCCTGTCATCAAGTGCTCGTTCAACGATTCTCCTTTGTACTGTGCGCTGCAGTCAAAGACGACTCTCAACTTGTTTGGCTGTTGAACGCCATGATGTGGAATGTACCAGACCGTTTTCTTGTAGTCCATCGGTTCCGGTACGTACTCTGCATACTGGCTCTTGATGAGTGCATCCATCACCTTGGTGTAATGTTCATGATAGACTACATCTTTCGCAAACTTACGTCTTAAGCCATGTAGCCTCTTTTCAGCATGGAACAGATTGCTTGGTAACACCGGCTCCTCTGTCTTGAATGGAAGAGGCATTTCGTAGTGACCATTCTCTGCAACATGAATGCTTTCTTCCATTACTTTCACAAACTTCTTGTCATGCTGTGAATATGGCCTCTCGTTCGCATCTGCATTGAAACCAGCTTCCATCAGTTTCACTATGTGGCTCGGGGTGATTTCTTCATTTGCAGTGATAGACTGAGAGAACACTGCATTTGACTTCTGTCGTTTGTTGACACCCTGTGGCTCATTGGGGATTTCGCAGGCCAGAATTCTGTGACTAAGTCCTATTGGATCTTCTGCACTGCCTTGATAGTTAGAGTCCACTGTGCCGATAATACTCCAACCCAAATCAGTCTGCATCCCAAAGGGTCCGCCCTCTTCTGAGGAGAGAATAACCGCACGTGGAGCAAGGGCGCTTGCACAGTCATACCCAATCAGGAGGCCGATTTCACATTCTTGAAGTGGCATCATGTACTCTGCAATCTCAGTCAGATGAGGGTATGATCTGGCCACATCTGGCGTGGGAATGTGGTCCCGGTTGGCGGGCATGATACTGCGGGTGTATGTGGGTGGCAAGCTGATTTCCTTGGTCTCATTGAAAGCCCTCACCTTCAAACCAGTAATCTTCTCACTCCTCACCCTCTCGTCAGCTCGAGTCATCGTAGAAAGCAGGAGGTTGACTTCTTTACCTTTGATTCCCATTTCCTGCTTTGTCTTGTCCAGGATGAAGGTGGTGTCAGACTGTGTGTCCAGCATGGCGTACACCAGCCTCTGCTCTCGAGCCGAATCATGGGACAACCAAACTGGAAGTATTGAAGAGGTCTTCAACTTGTTGTCCAATCTGTTGGCCGTTGCGTGCGAGCTAGACTGCCTTTCTTCGTGACCTTTGGCACCCTTCTGCTGTTCTTTGGTTTTCCAGCTATCATCATGCAGTATCGTAGGATGCTTCTTGTTACATGATGAGCATGTGGATCGTCTTCTGCATTCTTTAGACATGTGTCCAAACTTCAGACAGCCAAAGCACAGTCTTTGTTTCTTTACGAACTCCTTCCGGCTGTCCAAACTCTCTGCCTTGAAGGTGGAACAGTCCCCAAGTCCATGGGTTCCCTTGCAAAAGGTGCATGATGGCTTGTCGTTGCTCCTTTTAGCATCAGTTCCAAATGTCCTTGCTGAAGGCAGCTTCTTTTCCTTTGCTGGCACCTGAAAGGATGTGACTGGATCGCAGGCGACTGTTGCCTTGTCATTGATGAATCTTGCAAAATTGGAGAATGGGGGAAAGGCACCCGTGTCTTGCCTGTGCTTGGCAACAGTCCGCCCCCATCTCGCCACCAACCAGTCCGGTAGCTTGGCCATCAACTTTCGGTTCTCTCGTTCGTCATCCAGGTGGTGAAGGTGACGAACGTACCGCGATGGCGTATCGCACTGTCTTAGGAAGTCGGCCAGTCGACGTAGACCATGGGCGTCCTTCGTGTTGATCTTTGGCCAGGCATCGAGGCGGTCTCTGAAGGCGTTGGAGACTATGAAAGGGTTACCATACCTCTCCTGCAATCTGCTGATGGCTTCTTTGTAGGCTCCGTCATCTGCCAGCATGGCATACCCTTGAACCAGTTCCTTCGGTTCTCCTCGGAGATATTTCAACAGAAAGTAAAACTTTTCCTGCGGCGGAATGCCCCTGTGGTTTATGAGTGTGTCATAACTGCGTTCCCATGAAGTGAACTCAAGAGGATCGCCCCAAAGATACCTGGCTCCGGTATGGGCAGCCTGCTCATGGACAGGTATTTGAGCACTGCATTTTCTTGATTGGGATTTGCCTCTGCCCTTGGATCTGAAGTGTCATCTTGGTGGCTGGTAGCTGGCAGTCCGGCGTCCAACCACTTCCCACACTTGTCACGATTAGAGGTAGTGGAGGAAGCCTTCGATGTTACATCACCGCGTAGAAGAACCAATAACTTCCTGACTTCTTTCATCAAGCTGGAATGCTCTTCCTCCATTGCTTCCAGCTTTTCCTCACTTCGGTCCTCTTCTGATAAGGCAGCCGAGGCGTCCGCCAGCCTTTCTTGAGCTGCGATGGCCGCATCAATAGCTTGTTGGGTGCTGTCACGGCACTCCCGTATTGTTGATGAATCTGGATCTTCATCGCTAAACACCTCTTGCAACTTGTGGGCTGTCCTTTGCCATGCTCTGACCGCTCCTTTCCAGTTCTTTGTCGCAACACTGAGCTGGTATTGGAACGCCTTCTTGGTTGGAACTACATCTCTTATTGGTCGACCCTCTGCTTTTTCCTCTCCTTCTGTCTCTGACATCTCGTCTGATTGGCTTGTAGGGGAGGTTGTATGTCAAACGATCGATGCCTCTTTATCATTGAGAGTTGACTTGTACTAAGCAGATCTGGTCTCGTGCACTCAGGAAACGTTGGAAGTTTCGCTGAGGTCTAGAAGTTTCACTTCAGGAAGAGAGTTTCACTTTAACTTTCAACTGAAGAGGAGAGTTTTCACTGTGGCTGTTAGTGAGGCGACTTGATTGGAAATGATTACACGGACGCAGGTTTTTACTGGAGTACTTGTGATGTTTATTTTAGAGCCAAGCCATCAAGGGTTTGCACTCTGATGAACGAATTCCATCCTTCCACTTCTCTTTTCGTTCTGCTATCACTTCACTCCGTGAAAACTGTACATGATAAAGAATAACAGGAATGCATAATAAGTATATGTGTTCATGAATATAAGTTTCACAACATTATTAAAGGGCTATAGCATTCTACTAAATCAAAGGCATTGTCTAAATTCAGTGTCTCGTTCTTTTCATATTTCCATGTTTGTTTATAAATCTTATATCATAAATCAGACACTTGACAAATCTCTTTGAACTTCATGTAGAATGTACATAGCTAACACACAATTAAACTTGAATCATCTTTATCATGTCTAAATCAGATTTAACACGGTTTAACATGAAATGTAACCATATTTATCAAGCTTGAATGACTTCATCGTAGTCAAGAAACACAATAACAAAGTCGTAACCTTGACCTGTCATTCACACAAATATGCTCACATTTCTCATGTTTTCATCATAAAATGTCTTATTTTGCATCATACATTTTACTTTACTGTTTCTTTAAACTTTAAGCAAACTCAAGCATCAATCATCTATGTAATGACATACACATTATCAACAGATATCTCTAGTAAGGTAATTGTACTGTCATATATGTATAAGTATGCAGTTTACACATGTTATACATTTGCCATACAAATTAAGTCTGCTACTGTGTAAGTTCCATACAATGTAAAGATCTTAAAAACAACCTTTTTAACATTCATTTTCATAATCTTCAAATATGTGTTATAACTAACCTCTGTGCCTCCATAATACTGTAAAACCGGCTCTCAGGAACAGAGGATGCTCCAGAAAACCACAGATTTTCTTCACTAAACAGAATTCATCTTGCAAACTTTTGCATTGCAAATCATCCAACCCCAGATGGCGCTAGACCAGATTCAGTCATTAATACTAGAAAAACATGAACTGTCAAAGTATATCTGGGACCAAAGGCCCTCTGTTGGCTCAACTATTGCAGTGTCAAGATAAATCAATAAATACTAAATAAATTGACTTTAACAGGCAAATGCAAACTTACAACTTTCACAGGAATGTAAACAAATGTTCAGATAAACAGGATTAAGACACGACTTCCGAATACCGGCCGTATTCTTTATCAAAACGTCTAAAGGGCCAACATAATAATATTGTGACTTTTTTTGAAAAATAAGAGTGGGTCTAGATTGATGTCCACACAGCACCCACAGGCTGCCTGTACGTAATCAGATGCTTTCCCTTTTCCACTCGAACTCCTTAGCCGCACCGTCTCCCGCCAATGTGGGTGTCGTAGGAACCAGTGCAGATTCGATCCACATCAAGTGGTCTGCGGCCACGCCCGCAAACCTCAATGGCGTCATAGATAACTATGATGTCCGTTACCAGGCGGTTACGGGCAAGCCAGGTGGGAACAGAACATCGCATGTCATGGACACCGCGTTGGAAGTTGAATATGTTCTGACAGAGCTGAAGAGTAGAACGAATTACTCTATTACAGTAAGTTGAGGGTGAATCATATGCCATGCATTCTGTATTAGGTAATTTGTACATCTACATCTACGAATGTGTAATTTCTGAATAAAGATTCTTACATGGCAACTTGCTAAGCTATGTAATTCAAATGAGCATTAGTTTTGTCTAAAATTAAGGCCTTATACCTACCAACAAAGATTCGTACAATTGTTGTGCATCTACGTCAAGTGTGTAACATAATTAGATTGTTCGTTTCATTACTAATACTATTATTTTCATGCGTGAATATATCACAGTAATAATACAGTTCTGGTCACTCGTATCATGCTTTGCGTAGGTAACTAAAGCTGATAAATTATCGTTTTAAATGAATAGTTATAATTAAAAAACCTACAATTTCAACCAGGCATTTTTATTTAAAGTTCTGCATGTGTTAACCCTTTAATACTGATTCAATATAGTGTGTACGGCTCAATTCTTGTTCTTATTATGTTCCAGGTGAGAGTAGTAAATGGTGCCGGGAGTGGTGAATGGTCGAAAACAGTTTACACATCCACGCAAGGCGGTGAGAAATGTTGATATACAAGTTAACTACTGTATATGGAGTCCATATGGCCAGAATTTTTAATTTACTTCACTGGGCCATTCCAAGAATTGTTTATGAACATAGTTATGGTTAGAACTTTAACCCTCGGAAAGCGAACATGGACTCAAATTACAAGAATCCACATGACCAAGTTCGTTATCAAAGTGTATATGTTTATGTAAACCATCACCCCTAATATGTTTACAATTCATTCCATACTATCTATACAGTACGCACTTCATTAACTAATCAATATATCTGAATGAATTGAATCTTTGAGAATCGACCATGGCACCCATAATGTGGAAATGCGCATATATACATGAATGGATGTTCGAAAGAATGATGACCCACTACTTGCTCCGGCAAATAAATGAACCTTATTGAAAAAAGAAATTTGCACCGTAAAAGGACAATGGAACCCATTACAAATGTTGCTTTCGTAGACTTGAATAGATTACTAGTATGAATGCTCTATGTAAGTTAGAGCAAGAAACAAGAAAACTATGGTTCTGTGGAATTATTAAAGGGATGCGATATTAAATTAATTATAATAATTCAACTTACCACCGACAACTTCAAGCAGCTCGTTACCGAAGCTTTCCCCTACGGTGGCTTCGGAGGATCTTTGCAAAGTTAAAACTTCCTTTCTATTTACACTCATACCCCAAGTCGAATTTCCCATAGAAACCCATAGGAAACCCATAGAAAACCCATAGGAATATCCTATGGGTTTCTATGGGTTTCTATGGGTTTCTATGGGACCAACAGAAATCCATAAAATAAAAACCCATAGAAACCCATAGAAACCCATAGAACCCATATAAACCCATAGAACCCATAGAAACCCATGTTCCACTTTCCCTATTGAAACCCATAGGATCCCATAGAAACCATTAGGCCTATGGGTCTCTATGGGAATCCTATGGTCTTGGTTCTATGGGAATTTCGACCTGGGTATATCAGGGTATCAAAAAAAAAAACCAAAAAAAAAACAATTTAAAATGATATTTCTATTTTAAATAATCCAATTTGTAATGATAAAAAAAGAAATAAAAAAAAGAGATTGAGAGAGGGTCGAACTCATGACCCTGAGCCTCTAAAACGAGGTCGCTATCCAATACACCATACAGTACTTGACAGATATTGAAGGGAAATTTAGCGTGAATATACAATCACCAATGAGCCTTATAACCCTACACCGAGTTTAGTATCCTGACACAATATCTCTTTAATTTGATGTTTGAATATCGAAATATGATGATGAAAATGATTCTTGCATTTGTCCTCAGAAGAGGAGATGAATAATGTTAACAGTGAATGAATCTTGCTGGATAATTTAGGCCGTTTGTGTCGAGCGGATGAATAGTTCTATTACATAGCGATCTTTTTTCTTTTTTTTGGTGTGATCAAATCAGATCAGATTGTTCTATCGTAGATGGCGATGTTTCACGTTAGACAGTGGCGAACCAACTACTGTATACAATGATTACTGATGATTATAATACTGAAAGTAATTATATAATGCAATAAGTCTTGGAAAATGATTATAAATGCTGATTTTCACAGCATGACATAGAATTCACTACCTTAAACAAATGGTATATAATTTGTCATATTCAGAGAAGGCTAGAAAGGAGCGCCAAAGATCTGGAAATGGCTGAATCAGTTTTAAAACAACGGAGAAACGGCCCACAAAGACAGGTGTCAAGCGCTGTAATCTGATTTTTTATTCGATACAAATATACTTTAACATGGTTTCTGACAGTCAAATTGTCATACAAGATTAAGATACCTTCAACTTGGAAATACAAACATCCTGAATCCTTTTGTCTAAATTAGACTATTTCAGCTGATAACAAAGAAACTCAATTTGCGACACAACATGGACGTTCAGTGATGTAAGGATAGATAGAGATAGATAGATAGATAGATAGATAGATAGATAGATAGATAGACAGACAGACAGACATACAGACAGACAGACAGAGTGACAGACGGACGGACGGACGGATGGGTGGATGGATAGATAGATAATTATACAAACTACAAACGTGATTTCTTTAAGTGATGATGATAATGATCAACAAGAATTTGTCTAACTTGGCTATAGTGATACCAGAATGGTATTTCGCTACTTCCCGTATCTTCTTTTTGTTTGTCAATCTAAATATCCGTGCAGTCTATGGAACTAGTCTGTCTTAGTGGCCACCTGTTTATAAAGCAGCCAACCTGCCTCAGAAACCGTAATTGATCCCCTGCAGAGAAAAACAATGGATACAGTTGGCACTTTTCGTACTTCCCCTTGGTGGTCACTTTACACAGGTTTGACTGTATACTATTAAACGGGGATAATCATTAGCACAAGTCCGTCTTATTTTGCCGGTATGACATAGGCTATTTAGCCTTCCTTCCTTCCTTCCTTCCTTCCTTCCTTCCTTCCTTCCTTCCTTCCTTCCTTCCTTCCTTCCTTCCTTCCTTCCTTCCTTCCCTCCTTCCTTCCTTCCTTCCTTTCTTCTTTCTTTTTTATTTCTTTCTTCTTTCTTTTTCATTTCTTTAGCTATCTATCCAGCCATCCATCCATCCATCCATCCATCAATCTATCGATCTATCCATCCATCTCTATTCAATATATATTTAAGAGGGAACTTGCCCCCCCCCCCCCCCCCCTGCCACGCCTTGGGTAATAATTATTTGTTTTGTGTAAATAGATCGAGAGAGGGCGCGCGCATCTTATTTCTTATTTACATACATTATACCCTGATATGATGAGCTGTGCAGCTGTGACAACGTACGTGTGATCGTGAGCGGTCAAATTTGAATTATAATTATCATTACATTTGTATTATACCTGGGCGAATGCAAAGAGAGCTCGAGGTGAGGGAGTGTTCCGGCCGTTTGGTGAGCATTATCTCGAACCCGAAATATCGTTTTTGAACTTTATACTTCAATGAGTAGAGCCTGGCTAGATAGATCAGTCCCACGTGCACTGAAATGTGTCAGTGTGGTCTGTTGATGACCACAACAAGGCAGATTAACTAGTACGTATTAGTAACTTTAGTAAACGCCAGCAGGCCAGCGCGGAGCGCTAGCGTTCTAGGTCGAGCTAAGTAATAGGCCCCCGAATGTATTATTGTTTGTGCACGATAATTGGGCTTAAAGGGATCTAGTAACTTTGTTGACATGTGCAAAAAGTGATGAATGGTTGATGCAATGTATATTGTTGTTATCTCATATGTCCACAGGCAGGGTATTGTGTGAAAATTTCAAGTCAAATGGACATTGTATGGCCAAGTAATGAGCAAAAATGCAAAGTGATATTCAGTAACTCACTGCACTCACTTTGTACACGGAAGAAAAACTCGCCCGGAGTTTTTCTTATCTGAATACTTCAATCATACATATCTTTGTAACAAAAGGGAAATTTGAAAAACCGAAACCTGTCCCATGATTTTATTGTTAATACGAATACAACAAGGTATAAGGGAACCGCTAGAATTAAAATTTTATTTTGAGGATTTGGACAATGTTACTAAGTCCCTTTAAAATGATACATATATGATACGGTACTTGCCACCGATTAGCAGATAAATATGTGATACAAAAATGGGGTGGATAAAAATTATGATTTTTTGCTTCATTCTGCATCAAAATAATTGATTTATGCACCTCCTTGACTTTTCTCTGTGTTGTATCGCGACTTCTGAATGATCGATGACCGTACGACGACCACTAAACGCACGAGTCAGATATGCCGTCTATTTGGCGGGCGCGGTACTTGAATGGAGACTGAAGCGCGATCATCGATCGTTCAGAAGTCGCAATACAACACAGAGAGAAGTCGAGGAGGTGCATAAATCACTCATTTTGATGCAGAATGAAGCGAAAAATCATAATTTTTATCCACCCCATTTTTGTATCACATATTTATCTGCTAATCGGTGGCAAGTACCGTATCATATGTATCATTTTAAGCACAATTATCGTGCACAAACAATAATACATTCGGGGGCCTATTAGCTCGACCTAGATCTGTTTAGTGGTCGTATGTACTTACGCGTCAGATCGATCTGTCGTTTACTTCGAATCGGCGGGCGACTTGAATGGTGACCAAAGCGCGATCATCGATCGTTCAGAAGTCGCGATACGACACGGAAAGAAGTCGAGTAGGCGGATAAATCACTGATTTTATGCGGAATGGAGGGGAAAATCATAATTGTAATGCACCGGACAGTTGGATCACATATCGGAGATTCCATCGGTGGTAATTCCGTATCATATGTATAATTTTAAGGTCAATTAGCCTGCACACAAAATGTGCAATTTCGGTGCGGTGTGAGCTGGACGTAAAACGCTAGCGCTCCGCGCTAGCATTCTGTAGAGTTAATGTGGCGGTAGATAAAAATGATGATTTTTCGCTCCATTCCGATTGCACTTTTGAACGATCAATGATCGCGCTTTCCAAGTAAACGACAGATCGATCCGACGCGTAAGCTATATTCCGTACGACCACTAAACGCGCGCATCAGATCTGCCTTTATTTGGAATTTTCAAATTTGTTGATAGTTTTCCATCTCAAAAATACATGACTCGATTTATAAATACCCAAATTTCGCAAAAATAATCGTGAATTTGGATGGACCCCGAAAAGACGATCGCGCCTTCTGCGACCACGACAAATATAGCAGATCAAGCTTCTGAAGCTCAAAGCATAATGGTAGAAAATTTTACAAGCCAAGATTTGTTTATATTTTCGAGGCCGAGACCGTTGACGACGGTCGAGACCGCTTCAATGTGATCTCGAGACCACACTCGCCTTTTTAGTCAGTGGCCCTGTCGGGCCAGTGAAATTGTTTTTTCCCCTATTCTGGTCGCCGAAAGAAAATTTACAGGCCCCAAAATTGTTTACTATTCAGATGAAGCATGACATAAAAGAAAGCCAGATTTTTTTCATTCTGTCGATGTCGGATTGAAAATCTGCTTGCCCGATCGGGCCACGAAAATATGACTTTTATACATTTTGCTGGCCCCAAGTGCAATTTTACTGGCAGCGGGCCATACCCCCCAACAGTCTTTTTTGGATCAAGGGCGGTGGGTTTGAACCCTAGTTTCGCTCATTCTTTATAACGTGTTCTATATCGAAGGATAAGGAGTAGGCGATCAATTTTAGTTGATTTGTTAGGTGATACAAAAAGTAACTATCCTCTTCCTCCCTCTCTCCCTCCCTCCATTCCTCCCTCCCCCCCCCCCCCCCCCCAGCGTTCTTGCATCATCAACTCCTTGATCATCATCATCATCACCATCATCATCATCATCATCATCATCATCATCATCATCATCATCATCATATCCCAGGGTGAAAATCCCATTGACTATATTACCAATTGAATTCAATTGGTAATCATGATTACCAATTGAAAATTACCAATTAAAAATTACCAATTGAAATCAATTGGTAATCGAAGTAACAAAATATTGATTAGCTTTGTATATCCCAAGTCGAATTTCCCATATAAACCCATAGGAAACCCATAGAAAACCCATAGGAATATCCTATAGGTTTCTATGGGTTTCTATGGGTTTCTATGGGTTTCTATGGGACCAACAGAAATCCATAAAATAAAAACCCATAGAAACCCATAGAAACCCATAGGACCCATAGAAACCCATATAACCCATAGAAACCCATGTTCCACTTTCCCTATTGAAACCCATAGGATCCCATAGAAACCATTAGGCCTATGGGTCTCTATGGGAATCCTATGGGTCTTGGTTCTATGGGAATTTCGACCTGGGACGCGCACAAACTTAACGAGTCAAATTAAAGAAATCGCCTGCTCGCGCAAAAGGCCTTCGCAACGATTCAACGAAACTAAAATAAGACGCCAGCTCAGCTTGGCTAGCACAAGCGTAAATTAACTAAAATCAACGAGGAAATATCCCTAACTCTTGCAGGATGAAATAAAAAAGTGACTTGACAAATCCGTCGGCGAAATCAAGCAGAACACACGTAAACTCTGTGGTAGACAAGGAAAAACTCTCACATGTCTCTCTTCCTTGAGGGTCGTAATGCTGTGTGTCCCCAAAATGAAAAAGCTTACGAACTACAAGGCTACTTGCCTCTGATTGGCTAGCTAGTTGCCGTTACCATAACAATTTAATCATGCGGAGTTGCCTCTTACGAACTACCTACTTAATTACCTATATACACCTATTAATTCCCTAAATACACCTGGGATTCTGGGAACGCTACAGTAGCCCCCTCCTAGGCCGCGAAACGCGGTCGACGACATAAAATGTACCATGCGGATGGTGCATGATACCGATGTAGGATGAATCCCAGAAACATGACTGTGCTAAAGGTGCACAATACCGAAAGAGGAAGCACTCCACCAAGAAACGACCAACGTGGTGACTGGTGACTACCGACGTCACTTCCCTCAACCGACATCAAAACCGACGTACCTGTCCGGAAAACGCACCCTTCGGCCTGCCCTCGTGGTCTGACGCTGTGGCTGAGGCGGCTGCTGCTGCGGCTGAGGCGGCTGCTGCTGCGGCTGAGGCGGCTGCTGCTGTGGCTGAGGTGGCCGCTGAGGCTCCTCCTCCTCTGGCCGCTGCACTGCCACACCTAAATCCTTGCCGCACACATCAGAGTCAAGGTATGCCACCTTCAAGCGATCCACACTAACCGTCTCCTCCCTGCCGCGCATCTCCAACACGAAATACTTCTCTCTTCTACTCACCACCCTGTACGGCCCATCATACTGTGGCTGGAGCGACGGCCGCACCGCATCACACCGGACAAAAACATGAGAGCTCCTGCTCAGGCTGCCTGGTACATGAGACGGAACAATCTGTGCACGCGTGGACGCTGGTACGATACCGGCCATGTACTGCTGCAGCCGCTGAACGTAATCTGACGGATCCGGTACTCCGTTATCCCCAGAGGGCGCCACCATCTGCCCTGGGAGCCTCAGCGTTGTGCCATAAACAAGCTCTGCTGGCGTACAACCAAGATCCTCCTTCACCGTCGAACGAATCCCTAGGAGAACTATCGGCAGGCTCTCAAACCAACGGGTAGGTTGCTGCTGTGCCCGCAGCGCTGCCTTCAACTGCCGATGAAACCGCTCCACCACCCCATTAGCCGCAGGATGGTAGGATGTGGTGCGTGTACGCTTACTCCCTAACAAACTGGCCAATGCATGGAACAACTGGGACTCAAATTGCCTTCCCCTGTCTGTTGTGATCGTCGATGGCACTCCATATCGGGCAATCCAGTCGTGCACCAGCGCCCGGGCTACCGTCTCCGAAGTCATATCGCGCACTGGGATTGCTTCTGCCCAGCGAGTGAAACGATCGATGCAAGTAAGCAAGTAGCAAAAACCATTCGACGGAGGCAGTGGACCAACCAGATCGATGTGGACATGCTCGAACCGAACATCCGGCGCTGCAAATGAACCTAGGGGTGCTCTAACATGACGGTTAGTCTTGGACCGCTGACACGCCACACAAGTTCGCGCCCACTGGCGCACATCTCCGTTCATCCCGGGCCACACAAACCGTGCCGCTATCAGCTTCTGCGTCGCCCTGACACCTGGGTGTGACATGCCATGCAATGTATCAAAAACCAGCCGACGATGAAGCGAAGGCACAAAAGGGCGCTCCCGACCTGTTGAGATGTCACACCATACCTGCCCCTCCGCTGCTGGCAAAGGCACTCGCCTAAGAGACAGGGTAGTAGACTGCATCACCTCGCTCCAATCAGCATCACTCTCCTGATCACCAGCTAGCCGGCGCAAGTCTATTGGTGCTGCAACATGCATCGCCTCAATGTACACCCGTGACAACGCGTCCGCCGCCGCGTTGTCTGCTCCCCGCACATGCCGAATATCACTCGTGAACTGGGATAAGAAGTCCAAATGACGAACATCCCTAGGGGAGTGACGGTTTGGGCTGGAACGAAGCGCGCATGTCAATGGCTTGTGGTCAGTATAGATCACAAAACGACGGCCTTCCAAACAATGCCGGAAGTGCTTCACGCCCAGGTAGGCCGCCAGCAGAACTCACACTACTCCCGTAAGCACATTTACTAAATCAGATAAGGAACTCTGGGTCACCAATGTGGAATTATTAAAGGGATGCGATATTAAATTAATTATAATAATTCAACTTACCACCGACAACTTCAAGCAGCTCGTTACCGAAGCTTTCCCCTACGGTGGCTTCGGAGGATCTTTGCAAAGTTAAAACTTCCTTTCTATTTACACTCATACGCGCACAAACTTAACGAGTCAAATTAAAGAAATCGCCTGCTCGCGCAAAAGGCCTTCGCAACGATTCAACGAAACTAAAATAAGACGCCAGCTCAGCTTGGCTAGCACAAGCGTAAATTAACTAAAATCAACGAGGAAATATCCCTAACTCTTGCAGGATGAAATAAAAAGTGACTTGACAAATCCGTCGGCGAAATCAAGCAGAACCAAAACATTCGAACCAAAACATACATTCCGTGTACAAAACATATGGGGAGTAGTCCACAACTTTTCCTGAGTGCCTTGCCAATTTTTAGTCAATCATAGAAAAGATTGATATTTCCAAAGAGTAGTAGTTTTCTTATTTCTTATGTCATACTTTCAGAGACTGCTCATCCTATTTAGTGTTGTATAATGCATACAACGGTTTGCCCAGATTGTAAGGATTTAGTTTAGGAATACGCTATGTTATGGCCGTACGAGTAAATGGTAGGAATTAGGATGAGTCAATTTGGTCAATTTGTTATACAGGGTGGCCCAGAAATAACGGAACGGGGCACTTCCAAAAATAAAGTAACAAAAAGATCATGTCCATCGGATAGGGTGTCCTTTCCAATGAACAACGATACCAGGAAAATTAATTTTGGACGTGTAGTTTTTGTTTTAGGGCGCTTTGAGTGAGACCATGTCAGGTCCCTATTTTTGTCAATTTTTACCAAGTCAGTGCCTGATAAATGAGACTTATTGCCCTACATACCACTGAACACGCGAGTATTCCGCGCGCCATTGTTAGTGTGCATTCAGCTGTGTGCCGAGCGGTGCCGAGAGAATGGACATAATTATGGCGGGCAGTAAGTCTCAAATATCAGACACTGACTTGGTAAAACTTGACAAAAATAGGAACCTGACATGGTCTCACTCAAAGCGCCCTAAAACAAAAACTACACGTCCAAAATTACTTTTCTTGGTATCGTTGTTCATTGGAAAGGACACCCTACTGATGGACATGTTCATTTTGTTGCTTTATTTTGGGAAGTGCCCCGTTCCGTTATTTCTGGGCCACCCTGTATAACCTGATTACAAATTAATCGCAGCGCAAATGTCTTCGTATTTGTGCCGTTGAACTCTGACTGCACACATTGACTCTGTAACATACAGGCTGGTTCTGAGATATTAAACACGGATCATATGTCATGGAACCGTTTAAAATCCGCACCCTACATATTAGCATTGTGTTCATACAGAGCTTCGTTGTTTACAATTAAAACACAGAGCGCATGTCATGGAACCATCTAACTACCTTTACCTGACACGTTTACATCGTTTACATACGTAGTGTAGGTTTGAACCATTAAACACGGAGCGTATGTATTGAAGCCTTTTAAAGGTGTCCTGAAATCCAAATGCAAGTTGTCTTGTTGTATTAATGTTAACATTAACTAATTGTAAACTATTCGACCTGCATATGTTTTGTATAATTGTAAACATTTTAGCAATTATTTTAACAATTATTTAAGCAACCATCTCTATTTCTGTATTATTTTGCTGTCATATCCTCCCTTTCTATTGCTTTGTCAAATTACTGGGCACGGCCATGCCCCCTTCCCTATCCGTGTCCTCTCTAGCTACGCCACTAATGTTACATGTTTACTTTGTGTATCTACAGAGTCTGGTGTTGAACCATCGAACACGTTTGATGTTCTTCCGTGGATTCTGTTTGGGGTATCTCTGCTCCTCAACATTTGCGTTTGCGTCGGTCTAGTATTTGCGAGAAATTGTGTGCGACTCAGACGGTAAGTATATGAATTAGTACGTTAGTATTTCATTTGTTATAATACAACTGTTACCTGTCGCTAAACTTTATGGCCCATATGCATAAATCCCGGCTGGCCTTTGTTGATGCTAAGTCTATTTTTGGAGACATGGCTACGTTTCTAACACATGATCTTTTTGTTGCCAAATACAGTTAATCAAGGCTATCCCACTAACCAAATTGATGGTTGCTCTCTAAACTGTATGATGAGAAATGGACTTAGAAAGGAACTAAGCTAGCGTTAGTTATTATGAATATGAGCCTAGGTTGGTATCGGTTATCCTATATTCAATGTTCATAAATATTTTCCCCATGTATAAATGGTAAAAATAATGTGTTTCGGGTTCTTTTTATTGATCAATCATGTACTATTACAACATGGGGATCAATTGCCTAAATAATGTGTTGTGGATATTATACAGATATATATAGGCTACAAGGCACAAGGTGAGTGATTTCATTACCGCTGTGGCTTGTGTTTATATTTAGAACATAATTGGAGTATGTCTCCTTCTATGTTCAAGTAGACAGAACGGGTGAAATAATAAAATATCAGAAACAGATTTTCGCGGACCGTTAACCCTTTTCACTATAGTTTTACTTGTGCTGGATGAACCCTTTTTTGATTGTCAAAATGCTATCAAAATAATTAACATATATTCAACTCCAGGTTAAAATGACGGTTTGACACGTATTTTCACATGAATAATAAGATAATTATGCTTCACCGTAACGGGATGTATTAAAGGGATCTAGTAGCATTGTCGACATTCGCAAATTTTACTAAGAGGTCAATGAGACTTCATTACATCCCTATATACCATCCTCTCTATACCACCTTTGCAGTTTCTTTAGCATTTGGCAGGGATCAGGGGCTGAAGAGTCGTACACTAAGCGTAAGCTTGAGGAAACCGTCTTGGACCTAAACGATGTAGAAATGTAGAATATGTAGTAGTCGATGACACGTTAATAAGATTTCAAAGTGTGAACAATGTATCCTACTTACGAAAAAAGAAGCCAAGAGAGATGTATTAATAGACGTGATCGATAAAGCAAGTCTTATTATGAGTCATGCACGTTACATATTGCCATCAGAGCTTATACTTATTAAATAGTCCAGTCAATCTAGCAAATATTAGGGGGGAACCTTGGCAAAATTGCAACATGGGATTTTTCTTCGAAATTCTGTTCAGGAATCTCCCCTTAACAACATACTAAAAGTCCTAAGAAATCGAAGCTGGAGAAAGTGGTATAATTTACATTATAAAAATAATTAGCTAATTTGCATAAATGTGAAATAAGGTCAGGGGTCATTTTCTATCTAGGAATAGTTCACTAGTAAAATAAATTATTTTCTAAGGTATTTTGGGGCAAGGAATCCATTTCTGGTGCTCGTTTGGAAGTGCCATATCATGGGCAATACCCTGAAATCCAAGATGGCTGCCTCTAATTTGCATATTTATGAATATTATTATGTAGTTTTTTTTCTCTCTTTGAAACCCAGATAATCTCTTCCGTGTGGTTTCCTTTCTCTTCAGCGCATAGGGACATTTTTTTTCTTTCTTCAATTATGTTCTAAATGTGTATCAAAGATACTTCAGCAATGCATATAATTAGCATAATTAGATTATATCCATAATTTGCATATTTTCAGAAATCAGGTAAAATCGTGGATATTGTTAACCCAGAAGGTAACAAATACGAGAAATACCACTTGTACAAGGTTTTTGTTTTGTTTGGGGGGGGGGGGGGGGCGGGGGTGGGGGCAGCAAATCCATTTATGATACCTAATTCGACGTATCACCTTGGCAACCCACATAAATCAAAGATGGCCGCCTTTGGCATTTTAAAGGAGATAATACTATTTGCCACTTTAACGGCATTCATTTTTATTAAAGTATACGTTTTTTTTGTATTGTTAGCAACCAACTACATTGAAATTCAAGTATTCTAGTTGCTAATTGCTAAATTATAATATCATTCTAATATAAATAACCAACAGAATGAAATCGTCTATCATTACATGTGTAATTTGGGGAGCCGCCATCTTGGATTTAAGAAGGTTGCCATGGTGATATATGGAAATAAGTATAAAAAATGGACTTGTTGCCCCCCAAAACCTTGGAAAAGTGGTATTACTTGTTGCTTTTACTTTTCGGGTTCCCAATATACTCAATTTTGGAGAATATGCAAATTAGGTAAATAACCTAATTATGCAAAATATATGCATTGCTAGAGGTTGCCAAAGTGGCAACTAATCTGAAATATCTTTACTACATATTTAGAACGTGAATTACAAATAATAATCTGGAATTATTGCTTATTAGAGGCATGTAACCACTGAAAATCAATAATATTCATTAATATGCAAATTAGGGGAAACCATCTTGGCTTTTAGGGTGTTGCCCATGCGGTACATGCAAATGAGCATCGTAAATGAATTCTTTGCCCCAAATACCCTAGGATAATTGTTTTTATCAATATTGTGCTATTCCTAGATAGAAAATGACCCTGACCACATTTCAGAAATATGCAAATTAGCTAATTATCTTTATAATGCAAATTAAACCACATTCCTTCCCCAGCTTCGATTTCTTAGGACTTTTATTATGTTGTTCAAGGGGTTACCTGATCAGAATTGCGAAGACAATTCCCATGTTGCAATTTTGCCAAGGTCAAGACCGTATAATTATTGACTGGACTAAAATGTTTATGTAATGTGTAGGCTAAATGTATACCTCATGCATGCAATGCATGATATGTATGAGTCGAATGGTGACGCGTTACTAATATACAAACATGTAAACAATCTGTGCCTAATTACATCCAACAAAAACAAGACAATAACATATTATTGTCTAAAACATATGGTCCATACAGTCGGTGTATAACAAGTGAGGTGCATATCTCATAGTATTATACTCATTTTATTTGTTATTTGTTACTCATTTATAAAATATAGGAGATGTATTAGGAGGTGACGCGTCATCATCATATCAAAGTATAAACACTATTTATCCAACTTACAACAAATAGAGCGAAGAAAGTTGTCTTCATAGACGTGTGTTCAATAGAGCAGGTCATATTATGTACACTGCAAGTAAGATACATAGCTACGGAGCTTGGAGATATAATATTCACATGTAGTTTGTGCGTATCTTGTACTCATTCATACAATATTGGAGGTGTATCATTCGAATGGTGGCGCGTAACCAACATAATATATTTAGTATAAACAGTGTTTATCCATGTTACACGTGACAAAATAGAGTGAATACATTTGTGTTTATATAAGTGTGGTCAATACAGCAATTCCTATTATGTGCATTGCAAGTAACATACAGAACTTGGACCTATAGTCACATGTAATCTGTGTGTATATATACCTCGCACAAAAAGTTCCGCAATCGAGGTTTGCACATTAATAACTTTTTTATTACGCTATTACCATTCATAAATTTGGTATCAGCGTGAATCCTCCTCTTTACATTGATATAACATTTGCTATGAATATTTTACCATGGAATGTGCATTGCATCCAAATGTAGGGCAAATTCAAAAGTGAAATGTTGCAAAATGCACTGATTTTGTCAACAGAGTGCCTTCCTTGGCTTGAATGGGGGTGGGGTGGTCATGCATTCAAGCCACGTTTTAATCTTCAAACAAAAGGAAGGCACACTGTTGACAAAATCAGTGCATTTTGCAACATTTCATTGTTTACTTTGCCCTACATTCGGATGTAATGCACATTCCATGATGAAATATCCATAGCAAATGTTATATCAATGTAAGGAGGAGGATTCACGCTTTCCAATGATATACAATTTATGAATGGTAATAACGTAATAGGCATTCAAGCCACATTTTAATCTTCAAACAAAAGGAAGGCCCTTTGTTGACAGAATCAGTGCATTTTGCAACATTTCACTTTTGACTTTGCCCTACATTTGGATGCAATGCACATTCCATGATGAAATACTCATAGCAAATATGATATCAATGTAAAGGGGAGAATTCACGCTTTCCAATGATACCAAATTTATTAATGGTAATAACCTAATAGAAAAGTTATTAATGCGCAAACCTCGATTGCGGAAGTCGAATGGCAGTATATCAAAGTTTGAATTATCTATCCACAACTTTAAACGAATGATACAAATAAGAAAGTACTGTATATATGATGTCCATGGATCAAGGCTGAGTATGTGTATTGTACTATTGCAAGTAACATAACATGACATAACATAGCTCAGTCGGTAAGAGCACCGGTCTAGCAATCCGGAGGTCTCGGGTTCGAATCCCGTTGGAATCCCATTTTCTTTGCTCATTTTTAATCACAATATATTTCTGGTCAGTTTATTTTATATGTTTGAATTAATTATTTAAAAAAGCTGCATCACTTCGGTGATCCCTCGCATATATCCCCAAGTTGATTTCTATCGTTCGGGAGTATGTCAGGTTTATAATAGCTTCTGACCTCACGAGCAATGAAAATTAAGGGGTTTCTATGGGACGAATGCCGTCATAGGGTTTTCTATAGCTCAGTCGGTAAGAGCACCGGTCTAGCAATCCGGAGGTCTCGGGTTCGAATCCCGTTGGAATCCCATTTTCTTTGCTCATTTTTAATCATAACATGAGATACATAACTTATGCTCATACTTATATTTGTAATTAATGTGTATCTGTAACTCATCATGTATTATAGGAGATTTACGAGTCGGTTGAGCTTGCGAATTAGACAACGATTTAAACGTGTGAACAATCTGTTTCAAATGTACACCAAATAGCGTCAAGAAAGTGGTCTGTATACTCATGTCGTTTATATGTGTATTGTTATTAACATACTGATATACATAAGGTATATTCATACATTCAAAATGTACTCTGTGTGGATATATAAATTGTAACCGAAATTCATTATTTGTTTTTGTGTGTATCTTTTCGCTCGAGTTTTCATATTAAGTTAATTTGATGATTAGCCAGTGGCATAGCTACTTAACTAATTAACAGGGGTTTTCCCCGTGGGCTGCTCGCTAAATGCTGCTTACCCCTAATACAATTATTTTGTAGTACCCTCTGAATAAGAAATTTGTTATAGCTTTACTGTGACTTTTTTTTGTAGATGGTCATCATTCAACTGACGTGAGTGCACAATGAATACAGACATCATGCAAAATAATTAAATGCAAGTTATATTATTTGTTTAAATTCATTTTTTTTTAATGATTCTGAATGTGAGATGTATTTTGTTGTCTATGTACATGTATGTATATGGACAACGTGAACGATTAACACTTTGATTCCAGCCAAGGGCCTGTATGGCTGAGATTGCGCAATAATATCAATGGTGTTTACCCAGATGATTTACAAACTGCAGTCCATTTGTAGGAAGGGATTCTCAATTGCTGTGAGCAGCAGTTTAATAGATAAACAAATAATGGGACTGTAAACAATGTGAAACTATCGCAGCTAGTATCATCACCATCGAAAATATTGTTAATTACCGTCAAGTTTGCAGACTCTGTTATCAAAGGTCGGTTGTTACGTACGATCTAGGATAACACTGATGATATTACTCTGATATAGAGGTTCGTTATCTGTATTTAGTTTGCATTAATTCAATAGAAACAGCCAATGGAACACAGAAAAGACAGAAGCCCAAACAAATTTTTGTCATTAGCCAAAAGAAATGTCTCTTTAGGTGATACATAATAAGCGAGTTTACGATAACGTTGCACGCTTGCGCGAAAACCCTTCGATCGAATTTCGGGCAGGTCGAGTGAGGATAAAATCAATTATAACTTTGCGTGTTATATGGGGGGGGGGGGGGGGGGGGCGGAAGTCGCCGGCTAACGACTCAACTAAATTTAAATTTAAATAAAATAATATAAAGCATCAACTTTACTGATACGTATGTAATCGATAAATGTATCTGGTTCCTCATTTTTCATATCCTGAAAATTCGATCAAAAAGGGGAAATATGAAATGTTGTGGTCGGCATTACTTTGCTTTACAAAAAAAAGTTGTGCTTAGACACAGCACACTTACACTCGCGACACGCACGATCAATTGCCGGTACTTATTTGGCTTCTAGTTTTT
The DNA here is from genome assembly GCA_037951105.1 of Echinarachnius parma. Lineage (NCBI taxonomy): Eukaryota > Metazoa > Echinodermata > Echinoidea > Clypeasteroida > Echinarachniidae > Echinarachnius > Echinarachnius parma. The sequence continues at coordinate 47,502 of JBAMJV010002742.1, read as the reverse complement.
CTACTATCTTTTCTAATTCGTATTGAACTGCCAGGTTTAATTCTTAACAATGTTTGCAGTATTTTGGTTATGATGTACAGCCAGTACAGGGTTCTATGTTCACTTGACACTATGACCTAGGCCTAGGCCGTCTGTAATTACATTGACTTTAACCAGACTGTAATTACTTTAGTGTGTCTAATATTGCACACCATGGAGTTCAACACCAAAGCAAACATATTAAGATATGCGGTTTATAGACGCTTAAAGGGGTAGTTTAGTTTTGGTAAGGCTGAAGTTTAGTAGCCAAAACCTGCACAGTAACATTATAAACTAATTGTTATAACTCCACCATGCTCGAAAGGTATACCAAATTACAAACGACTAAGTAAAAGGCCTGTTATCATTCAAAAAGAGCCATTAAAACACAAGCGGGCGCTTTTTAAAAAGGCATTGGTTTCAACCATTTTTCATACAAAATTATGCATGTGATGTTTTATTGATATAATGATTAAATAGCGAGATCATCAACAACTATTTAAAAAACGCTTTTGAAAATTTTTGAAAAAGTGCAAGCATTTTTTTATTTTTTTCTAAAAATCATCTAATTATTTGGGCCCCAAATAATTATAAGATCAGATATATTTATTGATATTTCAGACGTTTCTGGGTCGATTTTGACCAAATAAAGTGTATTCTGCCATTAAAATTGCATGTTCTCTCAAATTCGACAATTCATTACCTCACAAAAAAATTGTGATGTGCAGCGCCCTCTCTACCAAAACTAACTACCCCTTTAAATTGTTTCTCCTATCTTTTCTAATTCGTATTGAACTGCCAGGTTTAATTCTTACAATGCTTGCAGTATTTTGGTTATGATGTACAGCCAGTACAGGTTTCTATGTTCACTTGACACTATGACCTAGGCCTAGGCCGTCTGTAATTACATTGACTTTAACCAGACTGTAATTACTTTAGCGTCTAATATTGCACACCATGAAGTTCAACACCAAAGCAAACATATTAAAATATGCGGTGTATTGACACTTAAATTGTTTCTTCTATCAGTACATAAATCTTGATCTGTGATGTTTACTACACTAACTCAACAATCTACTCACGGGACTCAAGATACACAGACGTCCACAACAAAATAGACCGAGGTTGTATACTTCAGTGAGCTATTTTTTAGCTATGTTAGTTTGAAGTGAATCAACATGAAATACCCTGGTAACATGGTTAAGAAGATCCGTTTCCTAGACTTAGGGAAAGTCTTGGTTCTCATCTGCTCTTTGATTGTATCTGCGTACGCACAAGGTAAGATAATGACACTTTCTTTCAAGTTCTTAAACCTAGGCTCGTGCAAACGTAAACGTTATACAGAAAAATAAAAACATATACTGTTTAAAGGGATAGTTGAGTTCTGGTAAGGAGAGTACAGTTTTAGTGAAACTGAATTTTATTAACCAAAACCTGCATCATTACATTACAAACTAATAGTTATAACTAGAAAGGAACACAAAATTACAAATGACGTAGTAAAGATCATGTTATCATTCAAAAAGAGCCGTTAAAACGTAAGAGGGCGCTCTCTAAACACTCATCGGTTTCAACCATTTTGAATAAAATATTGTGCATGTGATGCTTTGTTGAAATAGTGATTAGATAGAGAAATAACCAACAACTATTTAAATACCTATTTTGTAACTTTTTTGTAAAATTCTCTATAAACCCGGAGCCCCGGGTTTATTACAAATTGTTATATTTATGGATATTTCAGCCGTTTCTGAACCGATTTTGATCAAACAAAGATGATTTTATTGTTTAAATATTATGCTCTTTCAATTTTTACATTCAGTTTTTCATTACCTCACAAACCAATTAAGTAGTCTAGCGCCCTCTCTACCAAAACTCAACTTTCCCTTTAACATGTTTGGTCGCAGTTCTCTTCGACTTCCCTCTTCTTATCTTGCAATATATATTGTGCAGAGTAACATAATGATATTCTTCAAATCGAACTCAAGCATCGACAGAGCCATACAATTTGTAATATCATGAGTACACAACTTCGTGGAGTGCAAAGATTAACTATTATTATCATATGCCTAAAAAATAAATGCTTTCTGTTTCAACATTCTTTAAAACGAATTAAATGATTTTTAGGCATTTCAAACTTAGAATCCTCAAACGCATTGTCATATTTCCTCTAACTTTATTTATCGATGATGTTATAGGCATTTCATTTTGTTTAAAAACTCTAGTAACTTTGTTGACATGTGCAAAAAGTGATGAATGGTTGATACAATGTATATTGCTATCTGATATGTCTACATGGTATTGTGTGAAAATTTCAATTCGAATGGTAGTTTAATGGCCAAGTAATGAGCAAAAATACAAAGTGATGTTCACAAACTCATTGCACTCGCTTTGTACACGGTTTTCGGTTTTTCGGATTATTTAACATCTGAACACTTCTATCGTAAATATCTTTTTAACGAAAGGGAAATTTTAAAAGCCGAAACCTGTCCCATGATTGTATTGTTAATACGAATCCAACAAGGTATAAGGGATTATAAAGGATTTGGACAAGGTTACTAAGTCCCTTTAAGTTTCTTTCAAGTTCAAGTAACAATATCGACAATTAAACTAAGGAAGATACCAATATTCTCAACACGTACAATTTGTTTATTGTTAAATTAACCTGTACTTCCGTATGAACTGATGAAGAATACTAACGTTGGCTAGTATGCCCCTCTCAAAGCTGATATGGTGCTCACGATATTATATTATTAAGTGCCTTCGGCAGCATGGTACCCTATTAGTAAACAATCAATATTGCTTTCTCACAACCGCAAAATGTCTTCACTTTAGTCAGAACTTATAATAAATCTAAGGAAAAACATTCGCATCCAGTAAACAAAAACAATGATAAGCCAAACGCCATAGATATGTTTTGTTTCTTTGCTAGATGCTTACCTTCACATGACACTTTACGTCGGTCGGCAAACCAACATAAATGGTGGGACCGCCTTTTACCAATGCTACAGCACCGGTCCTGGTTCCGAGACCACGTTTGAGTTTGGACGGACGGCTCCAATCCCATCTGATTTAGCACCAGACCCTCCTCCCGCTGTGCTTCACTCACAACACAGGGATGGGAACCCGTGGGTCGTGACCTTCAGTGGTTCATCATGGGCCACGGACGGGTTCGGGGCTTTCTACTGCAATGGCTATACCGATGAACTGAAGAGCACAAAGATCTCGACATTCTTCACAAGAAATGATGGTATTGATTATAATAAAACAAGCTTCTCATAATTTTCGGAAAATAGAAATATCAGTAATTGCTACTCGGTAATTATAATTGCAATATACTGTTAACAAGTTAAAGAGATAGTTGAGTTTTGGTAAAGAGAGTACTGTTTTGTTCAAACCGAATTTTAGTTACCAAAACCTGCACCATTACATCTATTATATTAATACGGTAAGCTTCAACCCCCCAAATGCCTCCCACTCGAGATATCCTCACCCCGAGAATTCGGCGACTCCCCGACCGTCGGGATCGAAGGATATACGTTTTGCGGAGGACAATAAGGTATTCCCGAGTCGCTCCCGCCCCGTGGTCGTCCTCCAGATCGAAGAAAAGGGAAAGTCAGCAATGGCAATTGCCGGTTTACGACGCCGAGCATTGACTAACGATTTATCGCCGTAAAAGTATTTGTAAGAATATAAATTGGAGTAGATAAAACAAATAATATATCGAGAAACCATTTTAGATATAACACGTTGCAAAAATACCCAGGTTTTGATAAATATCAATATTTATATTACGCGGATGGTATGGTAATGATCGCTATTGCCGATTGGCATCGTGTTTGTATGTGCATCGACGACAAAATGCGACATCTTCAATTTAGCTGCGGTTATACAACGGGCAATGGCTGTACAGCCGTGTATACAGGTCGCGCAGTCATCTAATTACCCCACCGAACCGTAGTAGTTTATTTGCATAGCTCACTGACCTGCTGACCATCGTCTCTGGGCACTTCAGTATCTCATTCGCCCTACCGTACACGATACCTTAATTGCGCCAGCTTGTGGTAAGATGTATTAAGTCGGCCACGAAACTACCATGCAGTACCAGAAGAGACACCGAGGGGGTGGGTGTGGGGAGTGGGGGTGGGGGTGGGGTAGAATGGACGGGGGAGGTATCGGGTTTCACAAGAATATGAAAAAATGTATACGCGGGAGAACTTAGTTTGGATATGAATTGTTTAGGGGACACGACGGGTTATGTGTCATGCAGGCAATTGGAGACACGGGGGTGGGGGGGGGGGCAGCGGCGAAGCTAGCAAGAACACGAACATAGTGTACTGTATCTAATTTGATACAAGCGGAACAAATTATCGGGGATGGGGGGGGGGGTGGGGGTAGAATGGATGGGGGAAGTATCTGCTCATGTAGTATGCAAATGCATGTATTTGATACAAGCGGAACAAATTATCGGGGGTGGGGGGAGGGGGGTGGGGGTAGAATGGATGGGGGAAGTATCTGCTCATGTAGTATGCAAATACATGTATAGACGGCTATATACTATTCCTTTCAAGAATATGAACAAAGGTATACGCGGGAGAACTTAGTTTATGATATGAAACGTGTAGGGGACACGACGGGTTATTTGTCATACAGGCAATTGGAGCCGAGGGGGGGGGGGGGGGGGGGGGGGGGAGCGGCGAAGCTACTTTATTAGCAAGAACACGAACATAAAGTGTATTGTATCTATTTTAATACAAGCGGAACAAATTATAGATCATATCAAATATGGGGGATAACTGAATAACTTTGCGTGGATACTAAACCATCATGATTTTGTTATACATTGGCCGGATGTATCGTTGGACGGGGCCCCGACGGGTTGTGGAGTGGGATTGAATCGCCCGAGTCATTTTTGTCTTACTATTTAAATGATGACTGTGGGATATTTAGTAAAGTTTTAAAGTGTCGTTATGTCATCATCGTCTTTCTCTAACAAAAACCCGCGGATTTCCGCGGGTACAGCTAGTTACAAACTAATAGTTATAACTCTACTATGCTCATGACCACGTAAAAAGCCTGTTATCATTAAAAAAGAACCGTTAAAACTCAAGAGAGCGCTCTCTAAACACTCATCAGTTTCAACCATATTAAATAAAATATTGTGCATGTGATGTTTTGGTCAAATAGTGATTAGATAGAGAGATAATCAACAATTATTTAAAAACCTCTTTTGTAAATTTTTGAAAAGAGGAAGCATTTTTTTATTTTTTTAACGGCTGGTTCAAAATAATTGAATAATTGTGGGGCCCCACAATTATTACAAACGGTTACATTTATGGATAGTTCAACCATTTCTGAACCGATTTTCGTCATTTTCGTCATATTCTGTGATTAAAATTGTATGCTCTTTCGAATTTAAAACTTTAAATTATCTCACACACAAACAAATTTTGTAGCGCCCTCTATACCAAAACTCAACTATCCCTTTTTGTCTATGTTGCTTCATGGTTTATCATCTATTAAATACTCTGTACTTTATGTGCAAAAATATGCCCACATGTCCCACTAAGAAAATAGTTGTTACAGCGGGAAATCCGGGTAGACTGGACTACAAGAGTCAAATGTTGTTATTGCTTCATAGCTTTCATAACTTTATTTAGATGAACATTATCTCCGTCATCCACAGCTAAGTTTACTCCCAGTGACAGCGTCTTCACCAGGACAGTCAGTGTCGGTGACCCGGCAGTAGTCATTAACATGACTCAAGTTCACGACCCAGATCTGACTGGTAGTGACATCAAATGGAGGAAAGATGGAGGTGGTGTCATCCACAACGGCTCCCTTCAATACACGACATCTGACCCAGTCCAAACATCTGATGGTGGAATCTACGAGATTTACTATAGCAATGAGAGGAGTTCCGGTCGAGGCACATTGTACAGGCTCATTGTCCGAGGTAAACCATGCTATTTCATTATACGCTTCAGTGCGTACTACCAACCGAATAAAGAATAAGGTGTACGGATTTCCTGGTTGTTATAACATGTATAATGTACACAGATGATCGCAAGATGCAAAAAGTTTTCAATGATGATGCTTATTCATGTGTTGTAACTTTGAACTCAAATACATTTTATAGATCGATAACATGGGTTTAAACTAACATATCAAATGGTACCATCATCCCAAAATAATATTCTTATAAATGAAAGGTAACGCCTTTAGTAGTCCATTCCATCAACAAGTTCACAAAAATATGTTTCCAGAAAAAAATATATAATTGGAAAACGCATTACCAAAGCATTCTAAAGCATGCGTTCATGGGTCTGAATTACGAAGACTAATTTGTCCAGAGCGAACGAATCGTCCGAGATCCTATTGTCTCCAAACGAACGCGTGAATAGCATTGGCGCACTCGCAAATGTTAGGCCCGTACGGAACCAGGAAATAATAGTGGTTCCGTAAGTGGTGGTAATTAATTGCAATTAGGAGCGTACTCGCTCATGCGTGATAGTCGCGTTGCGCCTATCGCCGGGTATATATTCCCTTGCTTACATTATTTTGTTATCACCTGACGAAGTGTTGCAGCGGCGCACGAAACGTCGTGATTTGTTTAGATTCCTTGTTAACCTTACATTGTGAGACAAACGAATATCACTAGCGATATTATTTTCCGATATTAATGACTTTGTTTATGAATTACACAACCCTTTGCAAAATGTTGGGTATCTATTTGATATCAGAACACGATACCAAATCATAAAACTATGTGTTCAGTTGTTCTTTGCCTGGTGGTCTCATTTAACGCTAATATATTAGGTGATCCACACCGTTTTGTTTTATTTAATTTATGTCATTTAGATTGTCCATCTGGCCAGTGGGGGCCACCGGATTGCTTTGGAATCTGCGATAAATGCTACAACGGAGGAGTGTGTGATCATAAAACTGGAAGGTGCATCTGTCCCAACAATTTCAAAGGACCAAACTGTCTCACAGGTACTACGTTTAATTCAATTTAAACAGTGCTAAAACTTTTATTTGTCAAACATTTCTGAAACTGATAAACTCAGCCTGGTTCCCCTGTTTTCTGCCTTTGCGCTTATTTCTTAACTGACCGAAATTACCGTCCACATGAGTTTGTTTATAGCTGTAGTATGCATCTGGTTTTATTTCCTAATATGTAGATACCCAGCAGCACACACTGACGGACTAACGCCAAACGCACATAGAGCCAACTCGACCCAATAAACAGTCAATTCGAGTCGGTGTGCATTTCTTCACAAATCTGTGGATTCGTCTCTGACTGATCGGGTTTGTCTCTAGCCTGGCTGAAAACTAGTCTTATTGGTTCTAATCAGATATGTGTGCGTTGGGCTTTATTTATAATAATGTCGACAAATTAAACTGCTCTTTTGCAATGTTGACCCACCATCAGTATTCAATTCGCCTGACTCGCGGGGCCGTTGCTAGAAAATTGTGTTTGAATGTAATGTGTCATCACGCTGTGATATGCTATTACTGATTGCAGAGGACGCCCGTCATAATGCTATTTGTTTTTCATGACATTCTTATTTTCTTCCTATTCTTGTTTTGAAGATGAATATGTTCATGAGTAACAAACTATAATGTTAGTTTTTACGTAAATGTAGTTTGCAGGTCCAGTGGCGGGAACCGATTTGGTATTGATTGTGAGTACAGAGGCACCTACAACAGCGCCGATCCTCCTGATGCTTGCAGGAGTGTCTTGTTCTGTCTCCCCGATCCCCTGGGATGCACCTGTGACGTGGGATACCAAGGGCTGTCGTGTACGACACGTAAGTAAACCGCCATGACTTCAAACTTATGCCATTGCTGCTAAATCGACATGAGTATCAGCATCACAGTCATGTAATATATAATCAATCAATATAAACAACATAATAATGTTCAATAATTAATGCCTTATAGTCATATGTCAGCTGCTTTTGTTGACCAGTTAGCAGCATCCAACTGTTTATGACACATGGCGCAAGCCCAATCCTAGAAGCGTTTTGGGGAGATCGGATCTCAAATTCACTTCGGTCTCGTGCCCTTTACGAGCTTTGGATTATTGCAGACTTGTGGGGATTTCGAGTATAGTCAAGTTGGATGGATGAGGAAAATAAAATAGGTGAGAAACTCGACTAGGTTAGGTGTCGCCCAGAACTCTGTCCATATCCTCCCCCATTTGACCACTCACCACTTTCATAATCTCCGACAGTTATTTATGTAAAGCATAATAATAGGAAATAAGAATGCTTATTATTCGCTTTAACCCTTAAGTAATTTAGCTGGTCCCGAAAATAATCGATCGGTTCTAAACAGGATTAAGACGTATTAATATGTATTATTTTAACAAGCAGGTTAAGATGTTATATTGAGTATAACACGTTAAATTACGTTATCTGTAAACTGAAGAAGAAAAAAAACAGTTTGTTTTAATTCTACACAGTATAAAATAATGCCAATCAAATTTACAAGAGAAAAGACATCAGACATATTGCGTATATCAATTACAAAAGCCTCTGATATTATGTGTGTAAGCCCGTAAGGAATTTGCGATTTCCTTTACACTTGTGACTATGCTTGACTGTTTACCAAGTTTCTCTCTTTCACAGCATGTACCAACGGTGCATACGGTGCAGGATGTACACAGACTTGTCACTGTCAGTCTGGATGCGACCCTTATACAGGATGCAATGGAGGATGTGATGCAGGCTGGTCTGGGGGAGCCTGCCAGAGTAAGTAGGCCTACAGCTCATGGGCGCTATGTTTCTTTACATATTTATCTTAATGATTTACGTTGCTGTATGATATATTGGGACAAAAAGAAGGATACCGATGTCCCCCAAAATAGGGCATGTCAACTCCGTAGCACGCATCGTTATACTCAAATAATTTATTACTCAAAATAATGGCTCCGAAAAGCTTAGTATTTGTCTTGCTATGTGACGGTTTAGCACACAATTTAATTCATACATGTGTACACGATATTGCCAATTTCAATGTAGCGTGTGCATTATATTTCAATGAATGATACATATTGAAGTGTGGTTGAATAATTATGTTTCCCGTATGAACATTTTACATCAAAGTTCCAGATACCTGTGACGCTGGTTACTACGGGTCTGAGTGTACCGATAAGTGTCACTGTCTGAACTATGCACCATGTGACAAGACTACAGGGGAGTGTCCTAACCAGGAATGTGCTGCGGGGTATCACGTGTATGCCGGACGGGTTAACTGTCAAGGTAAACAAAATCTGCCATTACCTCCTGAATGCTAATGTCGACTCAACTCACAATATCTGAATTCATCTCACAATACTCATCAGATATATTGCTTTATTCATAAATGTATACAACAGACACGGAAAGGGTGATTGTATGCTGCTTACGGAAATAAACTTCATTTATATCAATTTTATATGAATATATGCAGGATTATACTTTTTTGTTCCATGTACAGAATGCCAAGGTGCCTTCTTTGGCCTGGACTGTGCCCTGCCTTGCTACTGCCAGGAATCGGCCTGTGATAAAGTAACTGGATATTGTAACGGTCCATGTATGTCCGTGTGGGCTCCTCCAGAGTGTCGGATCGGTTAGTATTTATTAGCACTACTTTGAATGTGAACATTTTACAGTACATCAAGTATCGGAAACTACTCTTTGATCGATCATTTACCAGTTTGTTATCGAATCGCAAAATGTTGCTTTTACTTCGGTTATCTGCAAACAAAATAATGCATGCAGAATGCGAGAAAGGGTACTTTTCAAACACATTATAGGTTCACGAATTTCTCAATTATACATCGACTTTGCAAGTTAAACACAGTTATTAATATTAATTGTGTTAAGTGTGTTAAACGCCTGCAGTGAAACTTGATCAAATGCAACACGTATTTCAGTTAACAATGCGCCATTTCAGAATTCTGAGCCTACTTACCTTCCTCATTCCCATTAAACTGCGCTCATCCGAATTTAATATGAAAAAACATATTGATAAGTCATCAAGCATTTCGATTATTTCTGTATAATAAAGGACTTGATAAAGTCCTCGTTTTATATGCGAGGTGGGAATACAAGTCATGTCTCCCCTAGTCGATACCCCTCTGATGATTGTTCAAAGTGGATTTGGAATGCAATTTGCTGGGGTGTAGATTGTAAAACATGTCACAGTTCATTACGACACCAGTCCTGGGAACACTACAATGTATCATGTATCATTGTTTTATGTTTCTATGTTTTTGTAGTTTTAAAATGGAAATTTGTATACACATAATTCAAACAAATGTTGTTTTAAACATGAACATCCCATTTCCTCTCAATTAGGTGTATCTAATGTGACCACCAGTGGTGCAGTGAATCCGTATCAGACATCAGACTTTACGTGTGTCGTTCAGGCCGTCCCTGGTTATCCAGTCCCTGACGTAACGGACGTGTACTTCTATCGATACGTCAACGAGGATGACAGTCTGAACAGTACCGGTATAACGAACGTATCAAGTATCGTGCAGGACAACGAACGATCAGTAGTCTTCTCGGTCGATAGCGTTGCCCCAGGGACATATGTCTGCACTCTGCTCGATCCGCCAATAGCGACCTTGGATGTTAACGCGTCCACCTTCGGTAAGAATTGGATCACTATTATGCACAATATTCGTTTAGTGAGCTAAATATGATAAATGCTAAAATATATTTTTTCAGTTTTGATAATGAGATTGATGTGCGGATAACCCGATCTAGAGAATCCATGATACATTCTGAAAAGATGATAAATATACATATATATATTTAATGTAATAAAGTACTGAAACAGTGATGTCACATTATTTTGTTTTAACATGGTAATTGTAGAAATAAATTAGCCCTTGATTGCATTAACTGGTGGGTGGGAGCTAGACGACTGCCTTTTAGCAACCGCAGAGCACGATGTCTTCAATAAGCATGATAAGAATGCATTATATATGTTGATGCTTTGTATGCATTGGTGAAACATACACCGTTCGGTATTTGAACAGTTCTGCTGATGTTGCCTCATCCACCCGTGACCGCTGGGTTAACCAATAGCACAGTTGACTTGCACTGGCAGGCTTGGAATGCTGACGGGAATGGTATAGGCGATCCTCCACTGGTAGGGTACACCATCTACCAATCCATGCTACTCACTGGACAGTCAGAAGAAAAGACAGTAGGACCAGCAGTGACATCTAAGACCCTGAGTGATCTTCAGCCAGACACGGACTATCAGTTCAGTGTTGCTGCAGTAAGAGAAGGAGCCGGAGGGACTGGACCTCGATCAACAATAATTGTTTCCAATACTCTGTGTGGAAGTAAGTTTTAAGTAATACATTATGTTGAAGGCTACTACTAATGGAAGCTTTAATGGACCAGGGTACGTTTAAGGGAACGTAAATGTTTGGTCGAGATGGCGCCTAATCCACTTTTGTGTAGCCTAAGCTAGTCAGAATATTCAATGTCGATGTAAAATTGAGTTAAGGGATATGTCTAACGCGTACACATTTTCAAGTAATTTTAATAAAGTGAAGTTGGATTGAAATTTTAAATCACATCGACAATGTGTGAAATGTGTCAAAACAAGTTGTCTAAATAGCGGCATCTGGTGTTAATGGTTGCTTTTTTTTTTTATATATTAAACTAACCATATCGTAGCCGTTTAATCTTCCTGTTAACAACTAAAGTACGTGATTATTCTGTTTATACTAGCTTATATTTGCTAAAACAGAAATTCAGTTCAGCAGACAACGGTTGAAAAGGACAAGCACCACACGACTAAATGTGTCATAATGTGTCGTAGGGCATGGTGTTGTATTTTCATTCCACTTTAAAACGAGGAGATTTCAACGGTAATTCATTATTTCTATATCTAGGACCAAGTGGTGCTCCATCTGATATTCTGGCGACAACAGAAAAACCGAAGGAGCTCATCTTGACTTGGAGTGTAAGTATAACTCAAATTAATTTTAATATGGTCATGGTTCGCGCTCGTAATCGAGACGCGTGGTGCCATCATGCGAACGCATTGCGCACAATTTGAAATACACACTGACTCAGTGTTATGTAGTGAGCACGAACTAGGTTTGTTTAAATGGCGAATCGTGATGTTGCATGTCTACGCGAGATAATCTTAAATGTCCTTAGTTTTAACTCTCTCACTCTCCATTGTGGTTATTTAAACATATGATGGCACATTTATATGACTAAGATTATGTTTTGAATGAAGTAATGCCTATGCCCTGATCATCTTCACGAGGCTGAATGTCATGTCTATTTTCATATGTAGAATCCCACCTTGTCAGCTGCTGAATGCAGGAACGGGTTTACCCAGCACACCATCTACTACGCATCTAGTGACGTCACCTTTCCAGAGATCATCATCAATGACGTTAAATCCACGTCATATACTGTACGGGAGCTTGCTACATACACAACATACACCTTCTACATGACTTCATCAAACAAGGATGAGGAAGGTCGCAAAGGTGCATCGTATAACACGAAGACGAGGGAAGAAAGTAAGAGACCAGATCTATTTGTATTTTGATGTTTTTTGTAAAACAATATCATTGCTTTTGTATTGGATTATTTAATTTAGCTGAGTATGTAATGAGGTCGCCATATAACTTATAGTTATGCACAAACGCAGTAAAACACGTGAACTTTATCAAGATGTTTGAATAGAAAAAACATTATCCTGTGTGTAAAAGCATGACTCTAATGCTTTCTTCACAATGCACACTTATTATAACTATTGTCTACATAACTGTATTCATATTTGTTATCTTGTCACATTGTATTTTCTTAGCCGCTCCACCACCCGTCAATGTGGGCTTCGTAGGTACCAGTGCTGATTCCATCCACATCAAGTGGTCCGCGGCCACGCCCACAAACCTCAATGGCGTCATTCATAACTATGATGTCCGTTACCAGGCGGTTACGGGCAAGCCAGGTGGAAACAGAACAGCACATGTCATGGACACCGCATTAGAAGTTGAATACGTTCTGGCAGGGCTGAAGAGTGGAACGAATTACTCAATCACAGTAAGTTGAATGTATCCTACACCATACTTATTTATTCTTCAAGTGTTTGCGTACATCTACTCATGTGTAGTTTTTGAATGAATTTCCTGCATGGTAATGTTTTTAGTTATGTCATTTCAATGTACATTTGTGTTCTGTTCAATGCTTTATATTGATACAAAATAATCGTGCATATTATGATGTGCATACTACGGCTATCATCATTATTGATGTGAGGATCTCTTTAACAGGTTTAAGTAAAAGTCCAGTTCTGGTCCAACTTAGCATAATTAACATGATTAACTAAAGTGTATACATTATGATTATAAGCCAGTACTTATAATTAAACAATGGTAGAAAACAATTTAAACATCTTATCAAAATCCTACCGGGCTGTCTTCAATCAAATAGCTCCTGTTAACAAAATAGAGCACCCTTCTGACAACTGCAAGTTTTAACCATTTTTATCAAAATTGTGACGTGATGATGTGTATAGTATCTAAATTTGGTTTTATTTTGCCAGGTGAGAGTAGTCAATGGTGCTGGGATTGGTGAGTGGTCAAACACAGTGTTCACGTCCACGCAAGGAGGTGAGACATTTTAATAATATGCCTCCACACTAACTTTTTGTCTCACTTGCCCATTCGTGCAAGACAAATCATGAATCGTAAAATGTTACTTCCCCGAACAGAAAATTGACTTGCCCGAAGAAAAAAAACCCATGTGACACAATTTAAGACAAATATATTGCGCTATCCAGCACAATCTTTTCTTCATAACTCGTCCTTGGTTTCCAGATAAGATACCGTAGAACACCATCGTCAAGCACCCCCAAGCACCAATATGCATCTTGCTTTTAAAGAGCGCCCGCTCTCTGTCCAAACAAGAAACTTTAATCAAGAATGCAAATAATGGTGAGGAATATTCATGAGGATAATAATGGAGGTGAATCTCATGGAAACGTCTTTAAAAGCAAGATGCGTATAGGTGCTTGGGGGGTGCTTGACGATGGTGTTCTACGGTATAACTAATTACATTTTTTCGGCCGGTTGAACAGATTGCTCTATCGGGCAGCCAAATACGATATTATGACATTTAACTTGCCCGACATCGATTTGTATTTTCCTTGAGCAATCGGGCGATTGCTAGTGTCGAGTACATGATCAGAATGTTCAAATGATTTCAACAAGCCATTTTAATTGTATTGAACTACATATTTGTAGTATTTCTAAAACTTATTAAGTGCCTTATTACATTGAAATGATCCATGTGGCCCATTTCATTAGAAAAGTCTACAGGTACATGTCTAACCTCATCCATCATCCCTCCGATATGGTAATGGACAATACTTGGGGAAAGAAACTTACAGTTCAAATCGCACCTATATATTGTGTTCATTTAGGAAAATCAATACATCTGCAATTATAAATCATTCATTGTAATAAGGGTCAACCATGGCGACCATAAAGTCATGCAAGTTGCAATATATGAATATATGAAAGGTGACCCAGCATCTGCTTCGGCGATCATGGAACTGTTGAAAAAACGTATTATATAGTCTGGGGATGTTTCTTATTGTGATTGTATATTTATAATTGTATTTAATATACGCAAGTGTATCCATACACATATGACTAGTTGGCTCTCTGTATTACTAGGTCCTTATTGACAAGCCTATACGCTTTTAACATGTTTAAATGATCAAAACCATTATCGACGTTATTACATTATATCGGGAATAACGTTATTGCTGTTAATCGTTGGCGTTTTTCAATTGTCGAATAATTAAAATCAAATCAAATCAAATCAAATCAATCAAATCGTGACATGTTTACTTTGTGTTCCTGCAGAGTCTGATTCCGAACAATCGAGCACGTCTGATGTTCTTCCGTGGATTCTGTTTGGGATATCTCTGCTACTGAACATTCTCGTCTGCATAGGTCTGTTACTCACGAATTGTTTGCGACGGAGACGGTACGTATATACGTACATATGATTGGAATTAGTGATGTACAGTAGGTATTTGGGTAATTTGTAACCATACATCGAGCAGATATCGATTAGCATTTTATTTAACCGTTTGTATTCGTCCCTTTTTCCCTCTTATACAGAGTGTTTACAAAAAAGCGGAACCCAACTTCCACCAGCAATATCTTATGTAGTAAACATAGTTATGTTTATTGCAATATATCATCGCAAATATCACTTATTATTCTTTCATTTGATTTGTAATAATCGAGCTTGTAGTTATTGAATTGCAAGCATTTTAAACGAGCAATGTTAAAATTGCTTTGCGCACAAGATTTAGATCTATTCATCAACACGGTGTGATGGTCATTCATGGAAACCTCTCCTTGTGTTCTTTTGTCTTGTAATCCTTTTGTTCCGTAAATAATTTAACATGGAGATACTTTTTAAATCAGTTCCTTGCCTGACCATGCAACTGACCACTGAACACGAGCACAAACATGTGCGGACAGACATGGGGGGCATGTGGAAGGACGTTGGGGATAATTATGGACCCTGAACTCTTCTCAAAGTTGAATAAAATGTAAAACTATGAATCAAGAAACATCATGAAATGTCACTTGACTTTGTCTACTGTTTCATTCTTTACACTGCATTTAACAATTACTTTCTACTCTTGTGCGCAAAGTACTTTTTACATAACCTTTTTCAAATAAGTTTTATTTTATCATGCATGACGTTATCACAACATATTTGGTATCAAACGAAAGAGTGTGAATTAACCTTTGATATGACATATTGCAATAAATATAATTATGTTTATTTAATAAAATATTGCGGGTGGAAGTTGGGTTCCGCTTTTTAATAAACACCATGTATAAAGAAATTGTTAAACCAATGTGCTGGTGAATTGTCCATTAAAGGAACTTAATAACATTGTCCAAATCCTCAAAATAAAATTTTCACTCTAGCGGTTCCCTCATACCTTGTTGTATTCGTATTAACAATACAATCATGGGACAGGTTTCGGTTTTTCAAATTTCCATTTCGTTACAAATATATGTACGATCGAAGTATTCAGATAAGAAAAACTCCGGGCGAGTTTTCATCTGTGTACAAAGTGAGTGCAGTGAGTTATTGAATATCACTTTGCATTTTTGCAATGTCCATTTGACTTGAAATTTTCACACAATACCCTGTGGACATGAGATAACAATAATATACATTGCATCAACCATTCGTCACTTTTTGCACATGTCAACAAAGTTACTAGATCCCTTTAATATACTATTATAGGATATTAGTGGTGGACGTAATACAGATAGAAACAGGGTGAGTGCTCTTATTACAGTTCTAGCTTGTGTTTACTCAGTATTTAAGGCATACTGAGAATATTCCTCTTGTATTTTAGCAAAAAATGTACAGCTGAAACCTACACATATAAAAGGGGTTTTTACCCAAAACGATCGTTTACCCCTTTTCACTATGACACTCACTGGAATGAAATAGCACTTTGACTGTGAATCAGTCGTGCACATTTGATATTGGTAATGAAGGTGCTGGAATAAAAGACGCTTTCGTTTATTGTATATGAGCAGCACCTGACCATACGAAATGCAATGATACACATTAATTATACTTATTCTTGACCCTACACCATCCTCTCTATACCACCTTTGCAGTTTGTTTGGCATTTGGCAGGGATCAGGTGCGGAAGAATCGTACACTAAAAATAAGCTCGAGGAAACCGCATTGGACCTGAGGGATGATCTAAGTGGACAATACTCCTCCGCTCCTACCAAGCATGCTGGCATCGTGAATGAGGGCAACGACGTAGGAGCCGCCGAATGAAGACGCGTAAACATGGTAACCATCGTAACCAAGATATCAAATGACTTAGTGCGAACAATCTTCGTCCAACTGACAACAAGCAAGTAACGAAAGCTTACTTTATAGACAGGTTATCCACACAGCAAGTCTTATTACGTGTATTTTCAAACAAGATAATAAGAAACAGAACGTATACTCATATATATTTGTAATATGTGTGTAATATACTAATTCATGCATTGTAGGAGTGGTACGAGTCGAATGGCGACGCATAACCAAGATATCAACGTGTGAACAATCTGTGTATTGAGTAAAGAAATGTATCTTCATAGACAGGTTGTCCATAGGACAAGTCCCAGTAATGAGATACATTCCTATACTCATACTGTGTGTGTATATAAATAACTAGTTCATGCATTGTAGTATATGTAGGAGTCGACATGGTCAGAAGATGACGCTTACCCAATATAAAAAATGTGAACAATCTTTGTCTAACTTACATCAAATATAGTCAATAGGTGTTATGACAGTTGTTTCATTGAACAAGTCTAACCATGTGTATAACACGTAACATAATGAGATACATAACTTATACTCATACATTATTATGCAATTTGTGTGTATCAATAAATTATAAGTCATTCATGCATTGTATGAGATGTATAGTAGTTGAATAATGACGCATATAAAGATGAATACGAACTGTAAACAATCTTTTCAACTTGCAACACAGTAAATGCAGTTGTCTTTATATAAATGTGATCAATAGATCAAGTCGTAGTATGTGCATTACAAGTAACACAATGAGATGCATAACTTATACTCGTAAATATACATGTGATTTGTGTATAATTGTATATGATTGAAGGAGATGTATACAAAAGTCGAATGGTGACGCGTAACCAGGCGATCACATTTATTGTGAACAATCTTTGTCCTACCTACAACAAGAGTCGAGGAAGTTGTATTTATCGACATGATGTCCATAGAGCAAGCTGTATTAATATGATAATATGCATAACTCCTAATATATGTATATGCAATGCGTGTGTATATATACATATTCATTAACGCAATGCAGAAGTCGAATGATGAGGAGTAGTCACAATTTAGAAATTGTATACGATCTTCTGTTCAACTTACAACAAAAGGAGTCCAGTAAGTTGTTAATATGAACAGGTGGTCGATGCAAAGGGCAGGTCTATCCATATGTAGTACATATAAACATAATGCGATTCATAGCTAATACTCATACGGTATATGTTTATGTAATTTGTGTGTTTCTATTACTCATTTACGCCATGTGGAAGATGTAGGAGTCGAAAGATGACGCTGAGCCGATATATCGTGTGAAAATTTTACATTCAAATGTTAAGTAGTAAAGAGCCCTAGAGTTGTCCTTATACGTAGTGGTTCATCTAGCAAATCATATTACGTATACAATATTGCAAGTAACATCATTCAAAACGAATTACAAAGTTGTACATAATTTGTGTTAATTATTATCCATTCCTGAAAACATAAAATATTTATATTCATATTTGATTTGTTTTTTCTCTCCATATATCAGTGAATTTGATGAATCACCAGCATTGCTAGAAGGGCACACATGCCCTTTTTTGACAAAACAATTACAAAACACAAGGGGATATTTTTTGGGAAAAAAAAAATAAATAGAAAAGACATACAGTGTGTCCCCGATAATGTATGTGCCTTCCAATATACGCAACTGAATCACCGTTGGTGGACATTAAATGTAGACACTGTTACTATGTTTATTCTTGTTAATGCATTTATAGTGATGTTTTACATGATTTTACATGTTGTATTGTAATGGGTGATAAATAAAGCTCTCGTCACATTTGATGTTGAATATGTTATTCATTTGTATAGTATGTTAAAATTAATATTTTTATAAAATAGGTTGCTATTTTTCATTCCACCTGTCTGAATTTACACAGGACTTCCCCCAAGTACAATGATTAAAGTGATCCATTACCTTTATAGAAATGTTATATTTGAAACTTCAATAATACAGCTATATTATTTTAAGAATCTGGGGTATGATTTGTGATATATATATAAATAGCAATATTGACCTATTAAAAATTAAAATTGGTGTTAGATTTTCCACCGTTCGTTCGGATGAAGTATCTTTATTCGGATGATGCACGATTAAGTGTCTGAGCCCGGATACTCTTGACTACGATAAAAAGCGTTCAATAAAATGATGCACCATTCGTAATGGTCATGGTTATGCGATTGAAGTGTGTGCAGTATCACTGAATGTATGGGGCTCAAAATGACATGTTGCAAAGTGCACCGTTTTGCCGTTTGATATGTGCTAAACATGGCGTACATACACAGTCAAAGAGGGCGCTAATATGCCAGTTCTGCCTAGTTTGCGTAGGCTTAGGGAAATTTGATGCACATTCAATACATCAAGTTCGAGAGTTTTCCTGTACTGCACACACATTATGCAGCATAATCATTACAAATGAGATATAAAACTATTAACGTGCCAGGGATTGTAATGCTCTATGGCATTTGTGTGTATTGTAACTCGCAATAATGCGAGCTTGGCACGTTATGAGTTAAAGATAGATTAACGAGCTTTCCAAAAATGCAAAATGTAATGATGATAAAGTTATGATTAATATAATAATATCTTACCGGAATCTTGAAAAAAGAAGCCACGGTATTAAATTCATAGCATTAATGCGTCTCCATATTTGGCTTTATATTACTGCACACCCCCCGATAGCATAATTATTACAGGTGAGAAATGATTTTAAGGAAAAATAAACATGCTTTCACATGATGTTAAATTTACTAATGATTATGCAAGGCAAAACGAATAAACATCACCACCCATAGTCGATATTCGATGCAACGCGTTCAACTTCACAAAATGAAACGTACTTTGCAACATTTCACTTTCGACCCTCCCCCCTATTTAGCTGTACCATACTTAACCTGCTAATAAAATCGTTACGGACATGATCGTATTGAACAGATAGGCAATTGGGCTTTACAATGATACCAAATTTGATAGGTTTAAGTTATTTGAACACGCTACAAACTTCCGATACAACTTGAACATGAACAAAATACGACACAAGAGAAAATTTTCCCAACTGAATACTCTCGGCCCATTTTGCGACATTTGACTTCTGACCGTCCTCCATTCTGAAACGCACTGCGTATTCCCCGATTTTAAATAAATGACAAATAATGTACCATTTTAGAGGGAAATAATCATGCAATGTAATGACACTCAAAGAAAGAAAAAAAAGAAAATATGACAATAAGAGTATCAAAGTTGAGTTTGCGAACTTTTTTTGAGGGGTTTATATAAGTATTTCGCGTTTGTTTAATGTTGAAACGGAACATAAATTTCAAGTTCAAATCAAACATTAGATAGGCATTACAAGGTTTGTTTTTTTGGTAATCTTGTCCCGTAGCAAAGTCTTGATGCGCTCCTTGACATTGAACAAACAATGCTTTGGAATGATCTAGTAACAGAGTCAATATTCACAAAATGTAAGTAGAACTCTAGCGGTTCTCAGCTATTGAGTGTTCATGTTTGAAAGTATCTAGTGGAGAATTTCATCTCCGTACAACTACAATACAAAGAGTTACTGAATATCATGTTGTCTTTGCTCATTACTCCGTTTATATACGACTCTCATTTACAAAATGAATTTTCACTCATCAGTGGAAGTATCAAATCACATTAAAACACATTCTATCAACCCTTCGTCAGTTTTGCTAATGTCAATATCATTACTAGATTCCATTTATACAGTGTGTCAAAATTAATGGATTTATTATGTATGGTACGTCAAAACTGTATTGCCTAAACTCCCACAACAATAAGACAGCTTTATTTGTATTGACATAAGATAAACACACAGCAATAAATATTTTCCTTCATTTATAATGATCTTTAATCTGAAACATTGATTGTTTCGGTTTATAAAACGGCTCCGGTAAATTCAGTAACGTGATTGGCTAATACCGATCACGTGGGCATTGATTACTTTTCACCAACTGCACCACCGTGCCGATACCGCGTAACCACCGTGCCGATACCGCGTAACCACCGTGCCGATACCGTGCAACCCGTGACGTCACAATGCTTGTTTACATAGAATTCTACGCAGACAAATTGCGAAAGTGAAGAAAAAAAGATGTAAAATGCTTTGTTTTGTAAATTATCTGTTCTGTAGTATATAAATCGTAGCAGTTTCGTAAATTATATGGTATGTGGTTTGATATTGGTAAGTTTTGGAATGCAAATGCATACAATTCTTTGCTAATTCTCACTTTTATGGGAAAATATTCGGCAATTCCCATCAACTGAATTTGATCTGCAGAGTCAAATTCAGTGAAGCGAGTGCAGTAAGTGTTGATGATTTTTGTAAGTTCCTAATAAATACACACTCTAGAGAGTAGATCTAGTCTGGGTTACTAATTTTGGCAAGTCTGTTTTCAATAATCCAGCAAAATAAAACAATCCGTGGTTGAGCTCGATTTATAAAACAAATAATACTACGGCCTTTGTATCGTGCGTCATGTAAATTCATTGCACTCTCGGGCTATGTTAGCTGTGCATTGTGCACTCGGCATACGCCTCGTGCACAACGCACTCAAGACCGTGTATTATTTGTATAGTAACTTCCTCTTTGTGATATTCCCGACTGGGGATGTTTTATCGCGGAGCTCAATATTTCAAGACGCACTGATTGTATTAATTACACGCGTGGACCCAAGTGCATTCTTGCTACAAGGGTTTTTTAAACTGAAATTTCGTGGTATGCGCTCTGTGAATGAGGCAACATGGAGGCACCTCATAAAAAGATCCGTTCCCATGAGTTAGGAAAAGTACTGATTGCATTCTGCTTACTGGTTCTAGTTGCACACGCGCAAGGTGAGTTTGTTACATATCATTTCCTTTACAGTGAGTTTTGAAATTTCATTCCTTACATAATTCATGGTAATCATTGTGGCACATGGATGTCATCATAATTATCATTCATATTAAATGTCAGTTTGATTTTCAGTAACAAAGTAAACAAAGCAGTAAGCAATAGATATTAGCCTACTGACAAAAACAAGTACAGTATTGTCAACATATATAAAGCTTCAATCGAAAACATATCATAATTATTGACAATATGGATGTCTCGATATTGAGCGTTACAGCACAACTGTGTGTTTCATCCGATACATTTAGATTCGCTTAACAGGTTGATTTAGTTTGCAGGCCATGATCTGATCTCACAAACGGCAATGAAACGATACATCTAAGAAAATCATCTAAATCGACATAAGCAACATAATTTCAAACAACTTTAGCAACACACACATACACACACACACACACACACACACGCACACACACACACACACACACACACACACACACATACACAACTAACACAACAGGGGAAGCATGCCTTTCTCTTAATACCCACCATTTGTTTGTACATTACTTTTTGTCGCCAAATAATACGTTTCTTTTTCAATTGGAATATAATCCATATAACATGTTGTACTGATTCAACAAAGGAAGAAGAAGAAATACACTCTGTCTCAGTATCCACAAAATGCATGTTTGCTACTCATTAATCGCTCTTTGCAATATTATACTTCATAATGCATTTTAGATGAATACCTTCGCCTGACGGTGCTGACAGTAAAACAAGCCAAAATCGATGACGCGACAGAAGATAAGCCAGCGCAGTTACAATGCTACAGTACGGCGCATGGTTCTGAGACCTCATTCGAGTTTGGACGGACGGCTCCCATTCCATTTAACCCGGCACCAGACCCACCTGCTGCTACTGAGCATGAGTATCCGATACATGGGAACCCTTGGGTTGTGGAATTTAGTGATTCGTCTTGGCATACGGAGGGTTTTGGGGCTTTCTACTGCAGTGGCAATACCAGTGAACTAAATGGAACAAAGATTTCAGCATTATTCGTTAGAAGTGACGGTAAAAACGTAGTTGCTTTAATGGGAGGGGGGAGGAGGGGGGGGGGGGGGGGGGAGGGGGGTTCGGTTGGAGCTTCCCGAGGCAAATTATACACCAATTAAACACCATGACACTTAGAATAAGTAACACGGTTATTATTAGCAGAACAATTATTAAAGCTCGTATTTCCAACAATGGGAGGTTATTGATTTACATATTTTTGGAATGAATCAATAACTGTAATAACTGTATTGTATTTATTCCTATCGTTTTCAAAAAACTGTCCAGTGATATCGGCAATATTGTGTAACTTATCTTAATACAAAGTTAAACAACCCATCACGTATTCTTAATTTCTTAATTGCTACTGACTACGGTGGTTTTCAGTTTGTTTGTGGATGATGAAACAACGGGTGCGCTTCGTTATTCCAAAGGTTCGTTATTCCGAAGGTTCTTTATTCAGAATGTTCGTTATTCCGGACACGAAAATTTCGTATACCCGGGGGTTCGTTAATCCTAAAATGAAATAGGGTTCGTTAATCCGAACATTTGTTGCATTATTCCGAAGGTTCGTTATTCCGAAGGTTCGTTATTCCGCGGGTTCGTTATTCCGAAGGTTCGCTATTTCTAAAATGAAATCAGGTTCGTTATTCCGAACACGAAAATTTCGTATACCCGAGGGTTCGTTAATCCTAAAATGAAATAGGCTTCGTTTATCCGAACATTTGTTGCATTATTCCGAAGGCTCGTTATTCCGAAGGTTCTTTATTCCGCGGGTTCGTTATTCCGAAGGTTCGCTATTTCTAAAATGAAATCAGGTTCGTTATTCCGAAGTTTCGTTAGTCCGAAAATAAAATCGGGTTCGTTATTCCGAAGGTTCGTTAATCCGAAGGTCCGTTATTCCGAGGGTTCGTTATTCCGAAGGTACGCTATTCCTAAAATGAAATCGGGTTCGTTAATCCGAAAATGAATTTGGGTTTGTTATAATGCTATAATTTCATATAAAAGATAAAATAAACTGAAATGTTTGATTTGTCTGGCCAAGGGAGGGAAAGGGGGAGGGTATGCTTAATGCAGGCTGTAAATTAAATAAACAAAACACAAATTATAGTATTATAAGAAACCCGATTTAATTTTCGGATTAACGAACCCTATTTTATTTTCGGACTAATGAACCTTCGGAATAACGAACCTTCGGAATAACGAACCTTCGGAATAACGAACCCGATTTTGTTTTCGGATAAACGAACCTTCGGAATAACGAATCCCATTTCGTTTTAGGAATAGCGAACCTTCGGAATAACGAACCCTCGGAATAACTAACCTTCGAAATAACGAACCTTCGGAATAACGAACCTTCGGAATAATGAACCTTCGGAATATTAAAAAAAACTGAACCTTCGGAATAACGAACCTTCAGAATAACGTACTGTAACCAAAACAACTCCACGCTGTGCAGGAAATGCTAGTCTCTAAACAAGGAAACATCTGTGGAATGGTGTTTAGATCTTTTTTTTTTGTAGAAGCTCAATAGAGTACAATAACCTTTGCCACAATGAAATACTTTAATTATGTGGATATCATCACTTATATGGTAAAAATATAGCTTTCATAAAAATAGTATTAAAAACACAAATTGTGTAAAGGCTTCGGCGATTTTTGCCATTTTTCTTCCAAACCGTGTCACGGCTAGTGGCTTCTCTCCTCCTGATAACATAATCTGTTCAACATATTAGTATTCTAATGATGCACAGGCATGAGTGGATCGGCAAGAATTGGATGCACGAGTTTAAATTTGGAATGGTTTAAACCCACGAGAGCAGCGAGTGGATTTTAGACCATTTCCAAAGTTTAAATAGTGCAGGCAATTCTTACCGATCCACAAAATATGACTGTGCAGTATTTGTTTTATAAAATAGGCGCAACAAATGTGAAAGTCAAACTTTTTCCCAGTAATGTACAGTGTGAACTTACTCCTGTTCCTTTTGGTACCCACTTAGACTAGTCGTTGGAGAGCTGCACATGTGTAATGTATACTGAATAACACATGCTTCTAACCTTTACAATTCGAATCCATTGCCACTACGGTCATACCGTATTTGGAAATACCTTTAACATGATTAACCGGTAGATAAAACATTATTCCAGCACTTTGTCGAGCAACACATTTTACTGAACAACATGCAAAATATTTATCCGGGCTTAGGGGAAAAGTTTAGATGAGCTATTGTATTATTGTATAACAACATGTTGTACCATCGTATGTATAACCATGGTAATAATGCAATATACACATTACGAAAATCGAAGAAAACCCAAATAAGTATTTGACCAATTCTAAATTAAGTGCGTACAAAATTAACAAATAGGGAGATTATATCTTCGCACAAGTTGATATTTATCATTGCAACTATAATGATAATAATCGTATTTAAACGTTATATTACATATCCCTAACCAGAAATACAATGAATCATATCTCTGTCTTAAACTCTATCTACAGCCACATCCCGTGAACATTTGGAATTAGATTTTAGGTTTAATTAATAAATAATTAGTGATTTGGTCAATAATCGGCTGTTGTTTCCAAGGTGACACAAGCACTGGGCAGAGAAAATAGGTGAGATACCATTCGGCATGTTCGGTTTGATGTCAAGTGTTAGCTAGCGGTTCTCAGCGTTGCGTGTTCACTAGCTGGAGAAAAGTACAATGTCTGGCAAATTTGTAAAGACCTTAAATAATGTGGTATCGAGCTAAAAAGTTATAAAGGATGTGTGTATTTTAGCATAAACATACCAGTAATGGACAATCATCGAATCTTGTCTCTTTGACCCAATCATCGCCGCCGCTGCATTTATTACCAGGAGCTATTTTCAATGCTATTGTCTAATTTCTGGTGCAAGGACAATTAAGTGCATTTTCACCAGACAATGAGCTTATCGCCGACTGTTATAGGCTGATGCATGTCGTGTTTAATCATTAATGCTATAGGTCACAGGTTTTGGGATCAGCAAAGCATAATGCTACATTTTTGGGGAAAAGAAAAATATCAAATTGTGCCTTCGCAGACTCTCTCACACTTACAACGTCCGATTCTCCAGAAAGAAGCGTAGTACATTTTGATTTACATGTCAATATTTTTCTGGAGAAATATGCGGAAACCTTGACAATTAAGTTTGTGATGGGTAGTACATTTTTAGAAATGTGATCATATCTTGTAATAAAAATGTTATGTTACGGATATTTGTACCAAATGATCATTCTATCAGTTTCTTTCATAACAAGTCAATTCAAAGACCCGAATTGGTCAAGTTCTTCTGAAAATGCAAGTTATATCAACATTCTGTTTAAAGCTTGACTGTCCTCACTCATTAAGGCAGCGACGATGATACGATCAAAGGGATAAACCTAGCATCGGACTTTACCATGGTGATATCTTTGTATTATACAGGTAAATGAATGTGTTTAAAGACGATGACTGTCCATGCTATTATGTCTATGCTTAAAGGGATAATTGAGTTCTGGTAAAGAGAGTACAGTTTTGGTCAAACTGAATTTTAGTAACCAAAACCTGCACCATTACATTACAAGCTAACAGTAATAACTCCACCATACTCGAAAGGAAAACAAAATTACAAATGACTAAGTAAAAAGCCTGTTATCATTCAAAAGAGCCGTTCAAACTCAAGAGGGCATCTGTTAAAACTCATTGGTTTCATCCATTTGAAATAAAATATTGTGCATGTGATGGTTTGTTAATATAGTGATTCGATAGAGACATAATCAACAACTATTTAAAAACCTCTTTTGTAATTTTTGGAAAAGAGGAAGCATTTAAAAACAATTTGTAACGGCTGGTTCAAAGTTTTCTAATAATTGTGGGGCCCCACATATATTACAAATTGTTATGTTTATGGATATTTCAGCCATTTCTGAACCGATTTTGATCAAATAAAGTTCATTCTGTCATTAAAATATTATGCTCTTTCAAATTTGACGCTCAGTTTTTCATTATCTCACAAAAAAATCATTTTGTGTAGCGCCCTCTATACCAAACCTCAACTATCCCTTTAAAGGGACTTAGTAACATTGTCCAAATTCTCAAAATCGAAATTCTACCGGTTCCCGCATAGCTTGTTGCATTGGTATTCACAAAACAAAACAAGGGACAGGTTTCGATTTTTCAAATTTCCCTTTCGTTAAAAATATATTTACGATTGAAGGTGTTCAGATGTTAAATTATCCCTGGACCGCGAAAGCCGTGTACAAACTGAGTGCAATGAATAGTGAATATCACTTTGCATTTTTGCTCATTACTCGGCCATTTAACGTTGTAGGCCATGGGCCAAACACCAAAATTCTTTCGTTCCGTAGTCCAGTTCTGGAAAGTACTTTATTTTGTCCTAGACATGTTCCAAATATGTATATAAGCCCCAAATGCAATGTTCCCATTTGCAAATTTTGGGCGTTAAGGAATAACGGCTAAAAACAAAGAAATAGTTAAAATCGGTTGCTAGGGGCATATTTCTCCCTAGCAACGGTGATCTATGTCCCACTTTATAACCAAATTTTGTTGTAGGTATGTCCAGTAAGGTATTTGAAGCAGAAAGCAATGTTCTCATTATTGGAAATTTAGCGCTTGACAGGTAAACGGCTAAAACAAAGAAATAGTTAGATTTGGTTGCTATGGAAAAGTTGCTCCTTAGCAACGTTGACAAATGTTCCTTTAAATATGCAATTTTCTCTGTTTTAGATGTATATGAATACAAAATGTAATCTTCCCTCTTTAAAAAATTCAATATTATGGATTGACAGCTGGAATTTGGTTGCTAGGGACGTATTTCTCCCTAGCAACGGTAACATATGTACCTATAAATTTTCTTTAAATACCCTAAATTGTTTACATGTGTTATGCAGAGAATAACTGACACTCATCCAACCATACAAACATGCATTCTCTTAACCATCTACCTTGCCTTCTCCCACACACACAAACACACGTATGCACAAACACACACATACGCAAGCACACACACACACATACAAACTGGCACATGTTCACATATTGTAGATGTGTACAGTATAAGACTAATTAACACATTTGTCTACCCCAACACACATCAAAATAATACTTATTTGAGTTATCAAATAATAGTACGACACATTCTTCACAAAACATCATGAAATTGTTATTTATTGAATTAGGAGTGTACACCGTAGCAAAGGCGTACCCAGGGGGGGGGGGGGTTCAACCCCCCCCCCCCCCCCCCCTTTCAAATTTTAACTGGTCTCGAGACCAAATTTTAGCGGTCTCGACGGTCATTATTGATGGTCTTGGTCACGAAAAGTGTGGAAAACCGTGATCTCGGCCTCGAAAATGTTGGAAAACGGTGGTCTTGGCATCGAAAATGTTGATAAACCTTGGTCTCAGCCTCGAAAATGTTGAAAATGGTTGATCTCGGCTTCGAACATTTTCTACGACTACCCCCCCCCCCCCCTTTAAAAATCCTGGGTCCGCCACTGCACCGTAGTTCATATTTGGTCATCATAATAAGAGGCATGAAATAACTGTGTAAAGGCAAAATGTTTCTACTGCCGTTTCTCGTAATATTATGCGGAAATTTCAATAATATGAACATTCATGGTTATTAAACACAAATTTTGTATTAGGGCAACTCCAACATTACGGACATTACAAATATGAAAAATATCTTGACTTTGCCCCACCACTACTGAAAGATGAACCCATCCATTATGTAACTTTTACTTTGATTACAAAGCAATGGCCATATGTATTTATACACTAAGAGTTTGCGAACATTTGTCTCATCCAATGTTCAGTTATTTCACAAAATGTGTACCGTCACGGACATTACATACATTATTTCGACAAAATATGTACTTTTCGGGACGGCACACATTTTCTAGTATAAATGAACAATGAATGAAGGAAATGTCCTCAAATTGTAGTGTATATTAAACTTGTTCATAGCTTTGTAATCAAAGTAAAATTTACATAATGGACGGGTTTATCTTTCAGTAGTGGTGTGGGAAAGTAGTGGTGTGGAGCCCCCCCCCCCCCCCCCCCCACCACCACAAAAATGGGTAGCACCTGGGTTGGGTAGGACGAGGGGGGCAATTAAGGAGATGAACACCACCCCTCCCAACTCACACCACAATGAGTATAATTTATCAAATAATTGTTATTTTATGCTTATGCAATTTTCTTTTAAGTGGGGGGGAAGGCATGGGGGGGAAGGCATGGTAGGTGGTTAAGAGAATGCATGTTTGTATGGTTTCATGGGTGTCAGTTATTCTCTGCATAACAAATATAAACAATTTAGGGTATTTAAAGGAAATTTATAGGTACATATTTTACCGTTGCCATGGAGAGATATGTCCCTAGCAACCAAAATTCAGCTCTCAATCCATAATATTGAATTTTTTAAAGAGGGAAGATTACATTTTGTTTTCATATACATCTATAACAGAGAAAATTGTATATCTAAAGGAACATTTGTCAACGTTGCTAAGGAGCAACTTTTCCATAGCAACCAAATCTAACTATTTCTTTGTTTTAGCCGTTTACCTGTCAAGCGCTAAATTTCCAATAATGTGAACATTGCTTTCTGCTTCAAATACCTTATTGGACATACCTACAACAAAATTTGGTTATAAAGTGGGACATAGATCACCGTTGCTAGGGAGAAATATGCCCCTAGCAACCGATTTTAACTATTTCCTTGTTTTTAGCCGTTATTCCTTAACGCCCAAAATTTGCAAATGGGAACATTGCATTTGGGGTTCATATACATATTTAGAACATGTCTAGGACAAAATAAAGTACTTTCCAGAACTGGACTACGGAACTCAAAAACTAAGCCCCTTTTCATGCCTCGGCCCACGGTCTATTGATTTAACTTGAAATGTTCACACAACACCTATAGTGGACATATCAGATAACAATATACATTATATCACCCACTCATCACTTTTTGCACATGTCAACACAGTAACTAGATTCCTTTAACCCGTTCACTTCGGGGACAGAGAATTCTCGGTCCCCGATGCGACCGATCAAGAGGTTGTTAGACTATTATACTTATGTGCAAATGCATAATACTTGTTATGAGCCCTGCATACAATAAACTTCAGTAAGAACTAAATTCAGGTAATTAACATGATCTACACAATTCTCCAAACGAATCATGATTTTACCTCACAATATGCGTGTCTATGTGCGGCTGACTGGAATGTTCAATGTAAGCGCTTGATATATGACAGTCCGCAAGAGTATCCATGATTATGAAGCAATTTTGTGTTTGTCTGTGTAAACAAATCGAAAGTGGAAGTGTCCACAATTTGACGAAATCTGTGCACAAATCCTATATGTATGGTTACACATCTATATACACCCTGTGCAGCATAATAAAATCGTGATAATGTTTGTATAATCGTTTATGTTGTTTTCAAGATATATTAAGATTTTTTTTAATTAAGATATTTGTGATATATTCTGGAATTGTTTTACCCAATATAAGCAATATAATGGGACAGTATTCTGAGAAGTATGAATTCAATTCCAGCTAAAATTGGAGTTTTATTCCAAAGGCGATAAATCCACTGTACATAACTTGAGTTAGCAATTTCCATACATTAATAAGCTCCGTAGGGCTTTAGAAATCAACATTTTAGGACACCTAGTACACAATCGAAATCAAAATATGTAACGTTTCATTTTCATATTCTTACAAGTTACAGGCAATTATACTGTTACAAAATTATGGGGGGATGATGATAATGATTATGATTTGTAATTTATAGTTTGTCTTTAGTGTTCTTTAATGTTCAGCATTCACAATCAACAGGGTAGCGTGGCTCTTAAACCAATTCACACAACTCGGAGATATAAATAATGGTTGCATAAGGATTCAAGTTCTGAGGATATATAGTCGTTTGAGTTTATTCACAAGTAAATACCACATAAGGGTTGAAATGTATGCGGGATTAATAAATGTAGCCTGCGGAGAACGCAGATCAGAACTAGCATAATTAAGACTAGATCACAGCTGACTCGATCAGAACTAACTCAAACACTGAACTCCAAACTAACCCATAGCTAACCAGCTCAGATCCACACTGACTCAGAACTCCAAACGCAGAGCTCCCGAACTCTAACAACTCGGAATTCCCTGGTACACCTCTAGTACAACTCCGCTCTCACTCTAGCATTTCGGTCTTCAACAAAATATGTAAGGCATTTCAAATATCTAACAAATCATAAGAAACATTGCATAGTTTCTAACATATTTCGACATCATATAAAACATAGCATTCCTTCTAAAACCAAGAATAAGATAGAACACCAAAATTATGAAATAGGGAAATTTCTGGAATTCAGAGTATAACCAGAAGAATGTCAGTTTGTGTTACTTATAGCGAAGAACTTTAGGAAAGGAAAGAGGAATTTGCTAGGAAAGAGAGGGCCACTTATTCTGATTCCAAAACAAGAAGATGAAGCGAGAGTAATACGACCCACGCGCGAGGGCGAGAAATCATCGATCGGTGCGAGAGATCGGAAGTTATAGGATTTCGAGAAATGAAAGGAATTCAAAACATAGTCCAGTGTGTATATTTAAGGAATGTGCTACGATCAACAAGTAGTAGATTGAGGAATGGGAGTCGAAGGGAAGAGAGAGATAGAGTGAATGTTCAACTAGACATGATAAATCAATAGCGAAACACATGTCTACATTCCTAAACTCAATTAGAATTGTCCAATATTATACAAATACCATCATCAAAATTCGTAACACTACAAAGATGTCCAAAGAAACCCGTTTTTTCTCGAAAGTTGAATAAGTGAATTTAGCGCTTTTGTGAATTAAGCTCTTTAATTATTGATCGATGTTGAATTCTGTATAATTATCATAACTTACCGCTGTTAGAAAAAATGTTGATATATTTAGTATTGTGCTTCAAATCACCAAGTTACAGTAAAATCAAACTCACTTTAGATGTCGTTAAGTAAATCTTCCCAGTGTTCTATAGTGAGGCAGAGCGGATACGTTTTGGACGCCATCTTGGATGTGTGGTATGTGGATGTTTGAGGTAGACCGCTGAATAATTTGTTCGAACTAATACAACTTGCAAATTAATTATTTTGTTTACTTGTTTTACAGATTCGTCACCTTTTGCGATTGTGGCATTCCGCATATTACTTTGGAAAAATCACTTGGCGTGCAGAATAGTTCAATTATTGTAGAATGAATATTGAAGACAAATAAGAGATCGCATTTATATTTCCCTTCGTTATTTATTATACAGAGAGCATGAACTGATAATTGTTCAACAGTTTGATCACAGTAGTGAATGGTGTTAAATCAATAAAATTAACTTGTACACATGTTATCAAATACCAGAGTAAAATGCAGAGAGGTCTTTTACATTCACAGCTAAGTTTTATCCCAGTGACAGCGTATTCACCAGGACAGTCAGTGTTGGTGACACAGGAGTGGTCATCAGCATGTTGAAGGACGCTACTCCTACAAACCAAGACAGCGACATTAGATGGAGGAAAGATGGGGGTGATTTCATTGATTCAGCTGAAGGCTCTCTGCAATTAACATTCTCTGGCGCAATCCAAAGTTCCGATGCAGGAATCTATGAGATCCACTACTACAACGATAGATCAGCGAGTCGAGGTGGTCTTTACAGGATCATTGTCACTGGTAGGTCATATATGTGTAATATTTATCATGCAACACATAGTACTGACACCTTTTCAAGCATGCATTGTTATAAATATTACAGGTAATATAATGCGCTAAAGGTGCACCTGTAAAGTGTCAGATATTGCCCAAAGTGTCATTTGAGACTTCAATCCTGTACCAAAATCATTGTAAGCTTTGTACGAATGATGTGTGAAAGTTTTAGTTAAAAAGAACACTGCTTTCCTGGTTTAAAAAGGCGAAAGTATGCGTCAGCTTTTACAACTAATTACTGTATGACGTCCATGAGTTTTATGACCGTTCATTAACACTCTTGCGCTGATTGATAGATATCGTCATACTAAAGGGGCTTTTGAACAAATATAACCCTATTATATTATTCTCTTACCATAAGCTAAACAACACGGTAGAAGAGAAACTAGTAAGCTCCAAGTAATTTTCGTGGAGTTAGACACTTTACAGGCATCCCTTTAAAGGGAAGGTTACGTTATAGTCAAACTGAATTTTAGTAACTAACACTTGCGCCATAACATTACAAACTAAAACCTCTAACTCCACCATGCCCGCAAGGTTAACAGACGGTTCATAAGCAATTTTGTTTTCTTCTGTAAACGATATGATTGTGCGGCTACCTGTAAGTTAATATTATTTACATTGATTTGAAAGCACTTTTATGTACCTGATGACCATGGATAATAACAATGCACTTTAGAAACACTGTATTAAGCGCAATATATATAATCTATTATAATTTTTATATAAGATGATGACGTCATAATTAAGGGAAATTGAGCATTCCTATTGGTTGATTACTGATGCTTAATCCGGTATAGTAAATGGTAAAGTTAGAGTGCATATGCAAAATAACTGCGCAGGGGATGGCCCTGGAGTGCGTAATGTGCGCTTGTGCGCTTGTTCTTGAATGGGGAAAATCCATAGAAGTATGAATAAACAAACCAACCCGTTTATAATCATAGAAGTAGTATATAAATAACTAGAAGAGAATCTATGCACTGCGCGCTAATTTTCCTATAGCCTTAACACGCAGCAAACATGGCCGGTTAGGGAAACTTCATGGACTGGCTAACATGGAATGCTGGGTATTTCGTAGTCTATGATCTAAGACCCTCGATCGCATGCTAAAAATAATCCCACTACCCATAATAGATAGCCGCCAACGAGAGAGATCTGCACAACAGCAGTGATGGCTGCCAGCCGAGGCCTTGTGAGCAGCGATCACTGTGTTTAATACGCAGACCTCTCTCGTTGGTCGCCCTATGTTCAGCATGCGATCGAGGGTCTCGATCCTAGACTAAACGTATCCCAGAATTCCATGTTAGCCAGTCCATAAAGTTTTCCAAGATTACCCAGGTCGAAATTCCCATAGAACCAAGACCCATAGGAATCCCATAGACACCCATAGGCCTACTGGTTTCTAGGGAAAGTGGAACATGGGTTTCTATGGGTCTTTATATGGATTCCTATGGGTCTTTCTATGGGTTTTGATTTTTGGGGACTTTCGACCTGGTAAATTTCTATGGGTCCCATAGAACATCATAGAACATCATAGAAAACCCATAGGGGTCCCATAGAATTGTCCCATGGTTTCTATGGGAATTTCGACTTGGGTAGCGCCAAAGACGCTTAATGGAAAGACCGACCACTGTACAATTATCCTGTACAAAGTGAATGGGCAGAGCGCGATGTACAAAATTATCACGCACTTTGATACGCAGGCTTTTCATTATGACGTCAAAATAACAATGTTTACTTCGCCTGACTAAAAATAACTTCAAGAACACGTGATAAAGTTTGATGACCCCAAATTTGCATATCGTGAAATTTGTTTTGCGCACTTGGATGCGCGTACAATAATAGAGAATTAAATAAAGACAGTGCGCGGACTGAGCGCGCGTTAACATTAAAATACGCGAGTAGCCATTGCCATTTTTTCTCTACACGGTAAGATCTTTAAATTTCAAAAAATATATTTCTCACAGCTATAATTCTAAACGCAAAAACGCGATCGACAATAATTTTTAAATATTTTTAACTAAACAAAGACAAAATTAAATAAGCAAAACAATGTGTCCCCTAGGTGTACCCAACTTGGAGATAAGCTGATGTTCAATCGTCATACTAGCCTGAATTTGCCGAGTTTAAGTAAGTACGTTTTGATCCTTATTTTTGTTTAAATTAATACTAACAAAGGGAACATTTGTTCAAAAAAAGCTCATCGACAATAATTTTTAAATTTTTTTTTCATTAATTAAAATGAACAAGATTCAGTACTGTACCCAAACCCCTGGGTGTACCCAACATTCTTTTAAGCTCGATTTGAATCTTCATTCTGTTTGAAGGGACATCGCTGCGCGACCGCCAGTGAGCTGTCTTGTAATTCTACAGTCTTTGGTAGCGCGCAGTATGACCCCCCTGGGGAAAATGCGCAGAGCGCGTAATTATTTTTAATACGCGCTGGCCCTTGTACAAAGTACGCAGGGCCGACGAGAGAACACTCACAATAGCCGCATTCAGACGATAAAAGCAAATTCTCGTCGGGGTTATCTTGTGGTTATCTTGTGGTTTGCATTACTTAAGAAATATCTTGTGGTTTGCGCTCGATTGAACACGCAAAAGCTCGTGGTTATCTTGTGGTTTCCAAACCACGAGATTGCGCACACTGCAAAAATGCGCAATCTCGTGGTTATCTTGTGGTTATCTTGTGGTTTGCAAACCATAAGATAATACAAGATACTTGTAAGTTTTTGCGCAGAGAATGAGCGCGCGGATAAGCGCGCGGCTAGCGCGCAAGTCTACTTTTTTTACCGTCTGAACACATCAGCTTCGAGACTCGTGGTTTGGGTTGACCTCATGACCGAGATATGCCTTCCGGGTGTGAAAACAAGGCAATGTAATGTGAGCGCGCGTGACCTCAAATGAGAAAGGCGCGCATGCTCCTTCCGGTTTTAATTCTTAAGAATTGCAACTCTCGTGAATTGGGCATCGTTTTGAACACACCATTTGAAGTTCTTATGAATTGCAATTCTTAAGAATTCAATCTTAGAATTGCAATTCTTAAGAACTTGGCTTTACATCGTCTGAATACGGCTAATTTGTAAGCAAGGTCAATTTGGGTTTATCAAAATGATAACAAATCAGTTCCTCCAAAATATCATCTTATATAACAAATAGTACATGATTCCTGTCGTAAATATTCCATAATAGACACCTCTACATTTTTATTTCCTCTCGTGCGTATTATATTGCACTGCGGCCTCGATGCAATATAATCGCTCTCGAAATTAAAATGTATCGTTGTCTATTCTGGTATATTCAACTCCAAACCATGCACTATTTGTATAATATCAATCGTCATAATGTTGGCTACATAGTAGTCAAAAAATAATTCAAAATAGCCGCAGACCCGTAGCAAGGAGTTTTCAAAGGGGGGCGGGGGGGGGGGGGCGTGGCGTAATTTTACAAAAACGGGACAGAGGACCGAACCTGGATGAGACTCATAATGGTTGAGACGTGAAAGTAGGGGGGGGGGGGGGGGGGGGTCATAAACAATACCCTGCCCTAGGGGAAGAGGGATAGCCGACTTGTTTTAGATGGTCGAGACCCCAATTAAAGTGGACCGAGACTGATAAAAAAAAGACCTGTTTGGGCCGGTGTATTACTGTTTAGTCTTACACTTTTCATCTTGCCTAACCAATTAGACATATTAATAAAATTCAATCCCGCGATAGAAGTACATGTTTGCTGCAATATAATGTAAATGTTAACGATATAATGCGAAAATCTGAGCAAACAATAATATAGTCAGTTTAAACTTGAACTAGTGTACGTTTGATCGTTATTGCCCAATTTGACTTCATTGATGAGCTCATGCACGCCACAATAAATTGAATCATGTACATACCTTTTTTCACGATATAATTTCTCTTTATGAAGCCGGATTATCCTAATTGCATGCGCTAGAAACATATTCAATAATTTGACCACCTAAAGCTTTTATACAATATCATGCGTATTGCATGGGCCTCGCTGCAGAAATATATACAATCAATACAAAGTTACAATAATTAGTAAGTTCAGAAAATTTGCGCGTTTCAACCAATCAGACTTGCGCATTCAAAATACATTGCCTTTTACTTTAAAATTAATCGTATCTTATACTCGATTGTATCTCCTTCTGCCAACGGGTCATTTGTGTCATAAATCGATATATCACAATGAGGGCATACTCATTTTTGGAATGGATTCTCTTTTTGAATCGATTATCCCTCTCATTCTTCATTTCTTTGTTTATTAATACCTGAAGTGGCCATTTATTTCACATTTAAGAGAAAGACATTTTCACTATTGGTCATTAGTATTGTCCATCTGGCAAGTGGGGTCCGCCAGACAGCAATGGGATATGTGATAAATGCTACAACGGGGAGTGTGTGATGAATAAGAATGAAGGTGCATCTGCCCTAATAACTTCAATGGGAGCCAATGCCTCGAAAAGTAAGTTTTGTATTATAAAAAGGAACGTAATTGCATGTCTTTACACTGTTATAAGGGTCAACTACTAACTAGTTCTACCTCAATGTTACGAAGGCAACCTATGACCTTCATAAACTGACTTGATAGGGGATCCAGAAGGGAGATGGGAACGTAATACATTACGTATGGATTAAATAGTCACGGCGATGGCGTCCGTGATTTCGATTATCGGGAGCCGTCCGCTGAATATTCGTAAATGTTACCATTTTACTATCGACATCTACCTATAGTAGTAGTATTAGAATTAGTACAATATGATAAATAATATTGCATAGCACGTATTGTGGCCCATCTATCTAGTAAACTATCTGAGGCGCAGAGAGATGAAAACAAAATTAAAAACTAAATATAGTGGTGGTGCAGAATAGTACTTCTAGTTATAATTCCATTATTTGTATTGCTTTATGATTATTATTATAATCATGATATTATTATCATTACATATTTCTTCTTCTTTTATTCTTCTTATTCTTCTTATTCTTCTTCTTCTTCTTCTTATTATTAGTATTAGTAGTAGTAAGTAGTATAAGTATTATTAATATTATCATTCTGTAGTAGCAGTAGTAGTAGAAGTAGATAGAGTTGTAGTATTAGTAGTAGTAGTAGAAGTAGTAGTAGTAGTAGTAGTAGTAGTAGTAGAAGTAGTAGTAGTAGTAGTAGTAGTAGTAGTAGTAGTAGTAGTAGTAGTAGTTAGTAGCCCGTAGTAATAATAGAAGTTGTAGTAGTAGTATGTAGTAGTAGTAGTAGTAGTACGTGAAGTAGAAGTAGTAGTACAGAGCCTTGTCCTCAGAAAAAAAACGAAACCGGATTTCATGGTAGAAATAAGATATACATGAATGGAAAGCTCCTTTTCTCCTTCTTGCATTTGATGTACAACTTATGGTACATAATTTACGTATGACCTGAATTTAAACAATGGAAATTGATTCATTTGCACGGGAGAAATTGCACGTTATCGTGAGTTTTGACAAAACTGCATAGCAATTCATATTGTTATCTTTTATATTCAGAAAATACAACTGAAAAGTACTCAGTAGAAATGGAGGGTGTGTGTAAGCATATGAGCCACCTATAGTAGGTAGTCGGCTAGTATATCCCCTGGAGAGTCGAGTCAGAGGTGAATGCGGGTGTCCAGACTTTAAAATAAAGTTGATGAAGCACTTGGAATCGAAAATTTTCATTATATATGCTATACAAATCAACATGTTTTAAATTTAAAGTAAATCAAGACAGAATATCAATTACTGGAGATTAAATCGTATTTCTACCATGATAGGGCATCTACCACATTTACCAGATAGGCATCGTATTTCAAATGCGATAGCTGCATTACATAACCTTATTGGCTATATTTCCCGCCTACCGATATCCATACTTCCCGGCCAACCCTTTGAAGAGAGCAAGCCAATACGCAGCCCATGACCTCTGACCTTTGACCTCATGACCAAGAAATGACATTTTTCCACTCAAGGTGTATACCATGTACATGTTTGCTTGCCAATTATCAAATGGTTCACTAAGATTTTTGCACATAGAATAAGTGTTGTGACCTTTGAACTTACGACCTTCAATTTGTTTCCAGATCATTGCTTCACTTTAGTGCGTGCAGGTACTCATATTTGGGCAATCGGCCTCCCAAATTTCTTGAGATATAGCGATACACATGGGCTGCCATTTTGAAAAAAGGCGCCCATGTCCACCAGAGGCCAGATCCGAGGTGCTCGATATTGAATTTACTTAGAATAACCTAGTTTTCTCGGGTTGCTGGTTTCACGCTTTTATCATGTTACTGTTATTCGAATATATTTGTTTGCATTCGATTTAAAACGCATTTACTATTCGCAGAATTTTACTTACGGTTTAAAGCGAGAAGATTTGCGATATACGTAATTCTGCCTTCCGTAAATTCAAATTTTGCAGTCAAAAATTGGTAGACGTTGTAGTGTGAATGTAAAGTTGGGGCAAAATCAACCTCAAATTCAGGTAATAACCGTGTGTTGCTTTTTAAAGGCAAATTTATGTACTTTGGGGCAAGCTTAAGGCATATTTGGACAGAAGCGTGTCATATTTGGTAGAGTCCATATCATTATGAGACAAGCCCAGATCATATTCGGCAGAAATCATGGTAATCTGGCAAATAATAATATTTAGGCAGCAGATCTCACCCCACATCCCCGACACTAGCAAAAATGCACAATGTATACCCAAGCATTGTGTGTGATCATTACTATGTTATTTGAATAAAATGTCTTGTAAATAACTATTAGTAGAATTGTAACATTTTGTATGCATAATCTCACAGGGATATTCAAGACCAACATTTGCAATAATTTACAGACTTGTCTTTTGTACTACTCATTAAAGTTGCCTCAATTTTAGGATACATATAAACGAAGACCAAATTGTTGGATTCCCATGACCCTCCACTTCCAATTTTAAGTCTCAGAATTCACCTTTTGTAATTAATGTAATATAATTTATCAAAGGATGAAAGGGGAGGGGGGGAGGTTTGTGAGAGGAAAAGGTAGGAAGGAAGGGGACAGACAGAGGGGGGAATTAAATGAATCGGGTATGAATAGAACGTAACATTCAGTCCATGGGGTGTATGCAACCCAGGCGAAATATCATATTCTCCGCCTTCCTCTTCAGGTTCGTCATCGTCCTGAAGGCCGGCGACCTCAGTCCCGAAATTTCGAAGTCGGCAATGCTATGGGCCCAGCAGAGTTGAATGTGCTGAGCGACCGGGAAACTGTCCATGTTGAGCCGAATGGACCTTATGTGCTCGGTAGTTCTATCGGCAATCCGTCTCTTGGTCTCTCCCAAAGACACTACAAGGGAAGGACTGGACACTGCGCCGGTTTTTTACAGCAACAATGAAACACGCTGAATTTTTCCTCCTCATACATGGGGAAGGGGCGCCCCTAGCGTTGGGTAGTTTAACTTCATGTTGTTTTTGCGCGTAGCCATTGAAACACAATAGGAAAACTGTAGTGAAGTATCTCAAATTCCTTTTTATTTTGCTTTTTTTATCTCAAAATGTACGTTCACCAAATATTAAAAGGAGTTTGTTTCTTAAGTTTGTCTGTTTACAGGTGAAAATTTCAAGAAATATTTAATAGTAGACCATGCAGAATCAACATTCACGTACAAGTTTCCTTTGCATGCTGTTAAAAAAGAACTCATGTACAATCATCAGGATTGTTGCTGTTACAATGTGTCATGGTTTGAAATCAAAATAGTAACATCTTTTGAATACCTCATTTCTGTAAATATGAAAATTGTTGTTTATCTAAAGAGTGTCACATCCGAAACACAAGCATTTTGTTAACTGTCATATCGGAATGCAGATGCCTCAAAAAAGTCCAAAGTCAAGTTTAAAGTCATGCAGGAATCTGGTTCCTCTTTTCACTTTCTTCTCCAAATTCGCAGATTAAAACATAATATTCACTTCTCATTTTCTTATGCAAAAAACTACAGAAAAAAAAAAAAAAAAGAATATGCAGAATTGAAATTTTCATCTTTGTTGGACAAATTTGCAAAATAGCAGAATATAAAAAAAAACAAGTGTTGCCTATGTATGCATATATTTCAAGTTCCATACTTAATAGTAATCTAAATCCTGATATCAACCCCATGGACCGGATGTTAATTCATTAATTTGGTTGTCCCTAGTTTGATTTATAACATTTTTCACAATAAAATTTCATATTCATATTTATGTATCCATGGTGAATGAAATGTTATAAATCAAACTAGGGACAAAAAATTGAGAGTGAGAAGTGATCATTATGTTTTAATCTGCGATATTGAAGAAGAAAGTAAAAGAGGAACAGATTTCCTGCATGACTTTAAATTGACTTGGATTTGTTGAGGCATCGCATATCCGATACTACAGTACAAAATGCTTGTTTTTCTGGAGTGTGACACTCTTGTTAACAACAATTTTTTCATATTTAGAGAAATGAGGTATTCAAATAGATGTTTACTATTTGATTTAAAACCATGTACACAGGTAACAGCAACAATCCTGATGATGTACATGAGTCTTTTTTACTGCACGCAAAGAAACTTGTACGTGAATGTTGATTCTGCATGTCTACTATTAAATATTTTCTTGAAATTTTCAC
This sequence comes from Echinarachnius parma, assembly GCA_037951105.1. Taxonomy (NCBI): domain Eukaryota; kingdom Metazoa; phylum Echinodermata; class Echinoidea; order Clypeasteroida; family Echinarachniidae; genus Echinarachnius; species Echinarachnius parma. The sequence goes on along the minus strand of JBAMJV010002742.1, from coordinate 6,241 downwards.
CTGTAAACAGACAAACTTAGAAACAATACTCCTTTATATTTGGTGTACGTACATTTAGAGATAAAAAAGAAAAAATAGAAAGGAATTTGATACTTCACTACAGTTCCCTATTGAGTTTTCAATGGCTACGCGCGAAAACAACAAGAAGTAAACCTACCCAACGCTATAGGGGCGCCCCTTCCCCATGTATGAAATTCATGCGTTACACAAAATCCCCGAAGTGTCCAGTCTTCCCCTTGTAGAGTCTTTGGTCTCACCCAACGTAGATCTTTGAGCACTGTTTGCAGCGAATGGCGTAGATAATGTTCGTAGGACGTGCATGTGGTGTGGTTTGTACCCCGCCATGATGACAAGGACCCTCTAGCGTCGTCGTATTGCAACTTACTTACACGTGTTGCACCCCCCCCCCCCCCGCGTCCCGGTGGCAAGGCTACGTTCCCGGGGGTAGGGATTCCCTGGTGGTCTCCGAGCTCAGTCGCGATTTGGACATACTAGTCCCTCGCATAGACTCGTGTCATTCTTCGTACGCCACGAGGGGGGGGGGGGGGGGGGGTTCGTCTGAAGATCTCTTCATGTCTGGTCGCTGTCCAATATCTTGTGGTTTTCCATGATGAGGAAACGACCCTCGCTGTGTTCGGGATGGTACGTGTTAGTACATAGGCACCTCTTTGAGGGGGGTGGGTGGTCTTCTGCCTATCAATGCCATTTGCCGTACTTGGTGCGGTCACCTTTCTGTTGGCCTAGCCCTTCTTAATGATGGTCTCGGGATACCCACTCCGGCGGAGAAATGTTGACATTCGTCAGAACGCGCGCGGAAGTCCTCGTCATCACTGCAGAGTCCGGCGAAGCCTTGGTAAGTTGAGAGAAAGGGATTGTTCGTTGGCAGCTAAGGGGGTGGCTGGATGAGAAGTTCAGGTAGCAAGTGGGCACTCGGTGGGCTTATAGTGGACGCTAGTTGAGAGTTGATCTTGATCAAGGCTGAAGCGAAATGTCCAGGAAAGGGCACGGTATCGTCAGAGAGTGGTGTGCGTGAATCGGGAGAGAAGGGTGAAAGTTGTATGATCCAGTGGTCAATGAGGCCGAGGACCCTCTTCCTTGAGAGCACGTCGCGATACCAACGTAGTCCATCGATGTATCTCTTGAGCAGTAAGGGGTTCTGGCGCGATAGCTGTTGATGAATTTCCTGTTCAACAATTCCATCGAACATGCAAGCGTAGGAAGGACCCATCTTGGTTCCCATGGCGACTCCTTTTTTCTGCACGTAGAACTTTTCGCCAACTGGAAAGAGCAAAATCCTCATAGGACCATTTCTGTAGCCGAAGAATCGTAGTGTCGTCTGGACGATCAGAAGACGGATGTTTCGCAAAGAGTGTTGTATGGCTCGAAGCCCTTCATCAGCAGGAATGGTCGTGCAGAGAGAAGAAACATCCATTGTGAACAAGAACCGTGGTCCTTCTGTTGAACCTATGAGTAAATATTTGGATGGTATATTCACCGCCTATGGATCCACTCTTGAACGATTGTCAAGGATTCTTCGGACGCTCTTCGGCATTTTCGAGGCAAGTCACTCTCCTCAACAGAAGGGACCACGGTTCTTGTTCACAATGATGTTTCTTCACTCCATACAGTAGTTGTTCAGTGCCTTTCTTGTCTATTGATGTTTGGCTTTTCTGACGTAGCAAATCATTATTATACCCAGTCACACCGCCGTTACGCTCCTAATACGCTTCTTAATACCGCATTAGCAAATTGGAAGCGCAATGCGAAGCATAAGATGAACTAGATTGAGGAAGTAGCGAGAGCGGCGTCATTGTTCTAGATTGTTATCGATCGTAGACACGCGCGCTACACTGCGACAAGCGCAGGCAAAGCGTAGTACGGTCTCCGAGAACGAAAAGGCAACGCAGTGAATAATCTCACATGCGTGAAAAGATAACCTCACCATGCATGGACAGACAATAGCTCCATGAACAGAAGTTCAGGTTGTCCGGGACCTCCACGCTTGTTTTAAACACACCCACACCAAGAGTAGGGTTTTCACGAACTGAACTTTGTCTAGGGGGGCTATTAATCTGTTCATGCATGGGAGGTGATCTGTTTACCCCAGTGAGATAATCTTCCAATTCATTCCCCATGTGAACAAATACCTTTTGCAGATGTTGGAAATTATTTATATACAAAAAAAGTCCGAGAGCATAGTAGGAACGTAGCCCGGTGTTGCGGCACCATTAGTATATTTAAACATATGATTATATTGTGAGAGGCGCGCAGCTTTGGGCGAAGGTGCATTGTTCATTAATAAGTAACTAAGTTGTGATGTAAATGAGGTCACAAAAAAATTTAACTCTAGAGACATTTCCTATGGGCGTGCCGTTCACTAATGTGTTTCCAAATTGTATGAGCTGATTATTTGTTGTAATGACTTTTCCAAGTGAGAAAGTGATTGTTATTATCGAATCCACGTACAAGACTATCCCTTGATAAAGTAAGGGTTTCGCAAACTGAACTTTTGTTCAGGGGCCTATTATCTGTTCATGTATGGGAGGTGATCTTTTCACGCATGTGATATAATCTTCCAATATATTCCCCCGTGAACAAAAGGGACATTTTGCAGGATGTTGGAAATAATTTCTATACAAAGTCCGAGAGCATAGTAGGGAGCGTAGCCCGGTCGTGGCGACAATCATTAGTATATTCAAACATATGATTTATTGTGAGGCAGGCGCGCAGCTTTGGGCGAAGGTGCATTTTTCATCAAATTAAGTAACTAAGTTGTGAATGTAAATGAGGTCACAAACAAATTTGAGACATTTCCATGGGCGTGAGTTCTCCTAATGTGTTGATCTGATAATTTGTTGTAATGCCTTTTCCATTGAGAAAATTGATTGTTATTATCGGAATCCACGTACAAGACTATCCTTGATAGGGGGAAAAAACCAAAATGGATTTTTAAGTGATGTACCCCCCCCCCCCCCCCCTTTACTCATGTCAAAAAACCTTTTGCAAGACAAATGACATTTTGAAATTATGATGTAGATCTGTTTTGTTTTATATTCGTGTATTGCAATTAAGTATGCAGGCCTAACGGTGGAAATCGCCTCGGATTGACATGTGAATATCGCTGTACATACAATCCTGACGATCCTGTTGAAGCGTGCAGGCGCAAGATGTTCTGCATCCATGATCCATTTGGGTTGTACATGTGACGTTGGAGGTCAAGGACCTTGATTGCGACACAGGTTTCGTTAGTCTCATTCCCCAGTTGGCGTTCCCAGATTTTTTCAAGGGGGGGGGGGGGGGGGGGATTTTCGAGACCGAAGCCAAGGGCCATTGGCTGAGAACCACTCTCATTGGGGGGTGGGGGGGGGGGGGGGGGGTGTCCAGTAGAAATGTTTCGAAGCCGAGACAAATGTACCTTCAAAAATGTTCGAGACCGAGACCTCAAAGGCCATTGGCTAAGTGGAAGGGGAGGGGGGGGGGGGGGGAGGTGGGTGTCCGTAGACAATTGTCGAAGCCGAGACAAAGTACCTTCAATAATGTTCGAGACCGAGACCAAAGTAACTTCTTAACAAATTTCAGGAGACCGAGACCAAGGCCATTGGCTTGATGACCCTCTCAGTGGGAGGGAGGGAGGGGGGGGGGGGGGGGGGGGGTGGTGTCCGTAGACAAATTCGAAGCCGAAACAAAAAAACGAAAAATTGTCGCGACGAGTCCAAGCTATTGGGTAAGTGAGTGGGATGGGGGTAACCAAGACATCAGTTGAGTACCCCTCTCAGGTGGGGGGGGGGGGGGGGGAGGGGGGTGTGCATAGACCAAAAATTGTCAAAGCCGGAGACAAAGTACCTTCAACATTTTCGAAGACCGAGACACGGTCCCTTCAAAAATTGTCCGAGGCCCGGAGACAAAGGACCATTGGTTAAGAATCCTCGTTAGCGGGTGGGGGGGGGGGGGGGGAGGGGGGGGGTGGGGTTTGTGGGAAATTTTCGTAGCCGAGACCAAGTTATGCTGATCGAGACAGCCTTAAAAGTGGTAGTGGAGACCGCAAAAATTTGAAAAGGGGGGAGTTTCAAACCCCCAACCCCCCCCCCCCCCCCCCCCCCCTCCTTGGGTACGCCTATGTTCTCATCCATCCTCACATATTCCTTTCTTCATACAAATTAGATAGAATATGATTGGACACTCTTTTTTCCAAGAAATTAATTTCAATCAATGTATAACAGTGGATTCCGACAGTAAAGTAACAGTTCATTATATTCAGTATGTGCTATCATTGTCCCCTAATTAATTAGCTACATAATAAATAATATCTAAATAGAAAAATTAAAGTGGGCTACACTTATTCAGATACATGTCCTCCCTAGTTATGATGAATATGTTCCCGATTGTAATGTAAAATCGTCCGGGATGCGCTGTTGTATTTTATTTCAAATCCATGCAAAAAATGATGAAAATAGAAAGAAATAGGGATACATCTAAATAAAAAATTAAAAAACATCACAATTATTTGTCTGAAACAATTGGATAAGGTATCAATTATACGTTTTAAATAAAAGTTAAGTATGCCACGACCGCTCTTTGAAAATCCCCCTCCCCTCATATATCCATCCCTACTAATCACACGGGTGGTATGTGTCACTTAGGTTGCATTGTTGATTGTACAATCTCAGCATGCGCTGTTGGTGAGTTCGGGGCTGGATTTACACAGACCTGCCACTGTCAGACTGGATGTAACCGATACACAGGGATGCAAGGGTGGATTGTGATGCTGGCTGTCTGGGGATATTGTCAGAGTAAGTACCGACGATGTTATACATGAACATGATATTTATTCATTCAAACTAGTAGTAATTTGATGTTAAAGTCATTAAAGATAATCCATTAAAATGTGTCAAATCCACACCACATAATTTAGTGTAGCTCTCCATGTACCCTTACACTTTATTCAGATACATGTCTCCCTTAGTTATGATGAATATGTCCGATTGAATCGTAAAACGTTCCGGAGGGCGCTGATTGTATTTTATTCAATATCCATGGATGGACAATAGGTTGATAACATCTTAGGAATCATTTATTTTCTGTAGGTAAACAGTGCTCTTTAATATAAAATATCACACATTATGTATGAATAAATGTAAGAATGTAAATTATATGATGGAAGTCCTCAAGACAGTTTAGAAGAAACATCTTGTGGAGTGATGTAACACTTCAAAGTTAAATTATAATAAACGTAGTATGGGAAGTATTTTGTGCCCGAACATGTTTCTCCTCTTTCAAAAAAAATTTAAGTTCCAGACACGTGTGACGCTGGTTACCACGGTCTGAGTGGTACAATAAGTGTCACTGTCGGACGATGCACCATGTGACAAGACCACGGGGGAGTGTACTAACCAGGAGTGTGGCTGCGGGGTATGAAGTGTATGATGAAATCAGATGTGAAGGTAAACTTACCCCCAAGGGTTGAGACGAACCATTTTGGTTGTATACTATCAAATTGTTTACTCAAATAATTATGATCACTGTGTTTATATACAAGTATTGATTAATCAAACACAAGACCTGCCGATTATGCAATCGTATATAGATGCATCAGTCAATATACCCTTTTTTATTGGTTTGTCCCTTATATAATTGATGTCTTCATTTAGGTCAATGGATTGTATCGAAATGGTAACATTCATACGCTACAAAATACACATGATTTGTCTTATGTTTACTTATTTACGGACATATTGAATGTGCTACATATATTCTATGCACGTTCAAGGTTGATCTTTTTATTGTATTTGTTTCAAATCAGAATTCAAGGAGCGCTATATGGCCTGAACTGTGCCCACCCGTGCCACTGCCAGGAATCGGCCTGTGTTAAGATAACCGGACTTTGTAACGGGGGAAGTGCTTAACCCAACTGGGGGCTCTCCCAACATGCAATAATGGTGAGTATTGATAGAGAACTAATTTGGGCTCATAGAAAATTTGGATATCATAACGAGACCATACAACAAAAAACAGAATATACTGTTTGCTTTTGCAAATAGAATACGTACGGTAAAAAGAATATGGAAGAGATGCCATAGGCATTTGTATCCTGTTTTTCATATTAAAAATGTGATGTTTAAATTATTATCAATTAGCATGAACAAAGTCAGCGACAGAAACTGAATTTCGACAGCAAAGTTCTCCCGTGCAGGTAAACGGCCAGTAATTCATAATGTTCCAGGTCTTCATTTGTTAATGAACA